>CAXIIO010000488.1:832500-1297048 GCA_964028335.1 Altica lythri
TAATATTAATACTTTAAACTGATTTAAAACTTTCTTTTATCAATATTTTCAAAAAAAAACTCAAAATTTCTACGGAGCAATTTTTTAATACAACTTACATATCGAGAACCAGAAAACAAGAGAGATTCTCTCAAATCAACAAGAAAACAACTGAAAAATTCAACAAACTTAAATCTATACATCCTTACCACCTAATCGCCTACTAATTCCTTATTTAAATAAAATTACTAACAAAATCTAATTCTCAATTCATTATTACAATTTAAAACAATGATTATTCTTTTTATTTTTATAAAATTTACTAGCACTATAAACTAATAATTTTCTCTTTTTCAGAATATTTCATTTGGCATTTAAACTATTAACAAATTAGAATATAGTTGATAAATTTGTATATTTTAAAAGTAAGTAAAAGTTTTAATATTTATTTTAACTATTTGTGATATTTTTATAATTTAACTAGCGGACCCGGCGAACTTCGCACCGCCTAACACTAATGTTTTTTCTCCATTTTTATTTTATTTTTAAGATTAATTTTTTGTATTTTTTTATCATATTTTCGCGTTAGTTACAAGTTTTTACAATTATTTATAGTACTTTGTAATTTATCGGTTAGGTATATTATATATTAATTGCGCCACCTAACGGTGGCGTCATAGTTCTTAGGTAAGTAAGGCTCTTTTAAATATATGAGATATCATAGTACTTAGTTATGTAAGAATTACAGGTGTAAATTTATAACATCTTAACTGCGCCACCTTAGGGTAGCGTCATAATGATTAATTTCGTAATAAACGCGTCCGATCGCTGCAAAATTCAAAGTGCTATAAGGCAAATCGCGGCCTCCGATGCGCTATTTATAGGCACGTTACCGCCGGCGCCGCCCCGGCCGGCCAGTACCACCGCAAGCGCTACGTCCCGCAATTTTAAATCTGCAATATCTTTGAAAATATTCATTTCAATCTTGTGCTGTAAAGGACCATATAGATCTATATTAAATCAACAATGTATTTAAGCTATTTAATTGTATAAGGATTAATGCTGTATTGGTTAAAATCGCTTCGAAAATTAGCCATTATTTGTCGTAAAAAGTAAATGACAAAAAATGTTATTGTGGGATATCCATAAGAGATAGACATATAACATCGCGGAGTTTTCTGTAGACCTTTTCAATGTGTACAAATAATTAGTACATTATTTTGATAAATCTCCTAGGGTTCAGCCTGCGTTTGCAATGTAAGCGGAAAAAAATTGATAATTAACGACATCACATTAGAAACCTCAAAAATAACAGTATTTCTCCACTATTTAATGGATGTTATTATACATATAAACCTTCCTCTTGAATCACTCTATCTATTAAAAAAAACCGTATCAAAATCCGTTGCGTAGTTTTAAAGATTTAAGCATACAAAGGGAAATAGGGACAGAAAAAGCGACTTTGTTTTATACTATGTATTGATTATCTATGTGCGCACCACTCTATCTGAAAGGGAGTAGGGTGTAGGGTTAATTTAAGGTTTATTTAATTAAGTAACCATGTTTCCGAACAAACGATGCTCTTTCAATATAGTCTATGGCTGTGAATGACATTGACATTCGTTACGCGCGTTTTTTTAAAATATGCAAAATTAAATGTCTATTTTTCAATATTTCTAAGAGATTTTCTTAATATTTTCTTCCGTAAGAACCTTCTCCTAATAATAACAAATACAAAACAAAAAGAATTAGTAAAATCGGTCCAGCCATTCACGCGTGATGCCATGACCAGGAAAAACGGGTTTCATTTTTATATATATATAGATTTTCTTATTTGATTATACCCTTAATTCATTTAAAAATTAATGTTTAATTACTAACGTATTGGCAACTTTATAAGCTTTTAATTATTTACTTTTCCCATTTATCAATTTCATAATTATTGAAACTTTATATAATGTAGATTAAACCATTTTGAATCTTTAAAAAAAATCTTTGAAATGAATTTGTATTTTTTTCTTTCTTATTCTATTTTCTTTTTCCTTTTTTAGGAATTATGAAGATGATGATAATTAGTCCCACTGTTACGGCATTTGTGCTCTGACCCGAAATAAGAAAATTTTCCTTTCTCTATTTTCCATAAGATTTTCATTCTACATTCTTATTTAATATAGCATAGTAACTCATATCATCTCAATATATACATAGCCTGTACTACACTGATGAGCTCAAACTAAGAGCGAAACACGTGTCTGTAGTTTGGTTTTGCCCTGATATAGGTTGAATGATATTTATATCTATTTATATCGCAGCATCCAAGGTGTCTTTTAAAGTGTTAGAAATTTCTAACCGACACCATTTCAGTTCAAAACTGAAATTATTACTTTTGACAGTAAGGCACTAGATACGTTATGTATCATCTTTGGACATTCTTAGACTGTCACAAAACGCTCTGTTCGTTTTATCATTTTACCTTGCCTAAGGTTATATTCAAGATGCAAAGCTACCACTGAAATACCATTTTTGGAGTGAAGATGGAACCACTTGCGACTGTTTATCAGTTTTGCAATTTGACATCTATAGATATCGTTCAATTTATAGCAGGGATGTCTCTTGATTAGTGACTTGAGAGACATAGCCTGTACTACACTGATGAGCTCAAACTAAGAGCGAAACACGTGTCTGTAGTTTGGTTTTGCCCTGATATAGGTTGAATGATATTTATATCTATTTATATCGCAGCATCCAAGGTGTCTTTTAAAGTGTTAGAAATTTCTAACCGACACCATTTCAGTTCAAAACTGAAATTATTACTTTTGACAGTAAGGCACTAGATACGTTATGTATCATCTTTGGACATTCTTAGACTGTCACAAAACGCTCTGTTCGTTTTATCATTTTACCTTGCCTAAGGTTATATTCAAGATGCAAAGCTACCACTGAAATACCATTTTTGGAGTGAAGATGGAACCACTTGCGACTGTTTATCAGTTTTGCAATTTGACATCTATAGATATCGTTCAATTTATAGCAGGGATGTCTCTTGATTAGTGACTTGAGAGACATAGCCTGTACTACACTGATGAGCTCAAACTAAGAGCGAAACACGTGTCTGTAGTTTGGTTTTGCCCTGATATAGGTTGAATGATATTTATATCTATTTATATCGCAGCATCCAAGGTGTCTTTTAAAGTGTTAGAAATTTCTAACCGACACCATTTCAGTTCAAAACTGAAATTATTACTTTTGACAGTAAGGCACTAGATACGTTATGTATCATCTTTGGATATATATATATATATATATATATACATATTTATACTTAGACTTAAACAAATATTTCTTTAATTTTAAGTAAAGCTTTGTCAACAAGACTATTTTCTTATGACAATAAAGTATATTCTCTCTCTCTCTCTTACTGTTTTCTCTTCTTGTTCGTATCCTCTGTATAGCGGCGATTCTGTTAATTTTACCTGTTAGGATTCCCACAGCTATTCGGAGATTTTGTCTGGTCAATACCTTACATTTTTTTGCTGTTTCCTCGCCAAGATGAGGTAATAACTCTCTTGCCAGTCTACAGTTTGTAGTTTTATCCCAGCACTGTATAAAGTTTTGGTGAAAGTGTTATTTGATAAGGTCCACGACTGCGCACAATGTTAGCTTGGTAGATGGGCGAGGGCTTATATATTAGTAGCCCGTAGCCCTTCTTGCTAAATTGTTAGCAATGCGGTTGCCTTTAGAGTTCCCATATCCTTTGATCCAGCTGAGACTAACCACGTTATTCCAGCTGGTCTCAGTTAGAGATTGGTGACATTCTAATACTAAACTTGAAGTAAAACGTGGTCTATTCAAGGTCAGTAATGCTTGTCGGCAGTGTTGTGTATAAATGACAATCTTCCTCCACTGAAATGGAGCATTGGCAGAATCATCGCTGTTCATCCTGGAAGAGACAACATAATTCGTGCTGTGACATTAAAGACCTCTAAAGAGACTTACAAGAGACCAGTGATTAAACTGTGCGTTCTTCCGAATCAAGAACAGCTTTACTCTTCTCGTTGAAAGCCTGGAGGCTTTCAAAGGGGGTGGCTTATGTTAAGTGTTTTTTAACTTCCCGCTAAATTTTTTTTTAATCGGGAAGTTATTGGTTTTATCCCGTTTTTCGAAAATCGAGTTTTCATCGGATCTCAACGTTTTGAGGTCTTTGGAACCTCCCCTGACTATTTGTACAGTGGTGTCTGTATGTGTGGATGTGTGTGTTTGGATGTATGTAAACCTCTTATAACTTTTGAACGGCTTATCCGATCGAAATGATTTAAAAATCGTTCCAAAGAGTTCCATCTAACTTAGATTCCCTGTAAGTTTGAACCGATTCGAACCATTAAATTTTGAGAAATTTCAAAAATGAGCCGTTTTCCTGAAGTACGAAAAATTACTCACTAGCAGCGCTAGTAGTCCGGTAGAGACAAACATTGTAAAATTCACATATAAACATATGTTAAAATACAATTAAAAAAAAGATGTTTTTAACTAAAGAAGATGTTCCTGGAGCAAAACTAAAATTTGCAACTATTAAATATAATTATGTTGTTACATTAAAACGTTGGCTTACATGTCGTAATTTAAAAGCAACTGGAAAAAAAGCGAATTAATAGACAGGTTAGTATACAAACTCATATAATTAATTTTAAAAATAATTTCGAAAACATATGTAAATGATGACTCAGTGATCAGTTTATCTGTTAGATAGTTAGTTAGTTTTTAATATTTTATTAATCTTTTATTGGTATGCATTAGGGTCAACGATTATATAAATAACGGAAGAGAAGGAGTTATTTTTGATGGTGTTGATAAAGGAATATGGTTAATGAAAAAAAAACAATGTTTGCAAACAGCTTTAACAGTTACAACAGCATCTACATCTGGATCAACAGTGTCATTAGATTCTTCTGTAACATTAACCATCCCTACTACTTTCTATCCTAATGATAATTGGCAAACTTTTACATCAAAACAGATTCCTCGTTCATTTTGTTACGGTATTATACATGAGTATATTACACAAGGTAAAAATATACAGGATAGCGATGACAATGAACAAGAACTGGATGATGATTTAATGCCTGTCTGTGGTAATTCAAAAGCCATTCAACGTGGTCGACTGTACTGTATTAGTGATCGTATAAAAGATTTGCAAGATAATTGTTATACAGATATTTATTATTTAAGGGCAAAAATCCAATCATCTTTTAAAACTACAATTTACGACGTGGTAATAGGTCTTGATGATGATGAAAAAGTAATAAATGCTGCATGTCAATGTCCAGCATCAGAATCTTTAAACTGCTCTCATATTGTCGCACTACTTTTTCAACTAGAAGAATATACGTTTCAACATGGTTTTAAACCGTTAACTTGTACTCCTAAAATCAAAGAATGGTACCAGGGTCACAAAACTGGAAACAACCCTTCAAGTATCATCACTGCTGAATACAAAAAAGCTAAATCTACAAACAATCCAAGTGAAAAGCGTAAAAAAAACTAATGAGGCTAATAGGAAAAAAAGTAATTAACTTTAGCGCATAGTCGGATCTAAAGTGTTCTGTGAATCCTAAAATAATGACAACAGACTTTATCCAATGCTTACAACACAAAAATAAAAAATCAATGTGGACTGACTTATTGCAAATACATTTTGATGATTATGATTTAGACTTTGATCAAAAATTAAATTTAAAATTAAAAATTACAGAGTTTCAAATAAATTTAAGCTCATCAACACTTGGTCCGTTTGAAATTGAGGTGGAACAAAATAGTCCGGCATGGCTTAATGCACGCAGATACCAAATCACTGCATCAGACTGTAAGTCATTTTATACAAGCAAAGATTTAACAAATTTGGTAAATATAAAGGTATGGCAAGAAACAAAAGATATAAGTCACTTGCCTGCGATTGCTTACGGTCGAGATAATGAATCAACTGCAATCCAAGAATACCTTACGTCTATTAATAGGACTCAGATTAAAAAGCCAGGATTGATTGTTAATGGTCGGTTTCCAGATCTTGGTTGTAGCCCAGATGGCTTAATTTTTGAAAATAGTGAATTTCTCTACTGTATTGAAGTATAGTGTCCTTACAAGTTAAAAAATTGCTCACCTTTAAATTTAGCTGAAATCAAAGATCAAAGTAATCTGTGCTATACTGTTAAAAATAATCAAATTACATTAAAAAGGCATCATGCTTATTACTACCACATTCAGCTAACATTAGCTATTTTGGAATCGAAATTTTGTGATTTTATTGTCTGGACACCAAAGAATGGTTTTGTGGTCGAAAGAATTTTTCGAGATGAAACTTTTATAAATGCTCTAACAACTAAGTTATGCAAAGTTCATAATGTCTTAGCAATGAAATTTTTTGAGATGAGGCTACCACGAAAGTTACCACTGTTTGTGATGGACATATGAGTGCAGTAAAAAATACAGTTATTGGTTTTAAGATTTTTATTAAAAGAATGATAAATGTGTATTTATTAGTTATTACTATAAATGTTTTATGATTGTTTCTTGTATAAAAATATTTAAAAAATTATGGCTAATGATTTTGTGCTGACTGAACTAATCAAAGAAAACAAAATGATAATAGTGATATTATTATTTTAATAAATTTTATTAAAATATTTAAGTAACAAGTGGCTCCTGAAAATTTACTAACATTGCAATTACAAAAACGATTTGTGATACAATAGGCAATACAGTTTTGGGTATAATCCTTTGCATTATTCTAAACTGTTTCATTCGACCAATAAATCGTTCCACGTGTATTCGAGCCGAAGCAATTTCTTTTGCCATCTTAACTTCAATTTTTGTAAACTTTTTTCTTGATTTCAAAAACGGTCGCGTTAATACAGTACATTTATATTTATTATATAAGTCTTCGATCTTAAAACCACGAACTGCCAATATTAAGTCACCTTTCTCTATATTTTTAAAAAACCCACTTTTCTCAGTGATACTCCTATCAGTTATGCGTCCCTCAAAACCGTCTGAAAAAAAGCAACACCCTCCGGTAGGTATTATTCCAATCAAAAACTTAACCGTGTTATGGGATTTGTAACTGGAATACGTATTTCCTTGTTGACTAAAATTTTTTGGCTTTTCCATATTCCATTCAAAACAATCAATAATTACTCGTACATTCTTAAATTTCTTAAAGGCTTGAGGTAAATTTTTACTGACATCTTTGGCTGATGGAAAATCCGTGGTCGGTTTGGCCTTATTAGGTCACAGTCAAGGGCATTTGAAAGTCAAATTCAGTCGTAACATAATTTTAAGTGTGCAGTCTTACGTTTTTGAGGTCGCTGATTACGATTCCTTGGTCAGTTTGACCCCATCAGGTCATGGTCAAGGGCTTTTGAAGGTCATCTGCAAAACCAGTATATAGAGAGCTACAAAAGCCAAGGCTGCTTAATGTGTCTTAAAGTGCACTTTTTATACTCTCATTTAGATGCCTTTCCCAAAAACTTAGGTGATTACAGTGAACAACAAGGAGAAAGATTTCACCAGGATATTCGGGAAATCGAACGTAGATACCAAGGTAGATGGGACCTAAATATGTTAGCCGATTACTGTTGGTCATTAATAAGAGATTTACCAACAAACAAAAAAACGCAAAAGAAATCCACTTCCAAGGTCTTTTGATGACAAAATTGTCCGATAGCATAAAAAAGAATAAAATGGTATACCGGTCAATGTTATTCGACTTTATTTATACAAACAATATACTTTTTTATGGAACTGAACAAAAATTAAATAAAAAATATTGTTTCGATTTTACTTCATTTAGTGTATAAGCAGACCTCTTACAATGAATGCATGCAATTTGATTCTGTAAAGAACGTGACAATGACCAAATATGTTATGAAATGACCACGGGTATATGCTTAGCTTTAGTTAATAGTTCAAATCTAGTTAGGACTGGTTTTGCAGATTTGACCTTCAAATGCCCTTGACCATGACCTGATGGGGTCAAACTGACCAAGGAATCGTAATCAGCGACCTCAAAAACGTAAGACTGCACACTTAAAATTAGGTTACGACTGATTTTGTGGATTTGACCTTCAAATGCCTTGACATTTAGGGTCAAACTGACCACGGATTCGTAATCAGCGACCTCAAAAACGTAAGACTGCACACTTAAAATTAGGTTATGAATAAATTTGTGGATTTAACCGTCAAATGCCCTTGACTGTGACCTAATAAGGTCAAACCGACCACGGATTCGTAATTAGCGACCTCAAAAACGTAAGACTGCATACTTGAAATTGGGTTACAGCTGATTTTGTAGATTTGACCTTCAAATGCCCTTGACTGTGACCTGATGGGGCCAAACCGACCACGGATTTGTAATCAGCGACCCCAAAAACCATAAGATACGGTGGTCTGGTCTTTCGGACCCGACACTTTTTTTTGTGGGGCTGTGTAATTATTGGTGCTGTTTTTAAAATCTTTCTACTTGCTACTATGGAGATAAATTATTTGTTTCCTTCCAATAGACACTTTTTAATACATTCAGATGGTTCTCCTTTCTTCTAATCTCAATATTCAATTTTAGTATTTCATAAAAAAACAAATTGAAGTGAATGAAGTATTATTCACATTTCGAAAATTTTTCAAAATATCTTAGCCAGCAATTATATGTAAAAAACTTATGAACTTGCTTTTATATATTAAACCATAACATTAGTTTATCTTTGATTTTGGTTAAAGAATACGAAAACTTCAAACAATTCGTAAAAATGGATAATTCTTCAATTAATTCTTTAACTACTAAAAGTGAAATATTAAGCAATGAAGATGAATTTGAGTGTAAAAAAGAACTATTGCACTCTATTTGCGATTTACCGGATTTTCTAATGCAATTTGAAGATTTTGATGAAGGGCAGAGTTCAAGTGGTAAAAAGCGTAAGTATTTGTTTAATTAACATCCTCATAAGAATGTTTATTATCCTTACAAGTATTTACTGTTTTCTAAAAATATTTTCTTTTGTAAGCTCACCTAACATTTTATTTATAAGCCAAACAATTTATTTTCTACTAATAAGTTATTTCCAGTAAAATTTTAAAATTACTATTTGGTAAATATGATTATTATGTCATTTAGATCGATAAAGAAAATTAGGCGTATTTTAAACAAATATCGACACTCATAACATTCAAAATTCTTATGAAAGACATACAAAGAAATTTTTGTCTGATAAAATAGAATAGACCCATAATTGTAACTGGTCAATGTTTAAATAAATTTCTTTATTAAAAAAAAGTTAAATAAATATTTTGTGCTAAAGATTTTACAACTAATTTTTTTTCTTTAGGTTTTCTATCTAAGAAAAAGAAATTGCAACCTCATGAAGAATTCTATGGAACATGTTTCTCTTGTGGAAAATTTTTTGATCATAGATACCTATTTTCACATCATTATTATATTTACCAATTTTTGGTTCGTTCTAAAAAGTCTGGTGATTTAAAAAAACAGATTAAGACTCGCAGTTTTACACGAAAAAGTGATTTAAAAACACATAATAAAACTCATACTGTTAAAAAACATTTTAAATGTAATATTTGTTCGAAATGTTTCAAACATTCCAGTACCTTAAAAAATCATATTAGAACTCACACTGGTAAGAAACCTTTTGAATGTAACGTTTGTTTGAAACGTTTCACACAATCCGGTCATTTAAAAACACATATTAGAACCCACGATGACAAGAAACCTTTCGAATGGGGTAAATAAAAATTGTTTATTAACCCGTAACTACAGATGCGTGGTCAAGTTGACCCATCGGCCATTATGATTTGTCCATTTCTCCTCTCCCATACTATTTACACAGCTACTCTTTTAAGTACGTTTTTGTCTTTCACTGTGAAGTGTACATTGTTTGCAACCGTTTTGGTAATAAAACATTGAAATTTTTGAAATTTTTGCGTGGTCAAATTGACCACAGGTCTGTATTAACTTTACTATTTTATCATGTTTATATATTTATTATATTCGAATATTATAGGAAGTATTATGACTTCTTAGGATAAAACTGGCCCATAAAAAAGCTGAAATATGAAGAAATACTATTAAAATGAGCGGAAGAATTTGAGTCTGGCAAGAGTAACAAAGATTCTGATAATGACTACATTCTAGGCGACCACAACAGCGATTCAGAAATTAAATTAAAAGAAGATATGGCATTAACGGATTCTAGAACCCCATATCTTTATAATGCTGTGTTAAAGATTGAGATGGTTTTGGTTTAACTACCAAAGAAAGAAACTTCACAAAACCATCACAGGCTGTAATGAGATTAGCAATACCAATTAATGGAACTACCAGAAATATTACTGCTGATAATTGGTTTTCCTCTATAAACTTGGTGCAGTTATTGGCCAAAAAAATATCATACGTGGGAACTCTAAGTAGAAACAAATCAGTTATTTCTTCCGAGTTTTTACCAAAAAGGGCAAGAACTATTGGTTCGAGTCTTTATGGATTTTCCAATAACCTAACAATAAATGTGGAGAATGAAACTGGCAAGCCTGAAATTGTATCTTATTATAGTTGCAATAAAAGGGGTTTAGATATCTTAGCCAGCAATTATATGTAAAAAACTTATGAACTTGCTTATATATTAAACCATAACATTAGTTTATCTTTGATTTTAGTTAAAGAATACGAAAACTCCAAACAATTCGTAAAAATGGATAATTCTTCAATTAATTCTTTAACTACTAAAAGTGAAATATTAAGCAATGAAAACGAATTTGAGTGTAAAAAAGAACTATTGCACTCTATTTGCGATTTACCGGATTTTCTAATGCAATTTGAAGATTTTGATGAAGGGCAGAGTTCAAGTTGTAAAAAGCGTAAGTATTTGTTTAATTAACATCCTCATAAAAATGTTTATTATCCTTACAAGTATTTACTGTTTTCTAAAAATATTTTCTTTTGTAAGCTCACCTAACATTTAATTAATAAGTCAAACAATTTATTTTCTACTAATAAGTTATTTCCAGTAAAATTTCAAAATTACTATTTGGTAAATATGATTATTATGTCATTTAGATCGATAAAGAAAATTAAACGTATTTTAAACAAATATCGACACTCATAACATTCAAAATTCTTATGAGAGACATACAAAGAAATTTTCGTCTGATAAAATAGAATAGACCCATAATTGTAACTGGTCAATGTTTAAATAAATTTCTTTATTAAAAAAAAGTTGAATAAATATTTTGTGCTAAAGATTTTACAACTAATTTTTTTTCCTTAGGTTTTCTATCTAAGAAAAAGAAATTGCAACCTCATGAAGAATTCTATGGAACATGTTTCTCTTGTGGAAAATTTTTTGTTCATAGATACCTATTTTCACATCATTATTATATTTACCAATTTTTGGTTCGTTCTAAAAAGTCTGGTGATTTAAAAAAACAGATCAAGACTCGCAGTTTTACACGAAAAAGTGATTTAAAAACACATAATAAAACTCATACTGTTAAAAAACATTTTAAATGTAATATTTGTTCGAAATGTTTCAAACATTCCAGTACCTTAAAAAATCATATTAGAACTCACACTGGTGAGAAACCTTTTGAATGTAACGTTTGTTTGAAACGTTTCACACAATCAATTGATTTAAAAGATTACATTAGAACCCACACTGGTGAGAAACCTTTTGAATGTAAAATTTGTTTGAAACGTTTCACAAAATCCAGCAATTTAAACAGACATATTAGAACCGACGATGACAAGAAATATTTTCAGTGTACAATTTGTTCCAAGTGTTTCGCAGAATCCTTTAATTTAAAAAGTCACATCAAAAAAATTCATACTGACAAAAAACCATTTAAATGTAACATTTGTTCGAAATCGTTCACACAATCAACCCATTTAAAAAATCATATTAGAACCCACACTGGTGAGAAACCTTTTGAATGTAACGTTTGTTTGAAATGTTTCACAACATCAACTAATTTAGACAATCATATTAGAACTCACACTGGTGAGAAACCTTTTGAATGTAACGTTTGTTTGAAACGTTTCACACAATCCGGTCATTTAAAAACACATATTAGAACCCACGATGACAAGAAACCTTTCGAATGGGGTCAATAAAAATTGTTTATTAACTCGTAACTACAGATGCGTGGTCAATTTGACCCATTGGCCATTATGATTTGTCCATTTCTCCTCTCCCATACTATTTACACAGCTACTCTTTTAAGTACCTTTTTGTCTTTCACTGTGAAGTGTACATTGTTTGCAACCGTTTTGGTAGTGTAATAAAACATTGAAATTTTTGCGTGGTCAAATTGACCACAGGTCTGTATTAACTTTACTATTTTATCATGTTTATATATTTATTATATTCGAATATTATAGGAAGTATTATGACTTCTTAGGATAAAACTGGCCCATAAAAAAGCTGAAATATGGGGACAAACAGTATGAAGAAATACTATTAAAATAGGCGGAAGAATTTGAGTCTGGCAAGAGTAACAAAGATTCTGATAATGACTACATTCTAGGCGACCACAACAGCGATTCAGAAATTAAATTAAAAGAAGATATGGCATTAACGGATTCTAGAACCCCATATCTTTATAATTCTGTGTTAAAGATTGAGATGGTTTCGGTTTAACTACCAAAGAAAGAAACTTCACAAAACCATCACAGGCTGTAATGAGATTAGCAATACCAATTAATGGAACTACCAGAAAGATTACTGCTGATAATTGGTTTTCCTCTATAAACTTGGTGCAGTTATTGGCCAAAAAAAATATCATACGTGGGAACTCTAAGTAGACACAAATCAGTTATTTCTTCCGAGTTTCTACCAAAAAGGGCAAGAACTATTGGTTCGAGTCTTTATGGATTTTCCAATAACCTAACAATAAATGTGGAGAATGAAACTGGCAAGCCTGAAATTGTATCTTATTATAGTTGCAATAAAAGGGGTTTAGATATCTTAGACGGGAAATGCAGTGTTTATTCGACTGGACATAGGACAAGACGTTGGCCAATGGTGATTTACTTTAGGATGTTAGATATTTCCTCTGTTAATTCTTTTATTCTTTATCAATCCTTTCAGCATAATTCTAAAATGAAACGTTTTGATTTTGTAAAACGACTGGCAATAATGTTAGTCACTCCGGAAATGAAAAGATATCAAACTCTTCATCACAGTGGAGAAATAAAGTTGTGTATCGGAAGAGGTCTCAAAATTAAAGAAGAACAAATTGCAACAGATGAAAAATTTGAATCAAGAACAATTTGCACGAGATGACCTTCAAGTAAAAGAAAAAAAATATCTCACTCTTGTCATATATGCAAAATCCCTTTTGCGTGGAATGCACTAGACGCGATTATAGGGATTGTGCAACATAAAAAGTTCAGCTGATAAAGCACTTGCACGTTTTTTTAGTATGTTGTATTGTGAGTGTTGTTTACGTTTTTTGTCTTCTTTTAAGTATATTTTACAACAATTTAATGTCAAAATTACAATAGATAATATATTTTTTTACTAATACTACAAAAATATGCTTGTTGTCTTTTCTATGCAAAAAAAAATATAAATATGCTTTTATATATGTATATATTTCCATAAAGTATAAATATACTCTTCACTATACATATTTATAAAAAGGTTCAAACATAGTAAAATGCACTTATAATTATAAAGTAAATTGTCTATCAAATAATAAAATATTATTTAAAGGAGTCATTATGACCATACGTCTGTTATAACGTCGGACATCCGATACGTCTGTAGTTACGGGTTAAAACTGGTTTGATTTAATTTCAACTAGTAAGAAAATATATACCTTAGATGAAATTTGGACACAAATATCTTTTTTGAAAAAACTCGTTTTTAGTTTTCACTAAAAGATTGGTTGGTAACAATGACGCTTTAAAAAAACAATGAAAGATAATTTTTGAAGTGATAACTTGTTATGGGAGGTTAAACTGATTTGTAACGTAATGCGTTACAGTAGTATTATATTTAGTAGGCAGGTTACTTCTCTCTCACTTTAACCCACAACGCTAGCCTCTACTCATAGCAGAATCTCCTCGCAAAAGGTAAATTTAATAATATAATTCGATTTATCAATAACATTGCAAACAATATAGATTAAAAACATTTAAATTTTGTACATAAAATTTAAATAGTAGTTTGTGCAACAAGTGCGCAATATGATACTTTTCCCACGAACGAAGAAGTGGAAAAAGTACTTTGCGCACATGTTGCACACAATACTTTTTCTACGATCACGATTTATAATAATTAAAAATAAGCAACTTATTGAAAATATGTAATCATTTTTAATATTATTATATTATAGGAATGTAAAATAAAAATTATAACACTTAATTTAACAAATTATATTTAAGATCAATAAATTTAAAACAAAAGAACTAAACGCGTATTACATTTTCAGAAAATGGAGGTATTTTTTTATTTTCTCTCCATTCCATAAATTTTGGATAAGCTCATTTATATTTTCTCTTAATTTTTGTGGCAAAATGTTTAAAGTTGCATTCATCAAAGCAATTTTCAAAATTTCTGGAGGTGTGTTTTCAATATATTCAACTTCTGAATCTGAATTTCTATCAATTACTTGTAGAATTATACCTTGAAACTAATATATAATGATATGTTGCGTTATTAAATATATAAATTAAAAGTTTATTTATAATTATTGTGCATTAATTTTCTATGAAAATATTTCAAACTTTTTAAATATAGCTAACGTCAAAATATTATATTACGAATCACGCCAATATATAGCCTCTTACGATAGATGCGTAAGCGATCTTATAGGTTATATTATTTCTTAATTGTTTCCTGCGCATGTGCAGAATGCGGTACAGAGAATTCCGCGCACTTTTCCGCACAGGTACGGAATTACTCACTTTGCATTGAAGTAAGCCGTGTCTATTTGTATTCTTTTCATAGTGATCGTAGAAAAAAGTTGTTTTTTCGGTACAAGAGATAGAAAAGATTGTTTTTTCAATCAAAAAAGTTTTTTTTTATACAAAAGATAGTTTTTCAATGGAATCAAACCAACAAACGACATCTATCAGAAAATTAAGTACTTAGTTCCCTACAATCACAGACGAAAGATGACAGTTTGTTTGAATTGGCAACATGGCAAGTAGCGATCAGAACACGCATATTAATACGTTCAAGAATAAATCTTGTAAAAAGTGCAAAAAGAACCTATTAAATGGGGTTAATAATAATAATAATAATAATAATAATAATAATAATAATAATAATAAAATCTTTATTAAAGAAAATAAATGCATACAAAAAAATAAATAAGATACAACTAAATATATTAAAAAGCGAGATTTCGGTAATTATTTTACAATGTAAAAAATCCCCGATTTTAAAATCTAACCCCAAGTAAATATAATTTAAAATTAAAGAACCCTAAATTAACATTTAGCTAAAAAACACCGTGATGGAGGAAGCTGCGTACTGCCAGGAATAAGTAGTACTATTGCAAGTCTTACATAAAAATAACAGAAGAATTCGACAAATATTAAGAAGGTGAAAGAAAAGCGCACAATACAAATCAATACTATATATATATCTCTTTATTTAGTAAAAAAACTAATTCATTTACAATACATAATTTTGCAACAACAAAAAAACAAAAAAAAATACAATTATCACAATTTTTAAATATAAATAAATAAAACTTACATACACAAGTACACTAAAACTAACACACTTATGTAGCCAAAAAGTAATCCTTCAATTTACTTTTAAAAGTATACAAAGATGTGCTGTCCTTTATATCATTTGGCAAGCTGTTATACATAATCACACCCCTATTAAAAATTGAATTAAATGTACTATTTTTCCTACATGTTTGTACATAAAAGTGACTCCTGGTTCTAGTCTCATAGTCATGAATTTCATTGTTGTAAGTTAACTTATCCTGTAGACAGGTGCTTGACCAATTTTGATTTTAAAAATAAAAATGAGTGTATAGTACTTAAGGAGTTTTACTGTTGGCAACCAATTAAGTGTTTCTAGCATTAAGTTTATGGGGGTGAACCTTGAACACTGCAAAATTATGCGCATAGCACGATTCTGCATTTTTTGCAGTCTATTTGTTTCATTCTGGTTTAACATATATAATATAGTAGAACAATAATTGAAGTGTGGTAAAACTAGTGTATTATATAATGTAAGTTTTGACCACTGACTAAGGTATGGTGAACATCTTCTCAAATAATTAATTTTATATGCTACTGTTTTAATTACTTGGTTAGCATGATCTTTAAAATGTAATTGGTTATCAATTGTTACACCGAGATAAACAAATTTATTAACTCTTTCTATGTCATTGTTCCCTATCCTTATATTTAAGTTCAAATTGTTGCTCAACTCATATTTTTTATCATTTCCCAATATCATCCACTTTGTTTTACTCACATTGACCTTTAATAAATTTGCACAGCAATACTTATATACTTCTTCCAAGGTGTTATTTACTACATCCAAACCATTTTGTAAGCTTTCACAAGCAAAATCTACCAGTGCATCATCGGCAAATAGACGAAACTTACATTTACCCGCAGTCCCTACTATATCATTAATATATATTAAAAAAAGCAATGGTCCTAAAACACTGCCTTGGGGAACACCTACATTATTGTCTATTTTCCCGGAATATATTTGATTTATTTTGAGTTTCTGTTGTCTATTTGTTAAATAATCAATTATCCAGTTCAATGCCATCTCATCAATCCCAACACCCTTAATTTTCCTTATAAGTCTCCCTCTGTCAATTGTCTCGAAAGCTCGTTGTAGGTCCAGGAACACAGCTATAGTAATAAAATCGTTTTCTATGTTGTTTTTCCAATCAAACAGTGCACCTTGTAATGCAGTCTCGCAGCTGTGCTTGCTTCTAAAACCAGATTGATATTCACAAAGCAAACTATTTCCTTCCAAATAACCAACTAATTGCTCATAAATAACTTTTTCCAATATTTTGGCTGTAGCACTTATCATATTTATTGGCCTCAAGTGTATCGCTTTATTGCTATTTGGTACCTTAGGAATAGGAATAATGGTGGACAATTTCATTTCATCAGGTACCCTTCCTTGTTCTATAGAACAGTTAATTAAATTTACTAAAGGATTACATATAAAATGAAAACATCCTTTTAAAAGCTCAACATTAATGTCATCAGGACTACCTTTATTTTTTAATGAGTTTACAGTCTCTTTTAGTTCTTCAAGGGTGATAAAATTAAAATTTATCAGTTTGTTATTTGTAACCATATCGATTATAGGATACTCAGCAGAAAAAGTTTTATCAATCTGATCTGTAATTTCAATAATACTTTTAACATAAAATAAATTTAAGTAGTTGGGCATCAAATTAATGTTAGATATTACTTCCCCATTTCCCATATCAATTGAACTGAAATTATTAACTAGATTATTATCTGGAACAAGCTCTTTTAACATTTTCCACATCTCAATTGGATTATTTTTGTTTCGATCAATATTTTTTTCTAAGTATTTTCTTTTCTCTTCTCTAATTGTTTTTACCGCCCTATTTCGTTTCTGTTTATAAATTTCCCAATTGCCCCTAGTTTTATTATTTTTATATAGTTTAAAACTTTCATCCCTTTCCTTTGCAACTTGACTAACCGTTTTGTTCCAAAACTCTTTATAGTGCTTAAATAGTTTTACCTGTTTTTTCGGAGCAACTTCATTCAAAACTGACAATATTTTCATAATAAACTCATTATATCTCTTATCCAAATCCCCACTATAGTTCCAGCTAATTTCTTTTAATTTTATTCCTATCTGTTTAAAATCTATATTTCTTCCCCTGGTTTCTAAACAATATTCATGTTCATTCCGTTTATTTGGTTCAATATGTTTCAGTGATACTGTTATATTGCGATGACTGCTTATTTTGGGATCATCAAATATTAAATCCGATTCTAAGATATCCCACGAAAAAATCAGATCAGTATTACTTGTCATGATAAGATCCAAGGCAGAAGCTGTATTTACTGTAACACGTGTAGGCCTGTCTACCAATTGAGTCAAATTATAGGTTTCCAACAAGTCGTTTAATTTTGATAAATTACTGCTATCCATATCCAAGACATTGACATTTAGATCTCCCAAACAAAGCAAATCGTCACACATCGGGAGGTCGGGAGGAAGGCTGTTAAAGTAGATTCAAAGTGGTCTATAAAAGAAGCAAAGGGCACAGTTTTTGATCTATAAACAACACCGACGATGACAGTCCTACATTCTATTTTAATTTTCACCCACAGGGTCTCATTATTGACGTTATCTTGTAAAACATTAAATTTTATATCGCTCCGAATATACATACCAACGCCACCGCCCCTCGAGCCCCTATCCTTTCGAATAATGTTGTAATTATCAATAAAAAGTAAGTCATTTGATATATTATTATTTAACCACGTTTCAGAAAGTGTAAATAATGAAAAGTTGTTATTTAGAAGTATATTTCTAATTTCATTAATTTTAGGGAACAGTGTTCTGCAATTTAAATGCGCTAAGGAGTGTTTTCTATTAGCCATACCGTTTTTTTACATACAAACAATAACAGCAATAAAAATATAACAAAAAAGATGAAAGAAAGGTCTTTGTAGGTATGTATAAAATGTTAAAAACACACAACAGCTGATGGGAAGAAAAAAAACATTCACAAGGCTTAGAAATTTACAAAAACTGTGTGTTTATATTAAAAAAAGAAAAGGATACTAAGATACGCGTATTTATGAAGGCAGCAAAGTGATAAGCAGTAAAAATATTATAATTTGTCTAAAACACGAAATGTCAGGTTACAGGTACAAAAATATATTGTTTAAAAGTAACGAAAATATAAACCTGACAAAATTTAGCTATTTAACATTAAAGAGATAATAAGTGTACTTACAAACATAATGACACTAACTGGCCTAGTAGCACACAGGCAATTTCATTGTCCAAGTGATCCAATATTTAATTAATAATCAAATTGCAAATTGTATTTAAATTTAAATAGCAATAATATTCTGGTTGAGAAAGTTTAATTTACTAAAAAATGTAAAAAAGCAGGCTTCCTCCAAAAGAAAATGTTTAAAAAAAAATTAAAGTATTTATAAAAAAAATTAACTAAGAAAATTTAGTAAATAGAAATAATTTCTAACGGCCATGAAAAAACTACAGTAAGTTACCGAATGCGAAGTTTATCCCGTTTTCTTAGATTTTCCTCTCGTATTGATTTCGTCAGGAAGAACTAATGGTGGAGCATTAGTTGGAGTTTTGAAGGGTGCTTTAGGTGGTGCGTACTCTTTCACAGCTTCCAGTTGCTCCAGATCATCAATTCTGTAAATTACTCCATCTCTTGTCTTAACAAACAATCGACAGTCGCTAGTCCAACAATGAGAAATTCCAAACATTTCCTTTGCCCTCATAAAGAGATCCAAACGCCTTTTAGATGGTGACTCAGTTAAAAGTTTTCCAGAACCTTTTAAATTCTTTTTCTTACTCCAAATGATTTTTCTCATTTTATAAATAACGAATTTTACAATAACAGGACGATGTTTCTTGTTGCCCTTTTTAACCTTGCCCAGACGATGGCACCTGTCAACCATTGCAGTATCAATAGAAAATGCAGGGATATTCATTCCAACAATGAAATTTATTACAGATGTTTCAAGTTCTTCGTCGGTTTCGTCCTTTTTTTTAGGAAGGCCATGGATTTATAGACAATTTGTACGTGAATAGTTCTCCAGGTTATCTATTTGCTTTGTTTGTTCATTGACAATAGATTTTAAAGAGTCAATAAAACAAAGTGTTTCCAGCCTAAACCTGCCAAATTCTTCCTGTATCACTGAAATATCCTGATTGTCTGGGCTTTCAACAATGCTATGATTGTGTAGTTTAAGAGCTTCATTTAAGCGATCATTGAACTCCGACAATTTTTTATCGATATCCTTTGTTTTAGAAAACAAAACATTAATGTCTTTGCGCACCATTGTAATAAATAAATAATATAGTTTCTTGCAAAATGTTTAAATAAACGATATAAACAGATATGCGCGCGCACAGCACAGGTGATAGTTCACTTCACAATACAATAAATAATGTTCAATATTTACGTAAATTGATATAATTTGTAGAAATATTATGCACGAATAACTAGTACATAGCACTATGCATCAACTGCAAGCATTTGATGAATTTACTTCGAATAAATATACCTAAAAATTAACTTTAAAGTTGGACCGTCAGAAACCACGTTCTCTAGCTAGACATGTTGCCAGCCGAATTGTGCAAATTGTAATGCAAGCTATCTTTTGAGTTGTGCCAAACTTTGCAGTAATGTGAATTTCATTGGTGGTGATGTTATAAGTTGTTGTGTTGTTTCACTTCCTGATACTCTTACTGTAAGTAATAAAAGTGAAGTGACGCTTTAGGAACCATGTCTACTGATAATAAGATAGACATTAACATTTTTAATTATGTTGTAAAACAAAAAGATTTATTAATAAACGAACTAAGACAAAAAATAGATCTGTTAAACTCTCAATTAAACACAATTAAAACAAATTCATATCCTGATAGTGACAAAAACTTGAATAAATAGAAGACCACAAAAAAAGTTGTTGGAACTATGTTCCTTACGGCAGGCTTGGATAAGATAGGGTTTTGCGGCGTGACCGAACTGAAAAAAATGTAATAGTAAAAAAGCGTAACAAAAAACACCGTAACGCTTGTAATATCTAGTAGGCAGGTTACCGCTAGTCTCCACACAACGCTATGTAGTCTCTACTCAGTGTTCAGTATTTATACGATAGACATAATGTTGACAGTTATGATATAATTTTTATTATTAACTGTCACCGAAACTTTTTTGAAAGTGTCTACAAAAATATAATAGGAATAGATTATGAATCAAGCAAAAGATAATCTCATTACAGAATCTAACGAAAGGTAAGTTTAATAATATAATAATATAAACATTGTAAACAATTTAGATTAAAAACATCTTTAATTGCAAATTGTGTCGATTCTACATTAGCCGAAGGAACATAGTTCCTACCTGGTGTCCCACGACACCATTTTAACTTGTTGATAAAAGTGAAATTCCTGCTAGCAGCAGTAAGAACATTTCTATAGAATCACCAAGCAGTGTTGCCAATTCAAATAAACAATCGCAGATTTCCAGACAGCAAGTGTGTCTGCAGCCTTATTGGAAGTAGATACAAAAAATGAATGTGATGAATTTATCAATCTTTCAAGAAGTGATAAAGAAGAAGAAATTAATAAACCAAAACGGAATGGAAAAAAGTAAACTATCGAAGAAATCACACAAATATAAGACAGAAGATAGTTGGTAGCAATACTGAAATCCGAGTTAATGGAAAACAAGCTAAGGGAGTACCTAAATTTTTGTAGCGTATTCTTCGTTTACCCAACGGAAAACTACGTCAATTGTAAATAAACTTGTACGGCTTCGCAAAATATCTTTTTATTAATGACAATTACATTCGTAATCTATCAGTGGCATTGAACAATACACAACTATAATCTAACACTAAAGATTAAAAGTAAGTAATAAGTAGGTAGTAGGAAATAGTCACTTGTAGTAGGAACTAGTCTCAACATACTCCCACCTTAAGTTTTCTGACAAAGAAAACTTAATTGTAAGTCAATCTTTAAGGTTTCCGAACCTGTCGGCCATAACTTGTTACTACTTCTTTGCTACTAGTGTCACTTGAAATTTTGGGTTTTGACGTTTTCTTATGGAGGGTAGAGCGTTTTCTCTTTGTTTTTGTTCAGTTCGACATTTTCTTCTAAACTGTCAACTTCTAACGGAAAAATTCTTTGGACTGATCTTAACATGCTGCCTTCTGCGGTTTTGACTCTGACCAATCTAACTTCTCCATCTTTTCCAGGAATAATTTCTATTATCCGTGCTAGAGGCCAGCCAAGTCTTTTCGTGTTATAGTTTCCAAGTAAAACGATATCGCCCAATTTTAGGATTTTCTTCTTAAATTTTTTATCTCTTAACAAAAGTTGCCCCAGGTATTCTCTTCGAAATCTTTTCCTCAAATCGTTTTTTAACTGTCTGTGTCTCCTTCTTCTGTTTAAACTCTTTCCATCCACCAAATCTACATCCAGGACTCCAACTTCTTTAACCAATTAATCTCTCTCACCATCCTCTCCACCAGGCAGACAAAGGTGGGTTTAGTTTCCACAAGATCTTCTCAGCGGTACTGTATTTATTAAGTTCATCCCAGTCTAATTTTGCAAATGCATTCTCAGTTCCAATAAAATTCTTCCCATTTTCACTGTAAATAGTAGATGGTCTGTCACGCCTAGCAATAAATCGTCTTAGAGCCTGTAAAAATGCTTCTGTTGATAACGATGAAACCAGCTCTAAGTGAATTGCTCTGTAGACAGCACATGTAAATATACATATCCACGCTTTACCCTCATTTCTTAGAAAGAGTGGACCAGCCATATCTACACCGGTAACTTCAAAAACGGCTGCATTGACACGATCTTTGGGAAGTGGAACTGGGAGTGAATCTACATTTTTACTGTGATGTCGGCGACAGGTGATGCATGAATGAACGGCTGATCTGATGGTCTTTCGTCCTCCCAGTATCCAAAATCTCTCTCTCAAGATGCTCAGTAGACCTTGTACTCCCACGTGATAGTGTCGAACATGGAAATCAAAGATTAATCTTAAGACAGCTGGGTGTTCGGTTATTTTAATTTTTAGCCTTATGATACCATCATCATCTAGGAAAGGTACTAAAGCTGTCTTTCATCATTGATAGAAGCAAATGTTTCTTCTTGTATCAGCTTGATGACTGCTACCTCAACCTTTTCTGTCTCTGCTGTATCCAACATAAGAGAAGCAAATGTTTTTGAAGTAAAACTTCTTTAGCGGCACTATGGGTAACTCAGTAATTCTAACGGACGTGACGTCATTCTAATGTACCGCGTACCGGAAACAAAACCTGATACAAAATACCTAACACGATTCTGCCTACTATATTAAATAAAATTAGATCTGTAATTGTATGAATTGACAGCTTGTCATCTTGTCAACCAAAATACATTGGTGGTAAATGGTTTAAATTTGTGTATAAAGTGTTTGTTTTAA
The DNA here is from genome assembly GCA_964028335.1 of Altica lythri. Lineage (NCBI taxonomy): Eukaryota > Metazoa > Arthropoda > Insecta > Coleoptera > Chrysomelidae > Altica > Altica lythri. The sequence continues at coordinate 855,706 of CAXIIO010000488.1, forward strand.
ATATGAATAAACAAAGTGGATTTATTAATGAAGAAAGTGATAAAAAATATTGAATGAAAATGAGTGAGTAAGTAGGTACTCTATATGCATAAATTACACGCACACTCTTTTTTTTCGTTATTTCTTGACTTTAAACCGAAAAAAGAAGAATAAAGATTATTGAAATCTGCAATTATTTCGAGGATCCTTGTATATTTTTTAATAAAAAATGCATTTTTGACTAATAATACTTTATTATTAAAATTTGATATTTTTAACAAAAAACCAAAATTTTCATCAAAAATTAGTAAATGTCGATGAGGTTTGAATCTAAAACGATTTCATCAGAAAACAAAAATTATACAGATTCTAAATTTTGACATTTATAAAAAAAAAATTCCATATTTTAACAAAATATTGATAAATTTACAATAAAAATACGTATTTATATTTAGATCTAAAAGAGAAAAATTGGAGGATATAGAAAAAAACTTTTATTTAGTTGAATTATAAAATTATTTACAACATTATGTTACGTTTTTATTAATGTGAGTGCTAATATGTTTTTTTAAATTACAGGATTGTGTGAAACATTTCGAACATAATTCACATTTATAAGGTTTTTCTCCAGTGTGAATTCTAATGTGATTTTTTAAAGTACCAGATTCTGTAAAACGTTTATAACATATTTTACATTTAAAAGGTTTTTCGTTGGTGTGAGTTCTAATATGCTTTTTTAAATTAGTAGAGTCTGTGAAACATTTCGAACAAATTTTACATTTAAAAGGTTTCTCGTTAGTGTGAGTTCTAATATGTTTTTTTAAACTACCGGATTGTGCGAAACATTTCGAACAAATCTTACATTTAAAAGGTTTTTCTTTAGTGTGAGTTCTAATATGATCTTTCAAGTTACTCAATTCTGTAAAACATTTCGAGCAAATTTTACATTTGAAAGGTTTCTCGTTAGTGTGAGTTCTAATATGTTTTTTTAAACTACCGGATTGTGTGAAACATTTCAAACAAATCTTACATTTAAAAGGTTTTTCTTTAGTGTGAGTTCTAATATGATTTTTCAAGTTACTCAATCCTGTGAAACATTTCGAGCAAATTTTACATTTGTAAGGTTTCTCGTTAGTGTGAGTTCTAATATGATTTTTTAAATTAGTAGAGTGTGTGAAACATTTCGAACATATTTCACATTTATAAGGTTTTTCTCCAGTGTGAATTATAATATGTTTTTTTAAATGACTGGAATATTTGAAACATTTCGAACATATTTTACATTTATATTTGTTGCCAGTATTTTTACAATTTGGTTCCTGTTTTGTGGAATCTCTATTGATGCTCCGCTCTGAATTTAATTCTTCATCAAAATCTTGAAATTCCATTTTAAAATCCGGTAAATCTATAATAGAGTGTAATTCTTCTTTTTTAATGTCAAATTCGAGATTCAACTCATGATTAGTTTGATTTGAGATTTCATTTTCATTTTTAGTATTGAAAAAATGTTGAGGGTTTTCGTATTCCAATTTCGATTCTCTATTTTTATATAGTTGTTCTTCATCTAAAAATAAGCAAATATGTAAGTGTCGGTAACAAGATACAGTTTTTTTTAAATAAATTTTAAAATCTGCAAATATTTCGACCATTCTCGTATATTAAAATAAAATGCATTTTTAACTAATTTTAATACTTTTTTATCAAAATTTGATAATATTTATACTAAAAAACAAAAATTTTCATCAAAAATAAGCAAATTTGTAACTGTCTGTAACTGGATTACAGTTTTATACAATAAATTTTGAAATCTGCAAATATTTTGACCATTCTCGTATATTTTTGACTAATTTTAATACTTTTTATTGAAACTTGATAATATTTTTACTAAAAAATCAAAATTTTTATCAAAAATAAACAAATCTGTAACTGTCGGTAACTAGATTATAATTGTTTTTAATAAATTTTGAAATCTGCAAATATTTCGACCATCCTCGTATATTTTTCAAAAAAAATTGCATTTTTGACTAATTTTAATAGGTACTTTATTATCCAAATTTGATAATATTTTTACCAAAAAATTAAATTTTTTATCAAAAATAAGCAAATCTGTAACTGTCGGTAACTGGATTACAATTATTTTATAATAAATTTATAAATCTGCAAATATTTTGACCATCCTCGTTTATTTTTTTTTAATTGCATTTTTGATACATTTTTACAGTTTTCCATTAAAATTTAATCGTATTTTCATTAAAAAATTAAAATTCTGAAAAAAGTAGCTACTTTATCTATATGGTTCAAGGCCAGTTTTTGACAGAATATGGAGGTTTTCATATATTTCCTTAAAAATACAAATTTTTATAAAAATATCGATGAATTTGTGTTTATAATCGATTAATTAAGATTGTTTATCAAATTGTGAATTTGTATTTTGACAGTTATACAAAACAAAATGCCGTATTTTAAGAAAATATCGATAAATTTATATTGAAAATAAATAAACATTTATTTCGTTGACATTTCTTGACTTTAACCAAAAAAGAAGAAGAATCGAATCGATTCTTTTGATCTTTTGACAGTTATCCAATTATTGTAATCTGCAAATATTTCGAGCATCCTCGTAGATTTTTCAAAAAAAATTGCATTTTTCACTAATTTTAATACTTTTTTATCGAAATTTGATAATATTTTTACTAAAAAACAAACTTTTCATCAAAAATAATTAAATCTGTAACTGTCGGTAACCGGATTACAGTTTTTTTACAATAAATTATAAGTTGGTTCTATGGTAGAAAGTAGAAAGATTTTAAAAACAACACCAATAATCATTATCGACGTTATTTTAGAAGTTCTGTAGGATTTTCCGAAAAAACGGCAGTGCTTTTTTCAAATTTTTCATAAATTGAATACCAATTTTTCATATCTTGAAGACCAAAAAATATATCAAAATGCAGTTTTTTTCCATTCAATCAGAAATTTGATTCTAATTTCGCAAAAAATTAAAAAAAAAAACAACTAAAATATAACGATTTTTCGAAAAAAAAAAAACGATCTTTTTCCAATTTCTCATATTTTGAAAATCGAAAACCAAATTTAAGGAAAATAAAAAAGATTTGAAGGTAAAATGATATAAAATATAATTATATATAAGCTTACTTATTTCGGGTTTTGATTCGTCCACAATTTTCATTTCTTTTTCTTCTTCTTTTATTAAAAAATTATCTATATTCTCTCCTATATTCTCATCTGAAATTAAAAATATATATATTTATTAAAAATCGATATTTCGTTATTTTTGTGTTTTATTTAATGAACTATTCTTTTTTTTTAAATCTGTAACTTTCAACAATTTTTTATACATTTTCCATACACAAAATGTTTCCAATGATAAAATTTGATCTTACCAAATTCATTCAAAATTTCAATTTCTTCCATTTTAATTCCAGCTTCTGATTTTTCTTTGGTAACATCCATTATGGAACTTTCTTCAGCTGAAATATATTGAAAAATTATTTTATAAATAATTAACATATAACAAAGTATCCGAAAAACATATAAATTCCAAAATTTATACTCTCACATCTAAAAATGCAAATTTCATAAAAAAAAACTGATAGTAACGCCTGAATTTTATAGAAAAACCAAAAATCCTTTTTAGTAATCGATTTTATTAAACTATAAAATCTAATCTTATTTACAATTTACAATAAAAATACGTATTTATATTTAGATCTAAAAGAGAAAAATTGGAGGATATAGAAAAAAACTTTTATTTAGTTGAATTATAAAATTATTTACAACATTATGTTACGTTTTTATTAATGTGAGTGCTAATATGTTTTTTTAAATTACAGGATTGTGTGAAACATTTCGAACATAATTCACATTTATAAGGTTTTTCTCCAGTGTGAATTCTAATGTGATTTTTTAAAGTACCAGATTCTGTAAAACATTTATAACATATTTTACATTTAAAAGGTTTTTCGTTGGTGTGAGTTCTAATATGCTTTTTTAAATTAGTAGAGTCTGTGAAACATTTCGAACAAATTTTACATTTAAAAGGTTTCTCGTTAGTGTGAGTTCTAATATGTTTTTTTAAACTACCGGATTGTGCGAAACATTTCGAACAAATCTTACATTTAAAAGGTTTTTCTTTAGTGTGAGTTCTAATATGATCTTTCAAGTTACTCAATTCTGTAAAACATTTCGAGCAAATTTTACATTTGAAAGGTTTCTCGTTAGTGTGAGTTCTAATATGTTTTTTTAAACTACCGGATTGTGTGAAACATTTCAAACAAATCTTACATTTAAAAGGTTTTTCTTTAGTGTGAGTTCTAATATGATTTTTCAAGTTACTCAATCCTGTGAAACATTTCGAGCAAATTTTACATTTGTAAGGTTTCTCGTTAGTGTGAGTTCTAATATGATTTTTTAAATTAGTAGAGTGTGTGAAACATTTCGAACATATTTCACATTTATAAGGTTTTTCTCCAGTGTGAATTATAATATGTTTTTTTAAATGACTGGAATATTTGAAACATTTCGAACATATTTTACATTTATATTTGTTGCCAGTATTTTTACAATTTGGTTCCTGTTTTGTGGAATCTCTATTGATGCTCCGCTCTGAATTTAATTCTTCATCAAAATCTTGAAATTCCATTTTAAAATCCGGTAAATCTATAATAGAGTGTAATTCTTCTTTTTTAATGTCAAATTCGAGATTCAACTCATGATTAGTTTGATTTGAGATTTCATTTTCATTTTTAGTATTGAAAAAATGTTGAGGGTTTTCGTATTCCAATTTCGATTCTCTATTTTTATATAGTTGTTCTTCATCTAAAAATAAGCAAATATGTAAGTGTCGGTAACAAGATACAGTTTTTTTTAAATAAATTTTAAAATCTGCAAATATTTCGACCATTCTCGTATATTAAAATAAAATGCATTTTTAACTAATTTTAATACTTTTTTATCAAAATTTGATAATATTTATACTAAAAAACAAAAATTTTCATCAAAAATAAGCAAATCTGTAACTGTCTGTAACTGGATTTTAGTTTTATACAATAAATTTTGAAATCTGCAAATATTTTGACCATTCTCGTATATTTTTGACTAATTTTAATACTTTTTATTGAAACTTGATAATATTTTTACTAAAAAATCAAAATTTTTATCAAAAATAAACAAATCTGTAACTGTCGGTAACTAGATTATAATTGTTTTTAATAAATTTTGAAATCTGCAAATATTTCGACCATCCTCGTATATTTTTCAAAAAAAATTGCATTTTTGACTAATTTTAATAGGTACTTTATTATCAAAATTTGATAATATTTTTACCAAAAAATTAAATTTTTTATCAAAAATAAGCAAATCTGTAACTGTCGGTAACTGGATTACAATTATTTTATAATAAATTTATAAATCTGCAAATATTTTGACCATCCTCGTTTATTTTTTTTTAATTGCATTTTTGATACATTTTTACAGTTTTCCATTAAAATTTAATCGTATTTTCATTAAAAAATTAAAATTCTGAAAAAAGTAGCTACTTTATCTATAAGATTCAAGGCCAGTTTTTGACAGAATATGGAGGTTTTCATATATTTCCTTAAAAATACAAATTTTTATAAAAATATCGATGAATTTGTGTTTATAATCGATTAATTAAGATTGTTTATCAAATTGTGAATTTGTATTTTGACAGTTATACAAAACAAAATGCCGTATTTTAAGAAAATATCGATAAATTTATATTGAAAATAAATAAACATTTATTTCGTTGACATTTCTTGACTTTAACCAAAAAAGAAGAAGAATCGAATCGATTCTTTTGATCTTTTGACAGTTATCCAAATATTGTAATCTGCAAATATTTCGAGCATCCTCGTAGATTTTTCAAAAAAAATTGCATTTTTCACTAATTTTAATACTTTTTTATCGAAATTTGATAATATTTTTACTAAAAAACAAACTTTTCATCAAAAATAATTAAATCTGTAACTGTCGGTAACCGGATTACAGTTTTTTTACAATAAATTATAAGTTGGTTCTATGGTAGAAAGTAGAAAGATTTTAAAAACAACACCAATAATCATTATCGACGTTATTTTAGAAGTTCTGTAGCATTTTCCGAAAAAACGGCAGTGCTTTTTTCAAATTTTTCATAAATTGAATACCAAGTTTTCATATCTTGAAGACCAAAAAATATATCAAAATGCAGTTTTTTTCCATTCAATCAGAAATTTGATTCTAATTTCGCAAAAAATTAAAAAAAAAAAACAACTAAAATATAACGATTTTTCGAAAAAAAAAAACGATCTTTTTCCAATTTCTCATATTTTGAAAATCGAAAACCAAATTTAAGGAAAATAAAAAAGATTTGAAGGTAAAATGATATAAAATATAATTATATATAAGCTTACTTATTTCGGGTTTTGATTCGTCCACAATTTTCATTTCTTTTTCTTCTTCTTTTATTAAAAAATTATCTATATTCTCTCCTATATTCTCATCTGAAATTAAAAATATATATATTTATTAAAAATCGATATTTCGTTATTTTTGTGTTTTATTTAATGAACTATTCTTTTTTTTTAAATCTGTAACTTTCAACAATTTTTTATACATTTTCCATACACAAAATGTTTCCAATGATAAAATTTGATCTTACCAAATTCATTCAAAATTTCAATTTCTTCCATTTTAATTCCAGCTTCTGATTTTTCTTTGGTAACATCCATTATGGAACTTTCTTCAGCTGAAATATATTGAAAAATTATTTTATAAATAATTAACATATAACAAAGTATCCGAAAAACATATAAATTCCAAAATTTATACTCTCACATCTAAAAATGCAAATTTCATAAAAAAAAACTGATAGTAACGCCTGAATTTTATAGAAAAACCAAAAATCCTTTTTAGTAATCGATTTTATTAAACTATAAAATCTAATCTTATTTACAATTTACAATAAAAATACGTATTTATATTTAGATCTAAAAGAGAAAAATTGGAGGATATAGAAAAAAACTTTTATTTAGTTGAATTATAAAATTATTTACAACATTATGTTACGTTTTTATTAATGTGAGTGCTAATATGTTTTTTTAAATTACAGGATTGTGTGAAACATTTCGAACATAATTCACATTTATAAGGTTTTTCTCCAGTGTGAATTCTAATGTGATTTTTTAAAGTACCAGATTCTGTAAAACATTTATAACATATTTTACATTTAAAAGGTTTTTCGTTGGTGTGAGTTCTAATATGCTTTTTTAAATTAGTAGAGTCTGTGAAACATTTCGAACAAATTTTACATTTAAAAGGTTTCTCGTTAGTGTGAGTTCTAATATGTTTTTTTAAACTACCGGATTGTGCGAAACATTTCGAACAAATCTTACATTTAAAAGGTTTTTCTTTAGTGTGAGTTCTAATATGATCTTTCAAGTTACTCAATTCTGTAAAACATTTCGAGCAAATTTTACATTTGAAAGGTTTCTCGTTAGTGTGAGTTCTAATATGTTTTTTTAAACTACCGGATTGTGTGAAACATTTCAAACAAATCTTACATTTAAAAGGTTTTTCTTTAGTGTGAGTTCTAATATGATTTTTCAAGTTACTCAATCCTGTGAAACATTTCGAGCAAATTTTACATTTGTAAGGTTTCTCGTTAGTGTGAGTTCTAATATGATTTTTTAAATTAGTAGAGTGTGTGAAACATTTCGAACATATTTCACATTTATAAGGTTTTTCTCCAGTGTGAATTATAATATGTTTTTTTAAATGACTGGAATATTTGAAACATTTCGAACATATTTTACATTTATATTTGTTGCCAGTATTTTTACAATTTGGTTCCTGTTTTGTGGAATCTCTATTGATGCTCCGCTCTGAATTTAATTCTTCATCAAAATCTTGAAATTCCATTTTAAAATCCGGTAAATCTATAATAGAGTGTAATTCTTCTTTTTTAATGTCAAATTCGAGATTGAACTCATGATTAGTTTGATTTGAGATTTCATTTTCATTTTTAGTATTGAAAAAATGTTGAGGGTTTTCGTATTCCAATTTCGATTCTCTATTTTTATATAGTTGTTCTTCATCTAAAAATAAGCAAATATGTAAGTGTCGGTAACAAGATACAGTTTTTTTTAAATAAATTTTAAAATCTGCAAATATTTCGACCATTCTCGTATATTAAAATAAAATGCATTTTTAACTAATTTTAATACTTTTTTATCAAAATTTGATAATATTTATACTAAAAAACAAAAATTTTCATCAAAAATAAGCAAATCTGTAACTGTCTGTAACTGGATTTTAGTTTTATACAATAAATTTTGAAATCTGCAAATATTTTGACCATTCTCGTATATTTTTGACTAATTTTAATACTTTTTATTGAAACTTGATAATATTTTTACTAAAAAATCAAAATTTTTATCAAAAATAAACAAATCTGTAACTGTCGGTAACTAGATTATAATTGTTTTTAATAAATTTTGAAATCTGCAAATATTTCGACCATCCTCGTATATTTTTCAAAAAAAATTGCATTTTTGACTAATTTTAATAGGTACTTTATTATCAAAATTTGATAATATTTTTACCAAAAAATTAAATTTTTTATCAAAAATAAGCAAATCTGTAACTGTCGGTAACTGGATTACAATTATTTTATAATAAATTTATAAATCTGCAAATATTTTGACCATCCTCGTTTATTTTTTTTTAATTGCATTTTTGATACATTTTTACAGTTTTCCATTAAAATTTAATCGTATTTTCATTAAAAAATTAAAATTCTGAAAAAAGTAGCTACTTTATCTATAAGATTCAAGGCCAGTTTTTGACAGAATATGGAGGTTTTCATATATTTCCTTAAAAATACAAATTTTTATAAAAATATCGATGAATTTGTGTTTATAATCGATTAATTAAGATTGTTTATCAAATTGTGAATTTGTATTTTGACAGTTATACAAAACAAAATGCCGTATTTTAAGAAAATATCGATAAATTTATATTGAAAATAAATAAACATTTATTTCGTTGACATTTCTTGACTTTAACCAAAAAAGAAGAAGAATCGAATCGATTCTTTTGATCTTTTGACAGTTATCCAAATATTGTAATCTGCAAATATTTCGAGCATCCTCGTAGATTTTTCAAAAAAAATTGCATTTTTCACTAATTTTAATACTTTTTTATCGAAATTTGATAATATTTTTACTAAAAAACAAACTTTTCATCAAAAATAATTAAATCTGTAACTGTCGGTAACCGGATTACAGTTTTTTTACAATAAATTATAAGTTGGTTCTATGGTAGAAAGTAGAAAGATTTTAAAAACAACACCAATAATCATTATCGACGTTATTTTAGAAGTTCTGTAGCATTTTCCGAAAAAACGGCAGTGCTTTTTTCAAATTTTTCATAAATTGAATACCAAGTTTTCATATCTTGAAGACCAAAAAATATATCAAAATGCAGTTTTTTTCCATTCAATCAGAAATTTGATTCTAATTTCGCAAAAAATTAAAAAAAAAAACAACTAAAATATAACGATTTTTCGAAAAAAAAAAAACGATCTTTTTCCAATTTCTCATATTTTGAAAATCGAAAACCAAATTTAAGGAAAATAAAAAAGATTTGAAGGTAAAATGATATAAAATATAATTATATATAAGCTTACTTATTTCGGGTTTTGATTCGTCCACAATTTTCATTTCTTTTTCTTCTTCTTTTATTAAAAAATTATCTATATTCTCTCCTATATTCTCATCTGAAATTAAAAATATATATATTTATTAAAAATCGATATTTCGTTATTTTTGTGTTTTATTTAATGAACTATTCTTTTTTTTTAAATCTGTAACTTTCAACAATTTTTTATACATTTTCCATACACAAAATGTTTCCAATGATAAAATTTGATCTTACCAAATTCATTCAAAATTTCAATTTCTTCCATTTTAATTCCAGCTTCTGATTTTTCTTTGGTAACATCCATTATGGAACTTTCTTCAGCTGAAATATATTGAAAAATTATTTTATAAATAATTAACATATAACAAAGTATCCGAAAAACATATAAATTCCAAAATTTATACTCTCACATCTAAAAATGCAAATTTCATAAAAAAAAACTGATAGTAACGCCTGAATTTTATAGAAAAACCAAAAATCCTTTTTAGTAATCGATTTTATTAAACTATAAAATCTAATCTTATTTACAATTTACAATAAAAATACGTATTTATATTTAGATCTAAAAGAGAAAAATTGGAGGATATAGAAAAAAACTTTTATTTAGTTGAATTATAAAATTATTTACAACATTATGTTACGTTTTTATTAATGTGAGTGCTAATATGTTTTTTTAAATTACAGGATTGTGTGAAACATTTCGAACATAATTCACATTTATAAGGTTTTTCTCCAGTGTGAATTCTAATGTGATTTTTTAAAGTACCAGATTCTGTAAAACATTTATAACATATTTTACATTTAAAAGGTTTTTCGTTGGTGTGAGTTCTAATATGCTTTTTTAAATTAGTAGAGTCTGTGAAACATTTCGAACAAATTTTACATTTAAAAGGTTTCTCGTTAGTGTGAGTTCTAATATGTTTTTTTAAACTACCGGATTGTGCGAAACATTTCGAACAAATCTTACATTTAAAAGGTTTTTCTTTAGTGTGAGTTCTAATATGATCTTTCAAGTTACTCAATTCTGTAAAACATTTCGAGCAAATTTTACATTTGAAAGGTTTCTCGTTAGTGTGAGTTCTAATATGTTTTTTTAAACTACCGGATTGTGTGAAACATTTCAAACAAATCTTACATTTAAAAGGTTTTTCTTTAGTGTGAGTTCTAATATGATTTTTCAAGTTACTCAATCCTGTGAAACATTTCGAGCAAATTTTACATTTGTAAGGTTTCTCGTTAGTGTGAGTTCTAATATGATTTTTTAAATTAGTAGAGTGTGTGAAACATTTCGAACATATTTCACATTTATAAGGTTTTTCTCCAGTGTGAATTATAATATGTTTTTTTAAATGACTGGAATATTTGAAACATTTCGAACATATTTTACATTTATATTTGTTGCCAGTATTTTTACAATTTGGTTCCTGTTTTGTGGAATCTCTATTGATGCTCCGCTCTGAATTTAATTCTTCATCAAAATCTTGAAATTCCATTTTAAAATCCGGTAAATCTATAATAGAGTGTAATTCTTCTTTTTTAATGTCAAATTCGAGATTGAACTCATGATTAGTTTGATTTGAGATTTCATTTTCATTTTTAGTATTGAAAAAATGTTGAGGGTTTTCGTATTCCAATTTCGATTCTCTATTTTTATATAGTTGTTCTTCATCTAAAAATAAGCAAATATGTAAGTGTCGGTAACAAGATACAGTTTTTTTTAAATAAATTTTAAAATCTGCAAATATTTCGACCATTCTCGTATATTAAAATAAAATGCATTTTTAACTAATTTTAATACTTTTTTATCAAAATTTGATAATATTTATACTAAAAAACAAAAATTTTCATCAAAAATAAGCAAATCTGTAACTGTCTGTAACTGGATTTTAGTTTTATACAATAAATTTTGAAATCTGCAAATATTTTGACCATTCTCGTATATTTTTGACTAATTTTAATACTTTTTATTGAAACTTGATAATATTTTTACTAAAAAATCAAAATTTTTATCAAAAATAAACAAATCTGTAACTGTCGGTAACTAGATTATAATTGTTTTTAATAAATTTTGAAATCTGCAAATATTTCGACCATCCTCGTATATTTTTCAAAAAAAATTGCATTTTTGACTAATTTTAATAGGTACTTTATTATCAAAATTTGATAATATTTTTACCAAAAAATTAAATTTTTTATCAAAAATAAGCAAATCTGTAACTGTCGGTAACTGGATTACAATTATTTTATAATAAATTTATAAATCTGCAAATATTTTGACCATCCTCGTTTATTTTTTTTTAATTGCATTTTTGATACATTTTTACAGTTTTCCATTAAAATTTAATCGTATTTTCATTAAAAAATTAAAATTCTGAAAAAAGTAGCTACTTTATCTATAAGATTCAAGGCCAGTTTTTGACAGAATATGGAGGTTTTCATATATTTCCTTAAAAATACAAATTTTTATAAAAATATCGATGAATTTGTGTTTATAATCGATTAATTAAGATTGTTTATCAAATTGTGAATTTGTATTTTGACAGTTATACAAAACAAAATGCCGTATTTTAAGAAAATATCGATAAATTTATATTGAAAATAAATAAACATTTATTTCGTTGACATTTCTTGACTTTAACCAAAAAAGAAGAAGAATCGAATCGATTCTTTTGATCTTTTGACAGTTATCCAAATATTGTAATCTGCAAATATTTCGAGCATCCTCGTAGATTTTTCAAAAAAAATTGCATTTTTCACTAATTTTAATACTTTTTTATCGAAATTTGATAATATTTTTACTAAAAAACAAACTTTTCATCAAAAATAATTAAATCTGTAACTGTCGGTAACCGGATTACAGTTTTTTTACAATAAATTATAAGTTGGTTCTATGGTAGAAAGTAGAAAGATTTTAAAAACAACACCAATAATTATTATCGACGTTATTTTAGAAGTTCTGTAGCATTTTCCGAAAAAACGGCAGTGCTTTTTTCAAATTTTTCATAAATTGAATACCAAGTTTTCATATCTTGAAGACCAAAAAATATATCAAAATGCAGTTTTTTTCCATTCAATCAGAAATTTGATTCTAATTTCGCAAAAAATTAAAAAAAAAAACAACTAAAATATAACGATTTTTCGAAAAAAAAAAACGATCTTTTTCCAATTTCTCATATTTTGAAAATCGAAAACCAAATTTAAGGAAAATAAAAAAGATTTGAAGGTAAAATGATATAAAATATAATTATATATAAGCTTACTTATTTCGGGTTTTGATTCGTCCACAATTTTCATTTCTTTTTCTTCTTCTTTTATTAAAAAATTATCTATATTCTCTCCTATATTCTCATCTGAAATTAAAAATATATATATTTATTAAAAATCGATATTTCGTTATTTTTGTGTTTTATTTAATGAACTATTCTTTTTTTTTAAATCTGTAACTTTCAACAATTTTTTATACATTTTCCATACACAAAATGTTTCCAATGATAAAATTTGATCTTACCAAATTCATTCAAAATTTCAATTTCTTCCATTTTAATTCCAGCTTCTGATTTTTCTTTGGTAACATCCATTATGGAACTTTCTTCAGCTGAAATATATTGAAAAATTATTTTATAAATAATTAACATATAACAAAGTATCCGAAAAACATATAAATTCCAAAATTTATACTCTCACATCTAAAAATGCAAATTTCATAAAAAAAAACTGATAGTAACGCCTGAATTTTATAGAAAAACCAAAAATCCTTTTTAGTAATCGATTTTATTAAACTATAAAATCTAATCTTATTTACAATTTACAATAAAAATACGTATTTATATTTAGATCTAAAAGAGAAAAATTGGAGGGTATAGAAAAAAACTTTTATTTAGTTGAATTATAAAATTATTTACAACATTATGTTACGTTTTTATTAATGTGAGTGCTAATATGTTTTTTTAAATTACAGGATTGTGTGAAACATTTCGAACATATTTCACATTTATAAGGTTTTTCTCCAGTGTGAATTCTAATGTGATTTTTTAAAGTACCAGATTCTGTAAAACATTTATAACATATTTTACATTTAAAAGGTTTTTCGTTGGTGTGAGTTCTAATATGCTTTTTTAAATTAGTAGAGTCTGTGAAACATTTCGAACAAATTTTACATTTAAAAGGTTTCTCGTTAGTGTGAGTTCTAATATGTTTTTTTAAACTACCGGATTGTGCGAAACATTTCGAACAAATCTTACATTTAAAAGGTTTTTCTTTAGTGTGAGTTCTAATATGATCTTTCAAGTTACTCAATTCTGTAAAACATTTCGAGCAAATTTTACATTTGAAAGGTTTCTCGTTAGTGTGAGTTCTAATATGTTTTTTTAAACTACCGGATTGTGTGAAACATTTCAAACAAATCTTACATTTAAAAGGTTTTTCTTTAGTGTGAGTTCTAATATGATTTTTCAAGTTACTCAATCCTGTGAAACATTTCGAGCAAATTTTACATTTGTAAGGTTTCTCGTTAGTGTGAGTTCTAATATGATTTTTTAAATTAGTAGAGTGTGTGAAACATTTCGAACATATTTCACATTTATAAGGTTTTTCTCCAGTGTGAATTATAATATGTTTTTTTAAATGACTGGAATATTTGAAACATTTCGAACATATTTTACATTTATATTTGTTGCCAGTATTTTTACAATTTGGTTCCTGTTTTGTGGAATCTCTATTGATGCTCCGCTCTGAATTTAATTCTTCATCAAAATCTTGAAATTCCATTTTAAAATCCGGTAAATCTATAATAGAGTGTAATTCTTCTTTTTTAATGTCAAATTCGAGATTCAACTCATGATTAGTTTGATTTGAGATTTCATTTTCATTTTTAGTATTGAAAAAATGTTGAGGGTTTTCGTATTCCAATTTCGATTCTCTATTTTTATATAGTTGTTCTTCATCTAAAAATAAGCAAATATGTAAGTGTCGGTAACAAGATACAGTTTTTTTTAAATAAATTTTAAAATCTGCAAATATTTCGACCATTCTCGTATATTAAAATAAAATGCATTTTTAACTAATTTTAATACTTTTTTATCAAAATTTGATAATATTTATACTAAAAAACAAAAATTTTCATCAAAAATAAGCAAATTTGTAACTGTCTGTAACTGGATTACAGTTTTATACAATAAATTTTGAAATCTGCAAATATTTTGACCATTCTCGTATATTTTTGACTAATTTTAATACTTTTTATTGAAACTTGATAATATTTTTACTAAAAAATCAAAATTTTTATCAAAAATAAACAAATCTGTAACTGTCGGTAACTAGATTATAATTGTTTTTAATAAATTTTGAAATCTGCAAATATTTCGACCATCCTCGTATATTTTTCAAAAAAAATTGCATTTTTGACTAATTTTAATAGGTACTTTATTATCCAAATTTGATAATATTTTTACCAAAAAATTAAATTTTTTATCAAAAATAAGCAAATCTGTAACTGTCGGTAACTGGATTACAATTATTTTATAATAAATTTATAAATCTGCAAATATTTTGACCATCCTCGTTTATTTTTTTTTAATTGCATTTTTGATACATTTTTACAGTTTTCCATTAAAATTTAATCGTATTTTCATTAAAAAATTAAAATTCTGAAAAAAGTAGCTACTTTATCTATATGGTTCAAGGCCAGTTTTTGACAGAATATGGAGGTTTTCATATATTTCCTTAAAAATACAAATTTTTATAAAAATATCGATGAATTTGTGTTTATAATCGATTAATTAAGATTGTTTATCAAATTGTGAATTTGTATTTTGACAGTTATACAAAACAAAATGCCGTATTTTAAGAAAATATCGATAAATTTATATTGAAAATAAATAAACATTTATTTCGTTGACATTTCTTGACTTTAACCAAAAAAGAAGAAGAATCGAATCGATTCTTTTGATCTTTTGACAGTTATCCAATTATTGTAATCTGCAAATATTTCGAGCATCCTCGTAGATTTTTCAAAAAAAATTGCATTTTTCACTAATTTTAATACTTTTTTATCGAAATTTGATAATATTTTTACTAAAAAACAAACTTTTCATCAAAAATAATTAAATCTGTAACTGTCGGTAACCGGATTACAGTTTTTTTACAATAAATTATAAGTTGGTTCTATGGTAGAAAGTAGAAAGATTTTAAAAACAACACCAATAATCATTATCGACGTTATTTTAGAAGTTCTGTAGGATTTTCCGAAAAAACGGCAGTGCTTTTTTCAAATTTTTCATAAATTGAATACCAATTTTTCATATCTTGAAGACCAAAAAATATATCAAAATGCAGTTTTTTTCCATTCAATCAGAAATTTGATTCTAATTTCGCAAAAAATTAAAAAAAAAAACAACTAAAATATAACGATTTTTCGAAAAAAAAAAAACGATCTTTTTCCAATTTCTCATATTTTGAAAATCGAAAACCAAATTTAAGGAAAATAAAAAAGATTTGAAGGTAAAATGATATAAAATATAATTATATATAAGCTTACTTATTTCGGGTTTTGATTCGTCCACAATTTTCATTTCTTTTTCTTCTTCTTTTATTAAAAAATTATCTATATTCTCTCCTATATTCTCATCTGAAATTAAAAATATATATATTTATTAAAAATCGATATTTCGTTATTTTTGTGTTTTATTTAATGAACTATTCTTTTTTTTTAAATCTGTAACTTTCAACAATTTTTTATACATTTTCCATACACAAAATGTTTCCAATGATAAAATTTGATCTTACCAAATTCATTCAAAATTTCAATTTCTTCCATTTTAATTCCAGCTTCTGATTTTTCTTTGGTAACATCCATTATGGAACTTTCTTCAGCTGAAATATATTGAAAAATTATTTTATAAATAATTAACATATAACAAAGTATCCGAAAAACATATAAATTCCAAAATTTATACTCTCACATCTAAAAATGCAAATTTCATAAAAAAAAACTGATAGTAACGCCTGAATTTTATAGAAAAACCAAAAATCCTTTTTAGTAATCGATTTTATTAAACTATAAAATCTAATCTTATTTACAATTTACAATAAAAATACGTATTTATATTTAGATCTAAAAGAGAAAAATTGGAGGATATAGAAAAAAACTTTTATTTAGTTGAATTATAAAATTATTTACAACATTATGTTACGTTTTTATTAATGTGAGTGCTAATATGTTTTTTTAAATTACAGGATTGTGTGAAACATTTCGAACATAATTCACATTTATAAGGTTTTTCTCCAGTGTGAATTCTAATGTGATTTTTTAAAGTACCAGATTCTGTAAAACATTTATAACATATTTTACATTTAAAAGGTTTTTCGTTGGTGTGAGTTCTAATATGCTTTTTTAAATTAGTAGAGTCTGTGAAACATTTCGAACAAATTTTACATTTAAAAGGTTTCTCGTTAGTGTGAGTTCTAATATGTTTTTTTAAACTACCGGATTGTGCGAAACATTTCGAACAAATCTTACATTTAAAAGGTTTTTCTTTAGTGTGAGTTCTAATATGATCTTTCAAGTTACTCAATTCTGTAAAACATTTCGAGCAAATTTTACATTTGAAAGGTTTCTCGTTAGTGTGAGTTCTAATATGTTTTTTTAAACTACCGGATTGTGTGAAACATTTCAAACAAATCTTACATTTAAAAGGTTTTTCTTTAGTGTGAGTTCTAATATGATTTTTCAAGTTACTCAATCCTGTGAAACATTTCGAGCAAATTTTACATTTGTAAGGTTTCTCGTTAGTGTGAGTTCTAATATGATTTTTTAAATTAGTAGAGTGTGTGAAACATTTCGAACATATTTCACATTTATAAGGTTTTTCTCCAGTGTGAATTATAATATGTTTTTTTAAATGACTGGAATATTTGAAACATTTCGAACATATTTTACATTTATATTTGTTGCCAGTATTTTTACAATTTGGTTCCTGTTTTGTGGAATCTCTATTGATGCTCCGCTCTGAATTTAATTCTTCATCAAAATCTTGAAATTCCATTTTAAAATCCGGTAAATCTATAATAGAGTGTAATTCTTCTTTTTTAATGTCAAATTCGAGATTCAACTCATGATTAGTTTGATTTGAGATTTCATTTTCATTTTTAGTATTGAAAAAATGTTGAGGGTTTTCGTATTCCAATTTCGATTCTCTATTTTTATATAGTTGTTCTTCATCTAAAAATAAGCAAATATGTAAGTGTCGGTAACAAGATACAGTTTTTTTTAAATAAATTTTAAAATCTGCAAATATTTCGACCATTCTCGTATATTAAAATAAAATGCATTTTTAACTAATTTTAATACTTTTTTATCAAAATTTGATAATATTTATACTAAAAAACAAAAATTTTCATCAAAAATAAGCAAATCTGTAACTGTCTGTAACTGGATTTTAGTTTTATACAATAAATTTTGAAATCTGCAAATATTTTGACCATTCTCGTATATTTTTGACTAATTTTAATACTTTTTATTGAAACTTGATAATATTTTTACTAAAAAATCAAAATTTTTATCAAAAATAAACAAATCTGTAACTGTCGGTAACTAGATTATAATTGTTTTTAATAAATTTTGAAATCTGCAAATATTTCGACCATCCTCGTATATTTTTCAAAAAAAATTGCATTTTTGACTAATTTTAATAGGTACTTTATTATCAAAATTTGATAATATTTTTACCAAAAAATTAAATTTTTTATCAAAAATAAGCAAATCTGTAACTGTCGGTAACTGGATTACAATTATTTTATAATAAATTTATAAATCTGCAAATATTTTGACCATCCTCGTTTATTTTTTTTTAATTGCATTTTTGATACATTTTTACAGTTTTCCATTAAAATTTAATCGTATTTTCATTAAAAAATTAAAATTCTGAAAAAAGTAGCTACTTTATCTATAAGATTCAAGGCCAGTTTTTGACAGAATATGGAGGTTTTCATATATTTCCTTAAAAATACAAATTTTTATAAAAATATCGATGAATTTGTGTTTATAATCGATTAATTAAGATTGTTTATCAAATTGTGAATTTGTATTTTGACAGTTATACAAAACAAAATGCCGTATTTTAAGAAAATATCGATAAATTTATATTGAAAATAAATAAACATTTATTTCGTTGACATTTCTTGACTTTAACCAAAAAAGAAGAAGAATCGAATCGATTCTTTTGATCTTTTGACAGTTATCCAAATATTGTAATCTGCAAATATTTCGAGCATCCTCGTAGATTTTTCAAAAAAAATTGCATTTTTCACTAATTTTAATACTTTTTTATCGAAATTTGATAATATTTTTACTAAAAAACAAACTTTTCATCAAAAATAATTAAATCTGTAACTGTCGGTAACCGGATTACAGTTTTTTTACAATAAATTATAAGTTGGTTCTATGGTAGAAAGTAGAAAGATTTTAAAAACAACACCAATAATCATTATCGACGTTATTTTAGAAGTTCTGTAGCATTTTCCGAAAAAACGGCAGTGCTTTTTTCAAATTTTTCATAAATTGAATACCAAGTTTTCATATCTTGAAGACCAAAAAATATATCAAAATGCAGTTTTTTTCCATTCAATCAGAAATTTGATTCTAATTTCGCAAAAAATTAAAAAAAAAAACAACTAAAATATAACGATTTTTCGAAAAAAAAAAAACGATCTTTTTCCAATTTCTCATATTTTGAAAATCGAAAACCAAATTTAAGGAAAATAAAAAAGATTTGAAGGTAAAATGATATAAAATATAATTATATATAAGCTTACTTATTTCGGGTTTTGATTCGTCCACAATTTTCATTTCTTTTTCTTCTTCTTTTATTAAAAAATTATCTATATTCTCTCCTATATTCTCATCTGAAATTAAAAATATATATATTTATTAAAAATCGATATTTCGTTATTTTTGTGTTTTATTTAATGAACTATTCTTTTTTTTTAAATCTGTAACTTTCAACAATTTTTTATACATTTTCCATACACAAAATGTTTCCAATGATAAAATTTGATCTTACCAAATTCATTCAAAATTTCAATTTCTTCCATTTTAATTCCAGCTTCTGATTTTTCTTTGGTAACATCCATTATGGAACTTTCTTCAGCTGAAATATATTGAAAAATTATTTTATAAATAATTAACATATAACAAAGTATCCGAAAAACATATAAATTCCAAAATTTATACTCTCACATCTAAAAATGCAAATTTCATAAAAAAAAACTGATAGTAACGCCTGAATTTTATAGAAAAACCAAAAATCCTTTTTAGTAATCGATTTTATTAAACTATAAAATCTAATCTTATTTACAATTTACAATAAAAATACGTATTTATATTTAGATCTAAAAGAGAAAAATTGGAGGATATAGAAAAAAACTTTTATTTAGTTGAATTATAAAATTATTTACAACATTATGTTACGTTTTTATTAATGTGAGTGCTAATATGTTTTTTTAAATTACAGGATTGTGTGAAACATTTCGAACATAATTCACATTTATAAGGTTTTTCTCCAGTGTGAATTCTAATGTGATTTTTTAAAGTACCAGATTCTGTAAAACATTTATAACATATTTTACATTTAAAAGGTTTTTCGTTGGTGTGAGTTCTAATATGCTTTTTTAAATTAGTAGAGTCTGTGAAACATTTCGAACAAATTTTACATTTAAAAGGTTTCTCGTTAGTGTGAGTTCTAATATGTTTTTTTAAACTACCGGATTGTGCGAAACATTTCGAACAAATCTTACATTTAAAAGGTTTTTCTTTAGTGTGAGTTCTAATATGATCTTTCAAGTTACTCAATTCTGTAAAACATTTCGAGCAAATTTTACATTTGAAAGGTTTCTCGTTAGTGTGAGTTCTAATATGTTTTTTTAAACTACCGGATTGTGTGAAACATTTCAAACAAATCTTACATTTAAAAGGTTTTTCTTTAGTGTGAGTTCTAATATGATTTTTCAAGTTACTCAATCCTGTGAAACATTTCGAGCAAATTTTACATTTGTAAGGTTTCTCGTTAGTGTGAGTTCTAATATGATTTTTTAAATTAGTAGAGTGTGTGAAACATTTCGAACATATTTCACATTTATAAGGTTTTTCTCCAGTGTGAATTATAATATGTTTTTTTAAATGACTGGAATATTTGAAACATTTCGAACATATTTTACATTTATATTTGTTGCCAGTATTTTTACAATTTGGTTCCTGTTTTGTGGAATCTCTATTGATGCTCCGCTCTGAATTTAATTCTTCATCAAAATCTTGAAATTCCATTTTAAAATCCGGTAAATCTATAATAGAGTGTAATTCTTCTTTTTTAATGTCAAATTCGAGATTGAACTCATGATTAGTTTGATTTGAGATTTCATTTTCATTTTTAGTATTGAAAAAATGTTGAGGGTTTTCGTATTCCAATTTCGATTCTCTATTTTTATATAGTTGTTCTTCATCTAAAAATAAGCAAATATGTAAGTGTCGGTAACAAGATACAGTTTTTTTTAAATAAATTTTAAAATCTGCAAATATTTCGACCATTCTCGTATATTAAAATAAAATGCATTTTTAACTAATTTTAATACTTTTTTATCAAAATTTGATAATATTTATACTAAAAAACAAAAATTTTCATCAAAAATAAGCAAATCTGTAACTGTCTGTAACTGGATTTTAGTTTTATACAATAAATTTTGAAATCTGCAAATATTTTGACCATTCTCGTATATTTTTGACTAATTTTAATACTTTTTATTGAAACTTGATAATATTTTTACTAAAAAATCAAAATTTTTATCAAAAATAAACAAATCTGTAACTGTCGGTAACTAGATTATAATTGTTTTTAATAAATTTTGAAATCTGCAAATATTTCGACCATCCTCGTATATTTTTCAAAAAAAATTGCATTTTTGACTAATTTTAATAGGTACTTTATTATCAAAATTTGATAATATTTTTACCAAAAAATTAAATTTTTTATCAAAAATAAGCAAATCTGTAACTGTCGGTAACTGGATTACAATTATTTTATAATAAATTTATAAATCTGCAAATATTTTGACCATCCTCGTTTATTTTTTTTTAATTGCATTTTTGATACATTTTTACAGTTTTCCATTAAAATTTAATCGTATTTTCATTAAAAAATTAAAATTCTGAAAAAAGTAGCTACTTTATCTATAAGATTCAAGGCCAGTTTTTGACAGAATATGGAGGTTTTCATATATTTCCTTAAAAATACAAATTTTTATAAAAATATCGATGAATTTGTGTTTATAATCGATTAATTAAGATTGTTTATCAAATTGTGAATTTGTATTTTGACAGTTATACAAAACAAAATGCCGTATTTTAAGAAAATATCGATAAATTTATATTGAAAATAAATAAACATTTATTTCGTTGACATTTCTTGACTTTAACCAAAAAAGAAGAAGAATCGAATCGATTCTTTTGATCTTTTGACAGTTATCCAAATATTGTAATCTGCAAATATTTCGAGCATCCTCGTAGATTTTTCAAAAAAAATTGCATTTTTCACTAATTTTAATACTTTTTTATCGAAATTTGATAATATTTTTACTAAAAAACAAACTTTTCATCAAAAATAATTAAATCTGTAACTGTCGGTAACCGGATTACAGTTTTTTTACAATAAATTATAAGTTGGTTCTATGGTAGAAAGTAGAAAGATTTTAAAAACAACACCAATAATTATTATCGACGTTATTTTAGAAGTTCTGTAGCATTTTCCGAAAAAACGGCAGTGCTTTTTTCAAATTTTTCATAAATTGAATACCAAGTTTTCATATCTTGAAGACCAAAAAATATATCAAAATGCAGTTTTTTTCCATTCAATCAGAAATTTGATTCTAATTTCGCAAAAAATTAAAAAAAAAAACAACTAAAATATAACGATTTTTCGAAAAAAAAAAACGATCTTTTTCCAATTTCTCATATTTTGAAAATCGAAAACCAAATTTAAGGAAAATAAAAAAGATTTGAAGGTAAAATGATATAAAATATAATTATATATAAGCTTACTTATTTCGGGTTTTGATTCGTCCACAATTTTCATTTCTTTTTCTTCTTCTTTTATTAAAAAATTATCTATATTCTCTCCTATATTCTCATCTGAAATTAAAAATATATATATTTATTAAAAATCGATATTTCGTTATTTTTGTGTTTTATTTAATGAACTATTCTTTTTTTTTAAATCTGTAACTTTCAACAATTTTTTATACATTTTCCATACACAAAATGTTTCCAATGATAAAATTTGATCTTACCAAATTCATTCAAAATTTCAATTTCTTCCATTTTAATTCCAGCTTCTGATTTTTCTTTGGTAACATCCATTATGGAACTTTCTTCAGCTGAAATATATTGAAAAATTATTTTATAAATAATTAACATATAACAAAGTATCCGAAAAACATATAAATTCCAAAATTTATACTCTCACATCTAAAAATGCAAATTTCATAAAAAAAAACTGATAGTAACGCCTGAATTTTATAGAAAAACCAAAAATCCTTTTTAGTAATCGATTTTATTAAACTATAAAATCTAATCTTATTTACAATTTACAATAAAAATACGTATTTATATTTAGATCTAAAAGAGAAAAATTGGAGGATATAGAAAAAAACTTTTATTTAGTTGAATTATAAAATTATTTACAACATTATGTTACGTTTTTATTAATGTGAGTGCTAATATGTTTTTTTAAATTACAGGATTGTGTGAAACATTTCGAACATATTTCACATTTATAAGGTTTTTCTCCAGTGTGAATTCTAATGTGATTTTTTAAAGTACCAGATTCTGTAAAACATTTATAACATATTTTACATTTAAAAGGTTTTTCGTTGGTGTGAGTTCTAATATGCTTTTTTAAATTAGTAGAGTCTGTGAAACATTTCGAACAAATTTTACATTTAAAAGGTTTCTCGTTAGTGTGAGTTCTAATATGTTTTTTTAAACTACCGGATTGTGCGAAACATTTCGAACAAATCTTACATTTAAAAGGTTTTTCTTTAGTGTGAGTTCTAATATGATCTTTCAAGTTACTCAATTCTGTAAAACATTTCGAGCAAATTTTACATTTGAAAGGTTTCTCGTTAGTGTGAGTTCTAATATGTTTTTTTAAACTACCGGATTGTGTGAAACATTTCAAACAAATCTTACATTTAAAAGGTTTTTCTTTAGTGTGAGTTCTAATATGATTTTTCAAGTTACTCAATCCTGTGAAACATTTCGAGCAAATTTTACATTTGTAAGGTTTCTCGTTAGTGTGAGTTCTAATATGATTTTTTAAATTAGTAGAGTGTGTGAAACATTTCGAACATATTTCACATTTATAAGGTTTTTCTCCAGTGTGAATTATAATATGTTTTTTTAAATGACTGGAATATTTGAAACATTTCGAACATATTTTACATTTATATTTGTTGCCAGTATTTTTACAATTTGGTTCCTGTTTTGTGGAATCTCTATTGATGCTCCGCTCTGAATTTAATTCTTCATCAAAATCTTGAAATTCCATTTTAAAATCCGGTAAATCTATAATAGAGTGTAATTCTTCTTTTTTAATGTCAAATTCGAGATTGAACTCATGATTAGTTTGATTTGAGATTTCATTTTCATTTTTAGTATTGAAAAAATGTTGAGGGTTTTCGTATTCCAATTTCGATTCTCTATTTTTATATAGTTGTTCTTCATCTAAAAATAAGCAAATATGTAAGTGTCGGTAACAAGATACAGTTTTTTTTAAATAAATTTTAAAATCTGCAAATATTTCGACCATTCTCGTATATTAAAATAAAATGCATTTTTAACTAATTTTAATACTTTTTTATCAAAATTTGATAATATTTATACTAAAAAACAAAAATTTTCATCAAAAATAAGCAAATCTGTAACTGTCTGTAACTGGATTTTAGTTTTATACAATAAATTTTGAAATCTGCAAATATTTTGACCATTCTCGTATATTTTTGACTAATTTTAATACTTTTTATTGAAACTTGATAATATTTTTACTAAAAAATCAAAATTTTTATCAAAAATAAACAAATCTGTAACTGTCGGTAACTAGATTATAATTGTTTTTAATAAATTTTGAAATCTGCAAATATTTCGACCATCCTCGTATATTTTTCAAAAAAAATTGCATTTTTGACTAATTTTAATAGGTACTTTATTATCCAAATTTGATAATATTTTTACCAAAAAATTAAATTTTTTATCAAAAATAAGCAAATCTGTAACTGTCGGTAACTGGATTACAATTATTTTATAATAAATTTATAAATCTGCAAATATTTTGACCATCCTCGTTTATTTTTTTTTAATTGCATTTTTGATACATTTTTACAGTTTTCCATTAAAATTTAATCGTATTTTCATTAAAAAATTAAAATTCTGAAAAAAGTAGCTACTTTATCTATAAGATTCAAGGCCAGTTTTTGACAGAATATGGAGGTTTTCATATATTTCCTTAAAAATACAAATTTTTATAAAAATATCGATGAATTTGTGTTTATAATCGATTAATTAAGATTGTTTATCAAATTGTGAATTTGTATTTTGACAGTTATACAAAACAAAATGCCGTATTTTAAGAAAATATCGATAAATTTATATTGAAAATAAATAAACATTTATTTCGTTGACATTTCTTGACTTTAACCAAAAAAGAAGAAGAATCGAATTGATTCTTTTGATCTTTTGACAGTTATCCAAATATTGTAATCTGCAAATATTTCGAGCATCCTCGTAGATTTTTCAAAAAAAATTGCATTTTTCACTAATTTTAATACTTTTTTATCAAAATTTGATAATATTTTTACTAAAAAACAAACTTTTCATCAAAAATAATTAAATCTGTAACTGTCGGTAACCGGATTACAGTTTTTTTACAATAAATTATAAGTTGGTTCTATGGTAGAAAGTAGAAAGATTTTAAAAACAACACCAATAATCATTATCGACGTTATTTTAGAAGTTCTGTAGCATTTTCCGAAAAAACGGCAGTGCTTTTTTCAAATTTTTCATAAATTGAATACCAAGTTTTCATATCTTGAAGACCAAAAAATATATCAAAATGCAGTTTTTTTCCATTCAATCAGAAATTTGATTCTAATTTCGCAAAAAATTAAAAAAAAAACAACTAAAATATAACGATTTTTCGAAAAAAAAAAAAAACGATCTTTTTCCAATTTCTCATATTTTGAAAATCGAAAACCAAATTTAAGGAAAATAAAAAAGATTTGAAGGTAAAATAATATAAAATATAATTATATATAAGCTTACTTATTTCGGGTTTTGATTCGTCCACAATTTCCATTTCTTTTTCTTCTTCTTTTATTAAAAAATTATCTATATTCTCTCCTATATTCTCATCTGAAATTAAAAATATATATATTTATTAAAAATCGATATTTCGTTATTTTTGTGTTTTATTTAATGAACTATTCTTTTTTTTTAAATCTGTAACTTTCAACAATTTTTTATACATTTTCCATACACAAAATGTTTCCAATGATAAAATTTGATCTTACCAAATTCATTCAAAATTTCAATTTCTTCCATTTTAATTCCAGCTTCTGATTTTTCTTTGGTAACATCCATTATGGAACTTTCTTCAGCTGAAATATATTGAAAAATTATTTTATAAATAATTAACATATAACAAAGTATCCGAAAAACATATAAATTCCAAAATTTATACTCTCACATCTAAAAATGCAAATTTCATAAAAAAAAACTGATATTAACGCCTGAATTTTATAGAAAAACCAAAAATCCTTTTTAGTAATCGATTTTATTAAAGAAAATTACCCCAAAAACTATAAAATCTAATCTTATAACCAAAAACGGAAATTTTGTACAAAAAAAAATAGATTTTTTGTAGAAAAACCAAGAAAATTCCTTTATAAATGATTTTTACATGAAAAAATAACAAAAAAAAACTAGCAAATCATCCCAAAAACTACAAAAATCAAAATTTTCTAACCTTACATACAAAAATGTAATTTTCACATTCAAAAAAATGATTTTAAAGCGGGAGTTTTGTAGAAAACCAAGGAAAAGTCGGGATCAATTTGACAGCTTGAATTAAGCAAGTTATTGGGTGCTTTCCATTTAGGAACACAACTCGACACAGTGTCGAGTTGTGTTACATATTGTGTCTAGTTCTAAATGGTGCTAAATGGAACACTGAAGTTCATGACACAGCCACGAGAGTGCACTTTTATCGTAGTTTTGTTTTATTTTAAAATAAAGTTGCTCTGAATTGTATACAAGCATTAAGGAAAAGAAACGTAAATTGTGAAAATATGTATTATTGTATAATATATGAGTGAAATAAAAAAGAAATAATAATAAAATGGTAATTTTTTGGTATTGTTGGTACGACTGTCGTTTAAACACAAGTTTGCCTGTGTCCGGTTGTGTCTCTAAATGGAACGGTCGAGTGGGACTGTGGGACACTGTGTCGAATTGTGTTCCTAAATGCAAAGCACCCATTAGCTATTGCTTCTGACGGTAACGAGTTATCGATTTTATTAGTCTGATTATTCTTGAATTTGTTAATGTACTAATGTACTATTGTCAATATTTATTGTATAATTTATTTATTTTGTTTGAATTATTAAGTCCTATTCCTGCTCCTGTAATGTCCATTGTCATTTCTACATTATTCGTGTCGACGTTAGATTTGTCGGGAGGATCAGATGGTTTTTCGCCGCCATGTGCCTCCATTTCATTATGATACTATCACAATGTGCGATTTCTACGTATACCGAAAAACAATCCCAAAGAGCAGGTAAATAAATATTAAATAAAACTAACCTATGCTAATATCACAATTTGTTTTAACAATTGAGGAAAGATGATTAGTAGAACCACAACACAAGATTTACTTTGATTTTTTTACGATGCCTTCGCAAACACAAAACCATACACAAAACACAACCGATTAGTTTGACAATCGATCGAAAAGTCAAACAGTATAACCAACCTAAAAACTTTTAAGGTTAAGGCATTCTGCTAATTCTACTTTATCGATTATTAGAAGTCCTGTCATTGTCTTATAGATGGCGCACAAATCATTTTTATTAGAAAATTTGATTATTTGTTATATAAATAATAATAATTATATTCAATATAATTTAAATCGCCTTTTTTAAATATAATTACTAATATTTTCATTACTGGAACCAAAATAAATTGCTTAATTGTAAAATTTGTTTGAAGTAATATTACATAAAGCGACATCTGTTAAGAGAAAGTTAAAGTTGTATTTAATTATTGATATATTTTATAAAAATTCTTTGTAAAATTATTTTATATTATTAAAATATACTTTTACCGATTGTATTATTGTTAGTATAAACAAAATTATTAAAATATAGCGTTTAAATAAAAAAAAAAATGCACAAGATATTGATTTTATGTCACGAAGTTTAGTTTTTTGTAGTAGATGGCGCTTTATAACTATTTTCATATAATTAGATTGTATTTTATTGTTTTTAATTATCAACTGAATAAAATATTAAATTTAAAATAAAAATAATGGTTTATTATACCATTATTATTGCAAAAAGAACACTAAAGGTTAAATTTGTTTAAGGTAATATTACGTAAAGCGATATCTGTTAAGAGAAAGTTAAAATTGTATATAATTATTGATATTGTCACGGGTCAAAATCTACTATAGTTAAAATAACTAAATTGCTTACCTTAATTTGTTACCATTGTAGTGTTTATTCAAGTAAGAAATCGGTTGATTTGAGCTCGTTTATAGTCAGTTATCAATTTATAAATATATTCAGTGATTGCTAAAATTAATATTATTTGTTTATGGTTTGAATTATTGACATTTCATTTGCATCTGTTTTGTAAGGGGCAACTTCGTTCGTTTGTCAATAATCTGACGTGTAGTGGGTTGCAGCCAACGTTCAGCCATATTTTTAACTTTATTATTGGTAACAAAAATACATAGGGAAACTAAGTAATGTTGGATTATTTATTGTTAGTTAATTAAAATAATAGGATTAAATGTATCAGATAACCTCGGTTTGTTCATAAGTGGTTGGCTGAATTAACCATGGTTATTGTCAGTATCGTAGTAGAGGCCATCATGTTTCTGACTGAAGTGTGTCAAATCTAAGTGAAGTTGGATAATCGAGGACCCTCTTTCTTTTGACTCCTGTCTCTCGTAGTGAACGCGTGTTAATCAGAAAATTTTTGGGAACTTAATTGCATCCCTGTACATCGGGGGCAACGTAGGTTGGATTTGCGTAATTAAGTTTCATCTGTCTCCATCGAAAACTGTGTAGAAGTTATTTTGCTGGATTTTGGTGAATTTGGTGGAGATTTCGGCTTGTCCGGATTTTTATTGAGATTTTCTATTGACAGTAGCGGGGTCTGGTATTTTTGAAACCTTTCTTTTTGGATAACCATCGTGGTTGGAGCTTGTTCGACATTGCATTTAGCAGCGAGGAAATTGTTTTCTTTTGTCCTAAAACTTACCCAACTATCAACTGGGATATCGTCTCACGAAGTAAAAGAACCCTATTTTTAAATAGGGTTTTTAGTTACCGGCTACAGTTTTTTAGTTACGGGCATAAGTTTTGGATACAGGCTTCTTTTGAAAGTAGGCCTGATACTTGGTTCGAGCATACGTTTGTTGTTTGGTGTAGCCTTTTGGTTTTGGGATAAGGCTTGATTTTGGAATCGACCCAAGTATTGGTGAAGCCTGGGACTACAGCAAAACTTATTAGTTTAACAGATAAGCTATTTTAGAATTAAGTCGCAACCATTGTAGTTAAGATTTATTTTTCTTGTTTTATTTGTATTGCGTGTGATCACACTTACTTGTTAATATTCTTTTGGAATAATTCTCACATATTCTCAGTTGTTGTTTTAAATATTGATAGCGTGTCAAGCACGAGGTTTGACTATTGTGAAAATTTTCAATTTCTTATTTTATTTATTAAAGAAAGGGTCTAGTGGAAATTTTAGTTTTATTTAGCTCACTTATCGTTATTTTCAGTTATAGTGCAATTCGAATAGTACCGTTTAAAATTCTAAATTTACTTGATTATCTCCAGTGGGTGAAGTGGTGCCTGGGACATCAGGGGTTTCCGATTTTAACCGTCTAAATCGGTGGCGCGACTCACTAGTACTTGTTTACTTACCTCTACGGCTGAGCTGGGCACTAATTTGCCAGTAGAGAGACCACTACCGAACTCAGCTGGAGTTGTATTTCTTTTAGTTCATTTCTTTATTTTTCTTAATTTGATTTATGTTTTAAACTCATTAAAATACGTGGCAAATTTTTGGCGCCCAACGTGGGGCATATATTTGTTTAATTGGGCGAGTAATTGATAGTTTTTTTTTTATTGTTTATTATCGCGTTTATATAAGTGAGCTAAGTAGTAAATTTTTTTATATATATTTTAATTATTGGCGTTATTAACATCTGATCACACCAAACGTGAAACGATTTACATAGTTGCATATTTTCTTATGTTTTTTTTTTATATATATATCATTGGTAAGTTATTTAACATTATCCATCGTTGCTAACTGATACCGAACCACAAGTTGTTGATTATTTGTTGAAAAGTTTGTAGTTGTCACTTATTCGTTTATTGTTGAATTTTGTTGAATTGTTGTTATTTTAATCATATCATGGAGTATAAAATGGATATTTCATACCTTAAAAAGGACATGTTGGTTCATGAACTTTTAGTCCGTGGGATTTTAGTTGATTCACAGCCAACGGCCGATCAGATGAGGATGGCCCTGCGGCCAATTTTAAAGATGGAGAGAGCGGGTACTTTCACGAGACCCCCATATACAGTAGCAGATGTTAAGGGTGAGTTAGAGTCAATTCGTAGGTTGTTGTCAGAGGAAACGGTTCTTACGCTGGAAGGTGAAAATATCGATAGGAAATATAATTCTTCGTTGTCGAAACTAGTCCATATCTACCATCGTACCCAACGCATTCCGGAGTCTGGATTAACAATTGAGGAGAAGTCGGAGAGGGGTAGATTGTTGTTGGAGGTGATAGTTGCCCTAGATTCTCTTGATATTGCTGCTAAGCGCAATCCGGAGCCTAGTTATATTGCCCACGATACAGTTGAGGAATCTTCACCTGTTCATTATACTCAAATGAAACCTTTAAATTTAGAAAAATGGAATGTGAAGTTCACCGGGGATGCTAAGTCTTCTGTTTATAATTTCCTGGATAGAGTTCAAGAACTTCAAATAGCTCGTAACATCACTGAGGAACAGTTATTTTCCAGTGCCATAGATCTTTTCTCCGGCAAAGCATTAACCTGGTATAGGGCCAACATTGATAGGTTTAGCGATTGGCAGAGTTTGTCAGAGTTGTTGTTAAGGCACTTTGAACCACCTGATTATCGTGCCAGGCTATTTAAAGAGATTTTAGAGAGGACCCAAGATACATCGGAAGGGATAATCGACTATTTGTCTTGCATGAAAGCGTTGTTTCGGCGTTATGGTAGTCTTGCTCCTGAAGTGCAATTGGATTTGTTGGTTAGGAACCTGTCCCCTTTTTATGTTACTCAATTGCCTGTTGTTCGAACCATTGAGGAGTTAGAGGAAGAGTGTATGAAATTAGAAACGAAGAAGTATAGGGTAGAAAATTATGTGCCACCTTCCCGTAAAAGAAATCAATTTGTCGAACCTGACTTTGCTTTTGTGGAGGTACAACCTATTCGGGAGAACCCCGATCTTCAACAGTCGGGAATAGGTAGAGTTGACACGACTATTAGTAGAGCTAATCGTTCTTCCAGTGTTCGAATTTGTTGGAATTGTCGAAACCCCGGACACGTCAATAGGAATTGTCCCAACTCTGGGAAGGTTTATTGTTATCGATGTGGTGCCCCTAACGTTACCATTAAGAATTGTTTGAAATGTAAACAGCAGGGAAACGGATCCCGGGAGAATCGTTAGGTCGTGACCTTTTCTCCCAGTGCCGTATTAACACAACCAATTCGTCAGTAAATGTAGTAGACAACTGTACCGTCACCCCTGAAACCACCACCGACAAGTGGTACGCTAGGATGTTATCGAAGGTTCAGGACAACCCCTTAAAGTATCCGTTATGGCGTGTACAAAATGGTGCCCTTTATAAGTTCGTGAAGCCTGGTATTCCTAATTTGTCGCATCTTTCAAACGATTGGAAATTAGTGGTGCCTAAAGACCAACGCGGCTCCATTCTAAAACGCTATCATGATTTACCATCTTCTGGACACGTAGGCGTAAATAAGACCTTTGGGAAAATCTCCCATAACTTTTACTGGCCCAAAATAAAAATTGATGTGTCTAGGTATGTTCGTCGTTGCAAGAGTTGTGCTCAGAATAAAGTTGAGCAAGAAGCACCAGCAGGGTTGATGGGCGATCGTCCTGTAATATCCGAACCCTTCCAGGCAATAAGTCTAGACTGCATTGGACCTCTTCCTAAATCAAAAAAAGGCTACCAGTATATTCTAGTTGTTTCTGATAATTACAGTAAGGCAGTCTTCTTATATCCGTGTCAAACCGCTACTGCCAGAAACTTGACAGAAATTATGGAAGGTTTCTTTCTGTTGTACGGAGCACCCATGACTTTAACGTGTGATAACGGCGTTCAAATGAAATCAAAAGAGTTCCGGAAACTGTGTGAAAAATATAACATCCGAGTGTTCTTTACCGCACATTACAATCCACGCGCTAACCCCACAGAACGACACAATAGGGTTATTAAGACCATGTTACGTACATTTGTGAATCAAGACAACCACAGGACCTGGGACGAGCATCTTAATGAAATTGGTTGCGCAATCAGGACAACGCCTAGTGAAACTACTAAATATAGTCCATACTTTATTCTTTGTGGTAGGGAACACAAACTTTATGGAACGGATTACGAGGATAAACTTCGGACGGACCCAATCGAAATCAATGATTATGCTAAAAACCGTCGTGAGAGCTTCGCGAAGTTATATCAGCAAGTTCGTCAGCGTATAGAGTCCGCAAGAGTGCAAAATGCAAATCGGTATAATCTGCGACGTAGACCTCTATCTTTTAGTTGTGGGGATAAGGTTTGGAGGAAGAATAAAGTCTTGTCGGATGCTCTGAAATTCTATTCGGCAAAATTAGCGCCAGCGTATCTTGGTCCTTTTGTTGTAAAGCGTAGGTGTGGTTCTTGGTCCTATGAACTCCAGGACGAGTTAGGGAATTCGAAAGGAATTTGGCATGTTCAGGATTTGAAGCCTTATTATGAATCACTCGCTCCAGACGACAATTCCTTGTAGTATGTTTGAATCTTTGGTTGTTTCTCTTTTGTGATTTTCGTTATTTCTCTTAATGTTCTCACGTTTCTGTTTGGTGTTTTGTGTTGTCGGCCTTGTGGCTGGAGGCCTTAGAATTTCACCACCCGAGGATACTCCAGGCGGAGCGGGTAAAAGTCCCCTAACCTCAACACTTTTTGGATTCAGGTTCGTTACTTTGGGTTGTTTTATTGTAATCCCATCTTACCCGTCGTCACTTGAATCCAACCCTTTCAGCAAGTCCATCGTTGATTTCTCACCAACCTTAACACTTTCTGGATCCAAATTTCGTTCTGCCTTAGTAAACTTATCTTTACCATTATCTATATTTAGTTACATCGTTTTTCTGCTTGTTTGGCTTTAGAATGACCTTATGGTTTTGGCTTTATTTGTAGTGGTTCTACGGCACGTTTTGTGTGGATTTCGAGGCCAAACCTTTTGTTTTCCGACCGGGCCATTGGTTGTTGAGTGCCCGGTGGAAAAACCATTTGTTGGGATTTATTGAGGGAATTTTCAGTCTGTTTGGCAGGAACTTAGGTTTTGTAAACTTATGGTATCTTTCGTTATTTGGATTCAAACCTTGTCAACACGACCATCGTTGACCCTTTTGTGCCTTGTGGCTGGAGGCCAAAGAATTTCACCACCCGAGGATACTCCAGGCGGGGAGGTAGAAGTCCTCCAACCTTAACACTTCTGGATTCAAGTAATTTCCTTATCTTTACCTTTATCTTTTCCTTATCTTCCTTATCTTACCTTATCTTACCTTTTATGTTGTTGCTTGCTTCGTCGACTTTAATTACCCTCATGGTTTGGGTCTCTTTTTTTGGCCGTGGTGCTATTTTCACGTTTTGTGTGGATTTTGGAGGCCAAACCTTTTGTTTTCCGACCGGGCCATTGGTTGTTGAGTGCTCGGTGGAAAAAACCACATGGTGGGATTTGTCGAGGAGTTTTGGTCGACTTAGTGGGTAACATGTGTTCGTTACCTTCTCTACCCTTTGCTACATTACTTGAATCCAGCCAATTTATCAACAACCATCGTTGATACCCTTTTTGTGTTTTTTTCTTTTGTTTGTTTGTTTGTTTGTTTGTTGCTTTTCTTTCTTTGGTTTTGTTGTGTTGTTGGTTCGTATTTTCTTACGAAATGGTATATGGCGTTTTATTGGCTTGACTGCTACAGCAATTTGTCGTTAGCTATGGTATGGATTTGTTGTCCCTTTCATTGTGACTGTTGGCTCATTTAGCACAATTGCGTTATCGTCGAAAATCTTCGTTAGATTTTCTCCTTTCTTAGGGGAAGGGATGTTGTCACGGGTCAAAATCTACTATAGTTAAAATAACTAAATTGCTTACCTTAATTTGTTACCATTGTAGTGTTTATTCAAGTAAGAAATCGGTTGATTTGAGCTCGTTTATAGTCAGTTATCAATTTATAAATATATTCAGTGATTGCTAAAATTAATATTATTTGTTTATGGTTTGAATTATTGACATTTCATTTGCATCTGTTTTGTAAGGGGCAACTTCGTTCGTTTGTCAATAATCTGACGTGTAGTGGGTTGCAGCCAACGTTCAGCCATATTTTTAACTTTATTATTGGTAACAAAAATACATAGGGAAACTAAGTAATGTTGGATTATTTATTGTTAGTTAATTAAAATAATAGGATTAAATGTATCAGATAACCTCGGTTTGTTCATAAGTGGTTGGCTGAATTAACCATGGTTATTGTCAGTATCGTAGTAGAGGCCATCATGTTTCTGACTGAAGTGTGTCAAATCTAAGTGAAGTTGGATAATCGAGGACCCTCTTTCTTTTGACTCCTGTCTCTCGTAGTGAACGCGTGTTAATCAGAAAATTTTTGGGAACTTAATTGCATCCCTGTACATCGGGGGCAACGTAGGTTGGATTTGCGTAATTAAGTTTCATCTGTCTCCATCGAAAACTGTGTAGAAGTTATTTTGCTGGATTTTGGTGAATTTGGTGGAGATTTCGGCTTGTCCGGATTTTTATTGAGATTTTCTATTGACAGTAGCGGGGTCTGGTATTTTTGAAACCTTTCTTTTTGGATAACCATCGTGGTTGGAGCTTGTTCGACATTGCATTTAGCAGCGAGGAAATTGTTTTCTTTTGTCCTAAAACTTACCCAACTATCAACTGGGATATCGTCTCACGAAGTAAAAGAACCCTATTTTTAAATAGGGTTTTTAGTTACCGGCTACAGTTTTTTAGTTACGGGCATAAGTTTTGGATACAGGCTTCTTTTGAAAGTAGGCCTGATACTTGGTTCGAGCATACGTTTGTTGTTTGGTGTAGCCTTTTGGTTTTGGGATAAGGCTTGATTTTGGAATCGACCCAAGTATTGGTGAAGCCTGGGACTACAGCAAAACTTATTAGTTTAACAGATAAGCTATTTTAGAATTAAGTCGCAACCATTGTAGTTAAGATTTATTTTTCTTGTTTTATTTGTATTGCGTGTGATCACACTTACTTGTTAATATTCTTTTGGAATAATTCTCACATATTCTCAGTTGTTGTTTTAAATATTGATAGCGTGTCAAGCACGAGGTTTGACTATTGTGAAAATTTTCAATTTCTTATTTTATTTATTAAAGAAAGGGTCTAGTGGAAATTTTAGTTTTATTTAGCTCACTTATCGTTATTTTCAGTTATAGTGCAATTCGAATAGTACCGTTTAAAATTCTAAATTTACTTGATTATCTCCAGTGGGTGAAGTGGTGCCTGGGACATCAGGGGTTTCCGATTTTAACCGTCTAAATCGGTGGCGCGACTCACTAGTACTTGTTTACTTACCTCTACGGCTGAGCTGGGCACTAATTTGCCAGTAGAGAGACCACTACCGAACTCAGCTGGAGTTGTATTTCTTTTAGTTCATTTCTTTATTTTTCTTAATTTGATTTATGTTTTAAACTCATTAAAATACGTGGCAATATATTTCATACAAATTCTTTGTAATATCATTTTAGTAT
Source organism: Altica lythri (assembly GCA_964028335.1). Lineage (NCBI taxonomy): Eukaryota > Metazoa > Arthropoda > Insecta > Coleoptera > Chrysomelidae > Altica > Altica lythri. The sequence continues at coordinate 891,786 of CAXIIO010000488.1, forward strand.
TTTTAGACTATTTTTATATTGTTTATAAACAAATTTTAATGTTTTTAATCAATAAAACTCTAGTTGTCAATTAATTGGCCTTTTACTGTTGTTGTTTTATATTACTGATACAAAAATGATACAAAAGTGGGTTTTTTGACGAGATCCTAAATGCCACTCTGGGCTCCTCTCAGCGCGCATGTACGGTATATGTCAATAATCATAGCGTCTTTTTTTCCTTCAATAGACATAATATTCAGCCAGGGCGCGCGCTGGTTTTGATGCCGCAGATTACGAAGACTAGATACCAGACTAGAAAAATGGGAAAGTATTGTGCCGTTCATGGTTGTGTTCGTGGCCGAAAGGCAGATGACAGTGTAAAAAAAGTGGGTATATTCAAAGCACCAAAAGTGAGTAACATCAAAATAATGTCTGTTAAAAATTTGTGTTATAAACAATTAATTTATCTGGCGATTGCATAGTAGCAGAGCCATATATAATTTGTGTAGTTTTTAACTAATATTTGAAAATTTTTGTGCATTTTCATTTATCTTTTGAAATATTGTAATTAAATCTTAGGAACACAAGCGCACTCTACCGGCAATAGTTCTGTCCCCTAAATTAAGACCATTTTTTTAACATTACGTTTAAACTCCCGGTATCTAGTCTTCGTGCCGCAGATAAATAAGTCATGAATATATAATTGTTATTTGAAACATTTGTAAATTTTAATTCAATAGCAATATCATACTTCTAATGGAAAAAATCTACCATCGTGTGTTTGCTAAAGGATTAGCTGTTGAGTAAAAAACGTTTATTTTACATTCTTAGATAACCAATTACCTACTTACCTACATAAGGTAAATATCCTAAGCAGAAAATTTATAATTCATGAAATAAAACGATAAAAATGTCTCTCTGCAGGATGCATGTGCGTCGTGGAATAGACTAATTTAATTCATTTGGGACATATTTATGCAACTAAAATGGAAAATTTTACAATTTCTCAAATAATTTTGTGCTTTGTTAAAAACCAATAACAAACTAAGAATCTTTCCAAAAGTTTATTATTAAATTATAGGAAAATTATGACATATTCGTTCTTGTAAAATTAAACAATTTGCCATAATTTTGCATTAAAATATCGTTTTTAATACCTTTATGGAAGTATGAAATATATTAAAATACTTGTATTTTTGTTATTTGACAGTGCAAGACATTTATTTGAGGTTTCTTATAGGATTTATACAAAGCACAAACTTTTACAAGGGTATTTTTTAATTACTAATAAAGTTTTCCATGTATTGTGACTCAGCTACCCCACCCCAGTTATTCTTACATAAAAAGCTGTGGTTAAATTACTTGTTACCCTTAATTTATAGCCTCGTGATTCGTCTTGTAATCCAAGTTGTATTGTTGTGGTCCCACATTCTTATTTAGAGTTTGGTATAGAAATTGTGAAATAAAAGAGTTAAATTCAACCAATTATTTATTCATTACCTATATTTATAATTCTACCTTTATATATTTTTATTATGAAATTTGAACCTATACAGGAGGAGCTTATTTTGATATCACTTCCTTCCTCAAAACCATATAATAAAAATCGTTTCTGACTAAACTCATTTTGAGTTATACCTAATTTATCTTTGATTACTTTTTGTCGGGAATATCTTTAGATACACTTTTTATTAAATGACTTATGTATTTTCTCATTACCTTTTTGTTATTTATATAGTTAAGTAGATACCTGAATATTTTTGTTATATTATTCAACTTAATACCTTTATAATAGCGAAAATGGGCTAAATCAAGTGGCCTACTCCGGTCAGAGGACGCGAGAATGCATGGGATCCTTTAGCGGATTCTTACATGCACTTTCAAGGTTCTCCATATCGTTACCTCGTTGGGTTAACTGGAGTATAGGTGTAAGACTCTGCCGAACACATGCCACAAAATTCTCCCACAACACCATTATCATGGTAGTGTGTATGTGTGTATTCTGAGAGTGGAATTGCATGCAAAGTACCAATTTAAATAATATAACTTTTGTTTTTAATTACTGCTTAGGTAAAGTGTGTGTACCTCATACTCGCGGTCTAAAAAGTATTATTGTATTTCATTTATGACTGTCGGTCAACTCTTAACAAATGAAAGCGTCCCTCCACTTAACATCTGTTGAACCTTCGGACAGTGCAGCAAATAGCATTGAATAGAAGTGAATAGAAACGGTCATTATCACAATAATTTAAAGGAAGCAAGTGGTTTCTTTTTAAAGCACCCTGTTTACAATACCTAACTGAATAATAAAGAAATAAAATTTAAAATAGATGAATTTGAAAGCAAAATTACTGAAATAAAGAATAAAATAAAATGAATGTTATTTATATTCATTTCATCCCTGGCTTTTGGAACGATATTTTACCAAGTGTCTCCAGGTCCATAGTCACCTGTGCGGCGGGTTGGTTAACCTTACCACCGGTGGTCCTAGTCAGGGCTCCGGCGGCGTCTCGGGGGATGGTCACCTTCCGGGCGTCCAGGTAGTGGTTCCGGGTCATCGGGTGGTCGGCGTCGGCGACGTCTACTCTCGTCTGGGATGGTCCGTAGTCCAACAGGTGTTGAGCGTCGTGGTCGGTGTGGGGTCTCGTCGGGGTTGTCGTCCGTGGTACGTGGCAGGTGTTGATCGTCGTGGCTCTCATCAGGTGTCGTCCGTGGTCCTTGGTCCGCGTCAGGTGTGGGTCGTCGTTGTCCGTGGGGTTTCTCGTCAGGGGTCGTAGGCCGTGGTCCTTGTTCCGCGTCAGGTGTAGGGCGTCGTGGTTGGCAGGGGTCCTCTTTAGGTGTAGGGCATCGTGGTTGGCGGGGGTCCTCGTCTCGTGTCGGCCGTCGTGGTCGGTGGGGCTCCTCGTCGGGGGTCGTGTTCCGTGGTCCATGGTTCTCTTTAGGTGTAGTGGGTCGTGGCTGGCAGCGGCTCGGTCCTCTGTATAGCAGGCAAGGGTTGAATCACCTGGTCAACGGGGTCGTCGTGTCGCTGTTCTTGCTACGGCGGATTATTGCGTGATAAGTTCGCTATCTCGCAGTATTATGCAGTGGATGTAGATTAAACCAATTTCGTTATAATCGGTGGTACTACAGTAGTGTAGCAAAGACAGCACGGCACCACTACTTCCAAATTTCGCCGCTAGATGGCGCCACAGGTGGCGGCGCTGCAATCTTTTGTTTTTCGAGTGGCCTTTGACATTTGGCGCAAGCAGCCAATTCTTCTTTTTTTCGGGTGGCCTTTGACATTTGGCGCAAGCAGCCAACTCTTCTTTTTTTTCAAATGGCCTTTGACATTTAGCGCAAGCAGCCAACTCTTCTTTTCGTTATATTTTTGAATTTTTTCGCGCTTCGCTGTCATCGTACCAACTTTTCATGCAACCAACATTACACAGTGCTACCAACTTTTGCGTTATAACAATTTAATTAAAAAAATTCCAACCAAGCAGAATTGAACCCGGGTCCCCCCGTATGATAAACAAATACGTTAGCCACTACACCATCGAAGGATTTAATAATATGTGACAAACAATAGTAGAAAAAAATAATAAACAAGTCTTATCGCAAAAGAATTGAATGTGTGACGTATCATTGTAAAGGGGTTAATGTATAGGGTAAGATGAAGCGTCAAAAAGACCGTATTTATGAGGCCAAAAGGGCATTAACGTTGTATCTCGTAAACGGCCGAACGGAATGAGCAAAGACAGCACGAGCCCATTTTTTGAACATAACCTCACTTTTTTTTGAGTTAGCTGCTTACCCTAAATGTCAAAGGCCATTGAGTTGGCTGCTTGCCCTAAATGTCAAAGGCCATTCTTCTTTTTTCGAGTGGCCTCTGACAGTTGGCACAAACAGCCAATTCTTCTTTTTCGAGTGGCCTCTGACAGTTGACACAAACAGCCAACTCTTCTTTTCGTTATATTTTTGAATTTTTTCGCGCTTCGCTGTCATCGTACCAACTTTTCATGCAACCAACATTACACAGTGCTACCAACTTTTGCGTTATAACAATTTAATTAAAAAAATTCCAACCAAGCAGAATTGAACCCGGGTCCCCCCGTATGATAAACAAATACGTTAGCCACTACACCATCGCAGAATTTAATAAAATGTGACAAACAATAGTAGAAAAAAATAATAAACAAGTCTTATCGCAAAAGAATTGAATGTGTGACGTATCATTGTAAAGGGGTTAATGTATAGGGTAAGATGAAGCGTCAAAAAGACCGTATTTATGAGGCCAAAAGGGCATTAACGTTGTATCTCGTAAACGGCCAAACGGATTTCGGCGTATGACGTATCATTGTAAAGGGGTTGCCGTATAGGGTAAGATTAAGCGTCAAAAAAAACGTATTGATGCTGCCAAAAGGGCATTATAGCTATATCTCGTAAACGGCCCAACGGATTTCAACGTATGACGTATCATTGTAAAGGGGTTGATGTATAGAGAAAGATTAAGCGTCAAAAAGACCGTATTGATGCTGCCAAAAGGGCATTATAGCTATATCTCGTAAACGGCCGAACATATTTCGTCACGTGACATATCATTTTAAAGGGGTTGCTGTATAGAGTAAGATGAAGCGTCAAAAAGACCGTATTTATGCTGCCAAAAGGGCATTATAGCTATATCTCGTAAACGGCCGAACGGATTTCAACGTATGACGTATCATTGTAAAGGGGTTGATGTATAGGGTAAGATTAAGCGTCAAAAAGACCGTATTTATGAGGCCAAAAGGGCATTATAGCTAACAAAAAATATATTAAACTTTAATAAAACTTAAATAATATACATTCTTAGAAGCCAAACTATCATAAAACTAAAAAATGTTGAAGGCAACGATGAAATGTATATTTTTTACATCAATATAATGTTTTCAATTAAAATTTTTTAAATAAAAAATACTTATTTTAAATAAAAAGGAATAACATACAGTCATCAAAAACAAAAAATTCGGTTTTTATCAGGAAGCTGTGGTTTGTGTCGATGAAAATAGGATACCGCAAAAGCAAAAAGCTATGACGTTTATTTGGTTGAGTTATGGTATACATAGACATTAGCGTCTCATGTGATTGGTAAATATAATATTTAATAAACAACATATAAAATATATTGTAAAGCAACAATTAGGTTTTAATTTTTATCGACGTCTATGTGTTTCGGCTAAGCCATGTATATTTAAAGAACGTGCTAGATTTAACTTGCTCATTATTGGTTTGAATCTCTATACATTCAGTTCAGTTTCAAGTGCAAAAGTTTTTGTTTTTGTTACATATCCATAAAGGTAAGAATTTTTATTTTATTTCAAAATTTTTAATTTAATTTTAATTTTTATTGCTTCTTGAATTATTTTAATTTTTGAGTTGATTTAATTTTTCTTGAGTTAAGTTTATTTGTCATAATTTAATTTTTGTAATGATTTAATTTTATTTTGTAGTTGGATTTAACTAGAATAAATTCAAAAGAGAACTATTTCAACACTGAAGTCCACTTGTCAGAAGAAGTGTCTGCCGGAACTTATTAAAATCAAGATATAAAAGGAAAAAAGCAAAATTGGGGAAAGCTAATCACTCCTATACATTTGAAATAGTTTAGGAATATAACTTCTTCTTCTTCGATATTGTTTTTCCTCAGCACTTTTTCAACAAGGTAAGAATTATTATTTTATTTTTAAGTTGATTTAATTTTTTATTTTTCTTTAGTTATGTTTATTTTGAGTTAATTTAATGTTTTGTAATGATTTAATTTTATTATTTGTTTAGGTAATTTTATTTTGAGTTGATTTAATTTTATTTTTAAGTTGATTTAATTTTTTATTTTTAGATGAATTTAACTAAAATTAATTCGTTATGTCTTGCAGAAAAAAATAACGAGAAGATTATTATCAAATTAGGAGAACTTCCAGTGGATGTTTCACAAAAATTATTAAACGCTAAACTGGTCCAGAGCAAATTTGGGGAAACAATTTTGGTTGAGCTAGAAAACGGGCTCTGCTTTTTACCTAAGAGAACCATTGGAACACTGAAGCCTCACTTGGCAGAATTGTCTGGCGGGCATTATTTTATCAAATATAAAGGAAAAAAACAAATTGGCCAAGCTAATCCTACCGATATATTTGAAATAGTTAAGGAATAATTTTTTGTAAGTTTTTTTTTTATTTTTTTATTTTTTAATTATGGCTCATGCTATTGTTAAAGATATTTCTAAAGCATACAAAGCGTTAATCTCCAGTTTTTCGCATAGGGAAGCAAATAAATTAATCAAACAAATTAAACAGCATGTTATCAGTTTTCATAAAGATATTCGTAGGGGAAATTTAGATATTGGGACACTTAGAAATTTACAAACAAATTTAGGACATTTAAAAACGTTTAAAGAAGCAATTATTAACTTGTCTAAGCAGGGATCGGGGTTAACTGAAAAATCAGGGGTAAAATGGGTCGATCTAGAATCTATTTTTCATTCAAGAATTAGGACTGCTGTTATTGTTAATTTAAAACATAAAGGTCTAAATAGTTTTTTTGGTGATGCGTTCAAGTTGATTAAGGGTAGAATAGCTAACAGTTTAAAAAAATTTAACATGATCAAAGTAAATGCAACATTTTGCGGGGAATTTATTAAGAAATCTAGGGAAATCGAAGACATTTTAGAGTTTAAATATTTCAACACTAAAAACGCGGTAATAGATGCATGTACGGATCTTGCATTGTGGTTCAACGAAAATATTGTTGATAAAGTAATGAGTAAATTATCGGAATTTCAACTTAAAGATTCTGGATGGGCTTTAGACAAAATTATTTTATTGGAAATAAACATTAATAAATATGAGATAGGTAACGGTGCTTCATCATACATTAAGTTACCTGATCCTATACAAAAAAAGCAAGCATGCATTAATATTAAAAATTTAGATAAAGCATGCTTTTACTGGTCGGTAACAGCATCATTGTATCCTACTGCAAATAGACATGTAGATCGTGTATCGTCGTATCCTCATTATACAACCGTATTAAAAACCGAAGGATTAGACATGCCGATGACAATTAACAATATTTTCAAATTTGAAAAATTAAATCAAATTTCCATTAATATTTATGCATTAGAGTTAAATGCCTCAAAAGATAAATCATTTTACACAATTTATCCTGCACGCTTAACAAAAGAAAAATTAAATAAACATGTAAATTTATTGCTTATTCAAGATAAATACTTTCCAAAATTAAACGATTATGAAGCTCCATCAATGGATATGGAAAATGAAGATATCAAATATCACTATTGTTTAATCAAAGATTTATCTCGCTTAATATCAAGTCAAGTTAGTAAACATGATGGGAAAAAATATATTTGCGATCGATGTTTAACTTACTTTAGTAGTCAGGAAAAATTAAGTAAACATGAAGATTACTGTAAAGATATGAACAATTGCAAAATATCGTACCCACCATTTGATCATGTAGAGTTTAAAAACCACGTATACAAGCAAACGACACCTTTTGTCATTTACGCAGACTTTGAGTCAGTGCTACGTCCTCATAACAAGAACTTGGGGAAACATACACGAAAGTTTCAGAAACACGAGGCGTATAGTGCAGGATATTATCTTAATTGCTCCTATGATAGTTCGCTATCATTTTACAATGAATATTGTGGAGAAGACTCCATGGATTGGTTCGCTGCTGAAATGACAAGGATGGCTAAATTAATTGAAGAGAAAATTAAACATATCGAACCAATGATTGTCAAACCTAGTTTACTTAATGCAACAACATGTCATATATGCGACCACCCCTTCAAAGAGAAGGACACCATCGTTTTAGACCACGATCACTTTACGGGGAATTTTCGAGGGTTTTCACACCAAAGCTGCAATTTAAACTATAAAAAAAAGTTTGTTGTACCCGTAGTCTTTCATAACCTTTCGGGATATGACTTACATTTTTTAATTAGAGATTTATCCAAAAAAGGTAATATAAGCTTGCTTCCTATAAACAAAGAAAAATACATTTCATGTACATTAAGTAATGACGAGAGCGAAGTAAAGTTTAGATTTATAGACTCGCTACGATTTTTAGATTCCTCCTTAGATAAACTGTCTGCTTTACTAGAACCATCAGATCTACATTATCTACGTTCACAATTTCCCAATTTAACATCTGAACAGTTTGAACTATTAAGTAGAAAATGGGTGTTTCCTTATGAATACATTGATTCAATTGAAAAATTAGACGATACGGAACTGCCACCCAAAGATAAATTTTATAGCACACTGACAGATGAAAATATTACTGACGATTTATACATGCATGCAAAAAAGGTTTGGCAATCATTTAAAATTAAAAATTTAAAGGAATATAGCATGCTGTATATGAAAACTGATATCTTGCTTTTAGCATCTGTGTTTGAATGTTTTCGTGAAAAATGCCGAAAAACGTATGGTCTCGATCCTGCTTGGTATTATACGCTCCCCGGTTATACGTGGGATGCTATGTTAAAATATACCAAATCTAAATTGGAAATACTCAAAGATATAGACCAAATCATGTTTATAGAGAAAGGTATAAGAGGAGGAGTCAGTCAATGCAGCAATAGATATGCTAAAGCAAACAACAGATACATGAAAAATTTTAATCGAACAGAATCTGAAAAATATTTAATGTACTTGGATGTCAACAATTTATATGGTTGGGCTATGAGTCAACCTCTACCATATGGGGATTTTAAGTGGGTTGACACAAACATCGATGTGACCCAAATCACAGACGATGCTGATGAGGGATATATCCTCGAAGTGGATATAGAATACCCTCAGCATTTACATGATCTACACAACGATTTACCGTTTTGCCCAGAACATCGAAAACCCCAAGGATCAAAAATACAAAAACTAATGACCACTTTATATGACAAAGAAAAATACGTAATACATTATAGAAATTTAAAGCAGGCTATAAAACATGGATTGAACGTGAAAAAGATTCACAGAGTGTTGAAATTTAAGCAAAGCCCATGGTTAAAGTCTTACATCGACCTAAACACAACTCTTCGAACAGCTGCCAAAAATGATTTTGAAAAGAATTTATATAAACTAATGAATAACGCTGTATTTGGCAAGACGATGGAGAATATAAGGAAACACCGCATTGTTAAACTCGTTAGATCTTGGGAGGGTCGATATGGAGCAAAGAACTTGATAAGCAGTCCTAGGTTTAGTTCGAGCAAAATCTTTGATGAAAACCTTGTAGCTATAGAACTTCATAAAACCGAACTGGTATTTAATAAACCATTGTACATTGGCATGTCGATTCTTGATTTGTCAAAGACTTGTATGTACGACTTTTATTACAGTTTTCTACTGCCTACGATGGGTGTAGACAACTGTAAACTCTTATACACCGATACCGACGCTTTTCTTCTAGAACTGCAATGCAATGATGTTTATACCGAACTAATTAAGGCCTATCCAGATAAATTTGACACCTCAGACTATGAACCAAATAATGCGTACGGTATTTCACTCTTGAATAAAAAAGTCATAGGATTAATGAAAGATGAATGCAACGGCAAACTTTTAACTGAATTTGTGGGGTTGCGTTCAAAAATGTACTCATATTTAACAGAGGATGATAAATGTATTAAAAAATCAAAAGGGGTTAAAAAGAATGTCGTTGCTAAAAAAATTACTTTTGATGACTACATTTTATGTCTGAGAGATAGTAAACTGAAAACAGTGAACCAATGCACGTTCCGTGCATATAATCATAATGTATATACAATCGAACAAACCAAAATCGGTCTAAGTCCACACGACGATAAACGCTTTTTATGTAATAAATCATTTAACACTTTAGCATGGGGTCATCGAGATATAATGCTCGAATAATGTTATTTATAATTAAAAAATAAAAAAAAAATAAAAAATAAAAAAAATAAAAAAAAAATAAAAAAAAATAAAAAAAAAAAAAATTTGAATGTGTATTGTAAATTAATTAGGTTAGTTTTCTATTGTTTATTGTATATCTAAAATTAAATAACAGTTGTAAATTAATTAGTTTTTAGTTTTCTATTGTTTATTGTAGGTATATCTTAAACTTTTTATGTTTACAATAAAAATTTTTAATCTGAATCTATGGTGTATTATTTTCTTTTAAATATGTTCTGTTGAAACGATCAAAAAAACGTTCAAATTCATCGTTTAGACATCTATTATTCGATAGTTTAACGTTTATGAATTTAGGAACGAAAAAAACGATGAAAAGTGTCACTTTTTGCCACTTTGAAACGACATTTTTCCATAAGAAATACATGTAAATCGTAAATTTCTTTTAACCAATTTTTAGAAAGTTTTTTATATTTTCGCCGAGTTCTGTGTATCTGTGTCATTCCGTGGAATTTGTAATCGAATTTAAACCTATTTCCCGACTACCTATAGCTCTGAAATTTTCAGGATAGCTAAGAACTGGATGACAATGCATGTTTCAAGTGTATTTAGGCATATACATAGATTTCGAAATTTATACCGAATTGATATTAAACATGATCTAAGTTGTGTATAGATAATATAATTTTGAAAGTTATTAAATAAATCGTTCGTAGCGTAGTTGGTTAGGCGGCGAGTCAGTCCACTTTTGACAGTTCTGTTATGTTATCAGAATTATTATTATTTTAACTGGTAATAAAATAAACTGTTTTAGAAAGTTTTTAGATACAACTACCCTTGATTTTGTTAACAGGGAAACAATCTTCTCTATGATCAATCACAGCGTTGTATGACTTAATATTTTTGCAAAATCAGGGATGCTGTGCATTGTTGAGATGGCACAAAATATGACCTATAAATCAGTAAAAAACTTTCTATTATAAAAAGTTCTTTTTGTAAATTGTGCTTATTTAATACGTTATTGTGACAAATTTTAACGCTATTTTGACGTTTGGACGTTTCAAATTTTAGAACTGTGACGTACATAAATTTTGTCTCGATAAAATAACATTTTTTGATGCTATAATTATCGATTTTGAAATAAAAGTCATTATTTTTTTTTTTATAAAAGTTTATTGTATATTTTCTAAATCTCTTATTACATTTTGTTTATAAAAGTAAATATACTGACGCAAAGCGTTACATAATAAAGGATCATTACATATTTCACAAAATACATCTAATGCTTGAAAGCAGTTATCACTAAAATTTCTTTTTACAATATCTATAACATTATTATAATAAATATCAAAGTTAATATTTTCTAGAATTACAATCTGATAAGCTATTATACAATGGTGTACTCTAACAAGTTCATCTGCATCCTTTTCCGTTAGATGATATCTTACGCCATGTTTTTCAACTTCTATGAACTTGGTATCATCGTACACCAACTGTCGTATTGTACAAAAATCTCCACAGGAAAATGTTACTGGATCATACTCATCTGCGTAGGTTGGTAGTGGTTCAATAAAAAATGTGCTTTTGCTCAAAAATTCTATAAGATCAAGCCATTCCATTTTCCCAAACGACAATTTACTTGGCTTGCAGTATTCTGATAAAATAATAGCTGGAGAAAATGTTCTTGCAGGAGATAAGCCAACTGTTATAACATACCCCTCAATTGTGAAAGATGATTGTAGCAGCAAATAATTTTCACGTTTTACTTTGTCTTCGTAAAAATTTAAAATTCTGTTTACTTCTTCCATATAGATAGAATCTTCACTACTACTACTACTCTCAGAATATGACGGCAATTCTTCACTACAATAACCACTGTCTTGTGTCATCATCTTTTAATACTTGATAAAACTTGTGTTGAAACTAAGTAAAAATAATTGCTTCTGCTTCTAAGGACAGTTTTAGTCGGACCGTAGACTGAACGGTTTAAACAATAGATGTTATGAATCAAAAAAGGCCCCCGGAAGCTATGAAAACGTATCCTGTTTGTCATAAGAATACATGTAAAAAATGTTCAAAGTAAGAAACAACAGAGTTTATAAAATATTAGATTTTTCGATCCAGCTATTATGCGAACTATCAAACCCCAGCCATTTAACGTAGATTTTATTGCCTTTTTTCCTCAGCACTTTTTCAACAAGGTAAACATCAGGATTTTTTGACTTTTGTAACTCTTCCTCGTAAAATGCTCCTTTAATTGGTGATCCATGTAAATCTTCCAACATGTATGTTACGGGATTAGTTATGTTCACTTTGGTAATTTTAAAAAGCTCCGTATTATGCGAACTATCGAACCCCAGCCATTTAACGTAGATTTTATTGCCTTTTTACCTCAGCACTTTTTCAACAAGGTAAACATCAGGATTTTTTGACTTTTGTAACTCTTCCTCGTAAAATGCTCCTTTAATTGGTGATCCATGTAAATCTTCCAACATGTATGTTACGGGATTAGTTATGTTCACTTTGGTAATTTTAAAAAGCTCCGTATTATGCGAACTATCGAACCCTCTACCCTTTCATGTAACATCAGAGCCAATACAATATTATTTATACTATATTATTTTGGTGAAGCGCGTTTCGAATTGCCTATTTGTTATACTTGTTTGTTCTTTATTTGTGGTTTTGTTAATTCTCTATTTGTTACTTTATTGAAAATGAGTGCTAGGACTTTTTAATTCACAATTTAATTAATATAAAACAATTTTGGGAAGTTTCAAGGATGGCCTGTACGGTCAACCTCTTTTCGAAATATTTTTATATACCTAATCGAACACACAACAAAAGAATGCTATTTTGCTATTTTCTATATTTACTATAAATATTTTCTACACAAGATATTAAACAATATTTAGGACAATAACATATATATAGAATAGAATAGAATCGAATAGAATAGATTTTTTATTGATCAAAAGACATAAATACAATATGTATAAATCTCGTCTAGGTTAAACTACTAATTTAAAGTAGTGGCAATTACAAAATAACACATCAAAATGAATAAATATAATTAAAAAAGACAGAGGTAACAAAATCTGTATATAACACGTTCACAAATGTTTTAGAACAATCAAAATTTTTTCAGGTTTCGTTTACAGTTGTTCCTTCCTTGGCTTTCCTTTATATTTTTGGGTAACTTGTTAAATATTCGTAAACCCAGATAGTTTGCTGTTTTTTGTGTCAAACTACATTTTGGTGCATGAAAATCTATTTTTGATCTAGTGTTTATATGATGTACCATAAAATTTGTATTAAATGTATTTTAATTACAGAAAATATAAATACGGATAAGGTAAATAAACAGATATGCATTATGCAACTGTCATAATTTTATATTTTTAAAACAGAAGCCTACATGAAGTTGTAAAACTAACATTGGCTATGTTATTTAAAATCTTTTTTGCTTAATAAAAACCTCACTCACTCACTAGCGAAGAGCTCAAAAATTTATACCGTACGCAAGTCTGTTTCCAGTCTCAGCATGGTATAAAACTACCAACTGATGGTTAGTCAGAATAAAACGCAACATAATAATTTGCTAAGATATCTGGCCTAATTTAGAGCATAAAGCCTAGCACTAAAATGACACGCAAAAAAACTTTACAACAAAAATGTGTTTTCACTTCCTAGATGTCAAAACCGCTGCATCCTAATAGAAAAACTATGATTTTTATTTTGGTTGCAAAAAACAAACAGTGCTATCTTTTTTCTATACCATAGTATCCTTCCAGTACGAGATAATTTTATTGCACAAACTTTCGATAGTTCCACAAATATTAGTGTATCGATTGCTTGTCGAGTCGTAAAGATAGACGAGGGCGAGTATTTATTTAAAATTGAGTTAGGTAACGATTTTGAAATAGAAGTCATTATTTTTCACAAAATTTTATGGTGGAATTATGGCTCTAAATGCTTTAAAATATACAATTTATATAAACCATTTTATTTTTTAAAATGTTAAAAACAAAACCCAGATGATAACGCGGTTACGCGATAAGAGAGAGATTCCTCGACGACGATGACTCATAGCACACCGACATTTATATTAATAATAAATTATTTTAATTTTTGAGCAACCGCTTTCAATATTAGTTTTCAAATGTTTAAAAGTATATATTCTAATTGCAATATAAAAACCATATTTGCGAAAAAAAAAATGTTTTAAACCTATTATAACATATCAATTTTATACAAAAAATGGGTAAGGGTGCAGAATTTGTACCCAGACAGAACGCGCTTTTAAAGTCAGATTGACTATGGCGAGCGCTGTTGCCAACTCTCGCGTTCAAATTTACGATGGCTAGAATTTGTTTACTTGGACAAATTGAAGTGTTTTAAACGAGTAGTATTATCTACTCTAAGTCCTAATTCGTTTTGCATTTTTTAAAAATTAGCTTGTATTAACATATAATTGTTCTGATGGCCATAAAATATTAGAATCGATGAAATATTTAATAAAATATAGATCAATACCGAAAAAAACTTTATTATTGTGACACAGATCATATTAATATAAATTATGTATAATAAATTGAATATATAATATAAAATCGTATATTTTTAATATCTCATAGTTTAACGACTTAAAACTTCTTGATAAAATTAACCTCGCTGTTATTCCCCCAGATCCTTGTGGCCTCGGTCTAGGTTAGCTGACAATACAAACAGATTGGTTTTAAACATTTATCTTAAACTTTTTACTTACTTTACGTGCATAGAATTATACTTATATACTTAAACACTTTATGTAGATATTATTGTACATATAATAAAAAAATTAAAAAATATGTTGTATTTTTATAAGACAAAATACCTAATACAATATTTTTTAAATAGGGTTTAAATCACCCGCGTTTAATTTATTTTAAACGAACACACCCATAGATGTGTATCATCAAGAAGTATAGCTTCGTGATGTATTTTTAAATATACTGAGTAAGTCGGCAGTAAACTAAAAAATATGATAATCTCGTCTACGTCTATGTTTTTCGACCAATAACAAAAGGGATGATTTTTTTAAGTTTTTTAATTTAAGACAGTGCTACTAGTGTGACTTTTTAAGGTAATATATCATTTTCTACATTTTACTAGGCTTGCTAGGGTTGTTATTTTTAAGTATGGAAAAATATATTTGAAATATTTTTAAATACATATTCATTAGATATATTCTAATTTTCATAAAAATTTTCTGCTTTTCGATTTTAGAAAAAAAATTTCAAAAACGTGTTACTTTGGATTTTTTATTTGGAAATTATTTTTCATAAATACTTAAATTTTTTGGAATATATATATTGGCCACAAAGTATTTTGAAATTTATTCAATATTTGTGTAATGCTTTATTTATTTATAGTAATATATGCGTGTTCTCAGTTATAAACTTATTAAATGTAAAGAAAACTGTTTTTTTTGTGATCCTGTTTAGTTTTTTAATTGAAGAATCATTTTTTTTGTTTTTATCTTTTTAGTTTCCGTTTGTGTACATTATAAATGTGCGTGTTAATTTATAAAATGTTTTTTCATTTCTAGATTAATTAATAGAATTTTAGGGTGTTAACTGTTACTTTAAGTGTTTTGATAGTAATATTACATACAAAATCATGAATTCTTGATATGTCCAATTGTATTAAAAAATTTATATATTATTATTATTATTATTATTATTTTACAGGAAGGGCTGAGGCAAGCCTATTGAACCCAAATGTATAATATTAATTACAATAAATATTATTAGTCATATACAAAGTAGAAAACTTTCAGTTATTTTAGAATACATATTTTATAGAATAAGAATTGTAGTTGGAATAGTTCATATTTTAATGTATCATGTTTAACAAACTTTTGATGAATTCTGAAAGGTCTTAATCTATGTACAAAAATGATGAATGATATTATTTGTTAATACGTTTATACAGAGTAACCTTAAATTTTATAAACTATATTGAAAATAAAATGTTATGTTTTTATTATTTTTACTTTTTTTTTGTACAATAAACATTGTTACATTTTTTTTTTTGTAGACCCTTATTATTAAAATTCAATTACTATAACTAAGGTGCAGTAAACAGATATCATCCGCATCTTTTTGTCCAAATTTTCTTTTAAATTCATTCATTAAATTCCGATGTACATATTGGTTAATATGGAATTAGATTGGCGTATGAAACCAAATGATTACATAAAGCTATTGTGGAAGGTTCACACAGTAAAAATCGGACATTTTAACCTATTCTAACGAGTTTCTTACTCTGAAGAGTATACTGAATATTTTGTAACGTTTTTCAAATACACATATGGATAAATCTCTGATCTTAATACAATAAATTCATTCAATACAGCTTTAAAACTTTTCTTGTTTTTAAAAGACTATTAAAATGTTTTGTAGCCTTCTAGGGAATCTATTATTTTGTTTTTAACTTTGATTTAAATATTACATTACAACTTGGCCTATAATTAACACTAAAATCCAAATAACTTAATCTTTTAACAGTTTTGAACATACATACTTACTTAAAAAAAAGTATTTTTAAATAGAAATTCTAACCAAAATGTTTGTTTACAAAACCTTTTATCTAACACATAAATTTAGGCCCATTGGACAGAACATGATAATTAGTATAACCGTATTTTTAATGCTATATTTTGTGGTATTTCAGTATTTCACAAGTTTCCGATTGTTACAGATATGCAATGGATCTGGCAACAATGCATGCAAATTTGAATTTCTCGCGCAGAATTCAGATCAATTTGTGAATGCGCACAGACCTGCGCACAAACAGGAACAAATTCTGCACCCTTACCAAAAAATGGTGTAATTATAACTCTAATAATAGCGAAAGCAAAGTCTGTTATCTCTCTAACACATCAGTCGATTACGTCACACATTGCGAACCTGCTTATGCACCAAGGTCACGCGCTTTTAATATTTAATTAAAAAATATTTTTTACTATGTTTCTACTATTGTCTGTCACATTTTATTAAATTCTACATTGGTTAACGCCTATCTCGTAAAATAATATCACATCTTATATTTTAATATGACATATATCTTTAAGTCTAATGTTTCGTGAAAAACAAAACATACAAGTTCTTTTAATCTTATTTCCTTAAGTTAGCTTGCTATCTAGATTATTTTAAATAAAACAAAAAAATGTTTTTTTTTTTTTTGTATTTGTACTTACTAAATAAATATTAAATAAATATTAAATATTAAATATGTATTGTAATGTGTTCAATAACAAAGTAATGCAATTATTTCTCAATAATTCCTAGATTTTCTAATTCTTCAATGATCTAGGTAGTTTCCTCTCCTCTCCACTGTTGTACAAACTTCTTAGATGATCGACTAATATATTTTAGTCATTCTGAGCATAGTATTTACACCATACTTCACCCGATGATTCTAAATTTGTTTGTGGTTTTATTTTTCATTCAGAAATTTTTGATAACTCTGGTTCTATGCTGCTCTGCATTTTTGCTACTTTTTGTTCAGAAAGTTCGTTGAATAACCTTGATTTTATCTGCTCATTGGTTTTGATCCTAAATATTTTAAGTGATTTGAGGTAAATTCTGACCCCTTTTTTGCTGTTAGCTTAGCTAAACAACGTCTTTTTTTTTTTTATTTAATTTATATAATGGTTTAATTATAGTCTCAAACTTCTCTTTACACCCTTTGTGATTGAGATAGGTATCCTCTGCTATCACGATGAACGCCTGTTAATTCTAATATATGTTTGTAAATATGGTGATCATGTTCAGTAAATTTCTTGTGTTTCTTGTAAAAAATTAACTCATTTAAACTGGAAGTACTATTAAATTGATTGTCTCCGACAATAACACTTTCATCATTAAAGCAAAGATATTTTTTAAGCTTTATCGATTTTATGTGAACCTTTCCAATACTTCTACGCTCTCTGCTACACACTGCTACGCTCTGCTCTGACGCTCTGCTACGCTCTGCTATGCTCTGATACACACTGCTACACACTGCTATGATGGTCTATTGTCCACTGCTAAGCTCTGCTACACACTGCTCTGATGGTCTATTGTCCACTGCTACGCTCTGTCTTACGACTACCTTACGACTGTCTTACGACTGCTTTACGACTAGTTAACGACTATCCTACGACTAGTTAACGACTGGCTTACGACTGCCCTACGAATGCGTCCAGATTGATAACGGTTATCGTTTGATATAGATAGCAATAATTCTTGATTTAGGTGTCGTTTGCATTACATACTCATCTGCCTACCTGCCTGTCATTAATGACACTTGTTTTATCACGGTGGCAGTATGGTATTTTTATTGTAGATTTTTTGATACTATTTACGTTAAACATGTTAGAATAAATTTTTATTGGCTCCCCTTTGGTAGTAAACTTTTTCTTTCGCTAATACACATTAGTTATCTTACGAAGGGTTTCGGTAAGACGAATCTACGAAGTTACCAGTAACCTATTATGATTAGTGTGTATAGCGTAATCATTTAAATTATTTATTATTATCCATTTTTTGACATTTTGTGTTTAGTTGGTTTATTCTGAATTTAGATCTACCACGTTTCATCTGAAACTTTTCGGAAATTGTACACACTTGTTTTAAATTAATTATATACTACTTTTCCAATTTTTTTTTCCTTGAAAATTTTAAGCCACGCCCTTTTTGAATGTTATAAACTGGAAACTACAAACTACAAACTAATTATTCAGACTTCCGTCTTCAAAAAAGAATTGGCAAGTGAGTTAAATTTTTAACAATTTTGGCTATTTTAAGATGGTTTTGAAAATGATCTTTTGAATGCCCCAGGTTGTTACTGCATTGTTAAAGAGGAATGTAATCATTTAGATTCTTAAAGTATCTTTTTTCCTTTATCTCCGTAGATTTTTAAAATATATTCCTAAAATTAAAATAAATTCTGAATAATATCGCATCTTATATGTTAATACGCCATAAACAAAACACTACAATATAATCTAATTAAATAAAAATATTAAAAATAAATTTCAAGCGCTGTCTAGTATAAAAAAAATTTAAACTTCGTAACATCAAATCAATATCTTATGCAATTTTATAAAGCTAAACAATATATTTTGATAATTTTGTTAATATTAACATTAATAGAATACGTAAAAATATATTTTAATAATATTAAATGTTTTTACAAAGAATTTATATAAAATATGTCAATAATTAAATATTAGTTCAACTTTCTCTTAACAGATGTCACTTTAAGTAATATTAACTGTCAAAAGAATTAATTAAAGAAAAAAAATGTTTATATTTATAACATCCTTTGTTTTTTCTTATATAAAAACTAAAAAATAAACATTGTTTATTTATTTTCAATGTAAATTTATATAACGTAAAATCACTTTTAAGGTTAAGTCATTTCTTAATTCTACTTTATCGTGTATTAAAAGTCCTGTCATTGTCTTATAGATGATGCTCAGATCATTTTTATTTAAATGATAATAATTTATATTAAATATATTTAAAATCACCTTTTTTAAATATAATTACTAACATTTTCTTTATCGGAACCAAAGTAGATTGCTTAATTATTGTAAAATTTTTATTGTATTGTAAATTGCCCACCTTTTGATTAAATTTGTAAAATATTAATAATAGGAATTATTTTTTTTAAATAGCTTATAAGTTCCGCTTCTGTTTTATAGATGGCGTAAAACAAACGTTTATTATAAATTTAATTCATTACAAAATTCGTTATGTTTTTTATAAAGTATATATAAAATAATCCTCTTTTTTTTTATACATTTATTAATAATTTTCTTATTGGTAAACCTTAACCACGAATCTGACAAAAATAAAAATAATTTTTTTAATTTTTCTAAGCTTTCGACAACTAGATCGGTTGTCGTTTTTAAAGATAATAAATTCTTACTCCATACTTCTTTATGCAAGTTCAGATTTTAAATTTTTGATTTGTTATTTCGTTACTATAGATACCTATACCTATAGATTATTAACTCATTCTTTTTTAAGTTGGTCAGTCTAGATCTAGATAAATCCAAAGTAAAATTTGAAATACATTCATTTGGATTTAATAAAATGTGTGCTGTTTCTTTTAATTTTTTTATAGAATTTTCTTCTTTACATAAAATTTTTGTTTCAGTCCATTTTATTTCGTGATTCAGAAAATTAAAAGCAGGTTTACACATCTTCGATTTATCTATATCTCCTTACTCGATTTTTTATTAAAACACATTTTAAAAGTTTACAAATATTTATTGTTAATATTATTATTTAAAAATACATTTCATCGCTTCATTCTTCTTTTTGCCTCTTTTGATATAATTTTGAGAATTAATAAGTAAACTCCTACTAACGTTGCCCATTCTATTTGTAAGATTTGGTACATTTTTGCTCCTACTGGGTCTTCTAGGTCTAAATATAATTCCTGTATTGGACTTTGTTGGTTAGATCGCCACTCGCCCACTCCTTCAGAGTTATCTTTAAAAATTAATTTTAGCTTGTAGTTGAGAGGTGATTCTGTTAAATTCAATGCAAACACCGGCAATTTTCCATCATTGACTGTTGACAGACTCATCATTTGCCATGTATTGCACTCTTGTTTTGTTCCGTTTGTGTCTAAACACACACCAATATGTGCAACGTTTTGTGGAACGTTAACATAAAGCATGTTATTTAATATTGCTGTTAAAAGAACAAAATTTGCTTTTAGCAAGGCCATGGTTTTATTCGTCTTGTGGGCGTTGATGATGTTGGTAAATATTTTTCAAAAACTTTGTTCCACAAACTTAAATTTTCAATCTTTTTTAACACTTCTTTTTGGTCTTCGTACATACAAATTTGTTTATTTAATTTTCTTATATTTTCACCACAAAACTCTTCAAGTTTTTGACTGTATTCTCTCGAATCCATTCTAAAACTAAATATTTACAATATGTTTTATTATTAATAGCGAAAGCAAAGTCTGTTATCACTCTAACACATCAGTCGATTACGTCACACATTGCGAACCTGCTTATGCACCAAGGTCACGCGCTTTTAATATTAGAAGATTTAAACACTTTATCTTACCCTATACGGCAACCCCTTTACAATGATACGTCATACGCCGAAATCCGTTCGGCCGTTTACGAGATATAGCTATAATGCCTTTTTGGCAGCATCAATACGGTCTTTTTGACACTTCATCTTACCCTATACAGCATCCCCTTTACAATGATACGTCATACGTCGAAATCCGTTCGACCGTTTACGAGATATAGCTATAATGCCTTTTTGGCAGCATAAATACGGTCTTTTTGACGGTTAATCTTACCCTATACAGCAACCCCTTTAAAATGATGCGTCATACGTTGAAATCCGTTGGGCCGTTTACGAGATATAGCTATAATGCCTTTTTGGCAGCATAAATACGGTCTTTTTGACGGTTAATCTTACCCTATACAGCAACCCCTTTACAATGATACGTCATACGCCGAATTCCGTTCGGCCGTTTACGAGATATAGCTATAATGTCCTTTTGGCCTCATCAATAAGGTCTTTTTGACGCTTAATCTTACCCTATACATCAACCCCTTTACAATGATACGTCATACGTTGAAATCTGTTGGGTCGTTTACGAGATATAGCTATAATGCCCTTTTGGCCTCATAAATACGGTCTTTTTGACGCTTAATCTTACCCTATACGTCAACCCCTTTACAATGATACGTCATACATTAAATTCTTTTGGAATAAACCAATTTAAAATATTTCTAAGTCTGTTATCTTTATTGCGATAAAACTTGTTTATTATTTTTTTCTACTATTGTTTGTCACATTTTATTAAATTCTGCGATGGTGTAGTGGCTAACGTATTTGTTTATCATACGGGGGGACCCGGGTTCAATTCTGCTTGGTTGGAATTTTTTTAATTAAATTGTTATAACGCAAAAGTTGGTAGCACTGTGTAATGTTGGTTGCATGAAAAGTTGGTACGATGACAGCGAAGCGCGAAAAAATTCAAAAATATAACGAAAAGAAGAGTTGGCTGCTTGCGCTAAATGTCAAAGGCCATTTGAAAAAAAAGAAGAGTTGGCTGCTTGCGCCAAATGTCAAAGGCCACCCGAAAAAAAGAAGAATTGGCTGCTTGCGCCAAATGTCAAAGGCCACTCGAAAAACAAAAGATTGCAGCGCCGCCACCTGTGGCGCCATCTAGCGGCGAAATTTGGAAGTAGTGGTGCCGTGCTGTCTTTGCTACACTACTTACTACGTAATCAACTCTAACGAAACCAATTTCTTAATAATCTTGGCTCTACGAAGTAAACTTTGCGAAAACCAAAATCTTAATGTCCTTCTGTGTTAGAAGCTCGGTTATTTATATTGCTTCAAGTGGCGTGTTCTCCCCCTTGAAATTGTCTTAATTTCTTCTAAAATTTTGTTCTCATAACGTCTGGTTGTCAGTGATTTGTCTAAAAGCCATTACTTTATGACATCTGGTATTTGCATCGCTTTGTTTCTTGCATTTCAAATTGCCATTTATTAACTTAAAATCCATTCTGGTTGACACTTTTAAAATAGTAGTTACCGGGCGCATTGTATTTGTAAACGCTGGTATTATTGTGTAAAATTTTGGCTCAGCAGGTAGCGGCACATGTGCGTCGTCCTTATTGTAGTATTTAAAAGTTTCTGCACTGATTTGTGTTTATGATATTATACTGATATTAATTAGAAGATTTTAAATAATTTTATATGCAGACTGGGGTAGGATAGCTTCAGTATTGCATACTTTCTTGGACCTATTAAAAAAAAACGCAAGAGTTAAAATAAAAATAGATGTATTAAAAAAAATTAATACGACTATATAATAGAATAACAGAAAATATAAATAGAATGAAACTTACCCTAGGCAGAAATCAAATGTACCTAAGCTTGAATACCTAAGACAAAATTTATAAGTTTTTCTACAACTATTAGTGGGCAACCTTCATTCATTCTATCACTACAAATTGAAAATTTTATAAAAAAAAATGGAATTGTAAATCAGATAAAAATAAAATCGTTAATTTGCTATAAATTTCAATTGGTGCGATGAATTGAAATGAAACTTTATGAGTATTTTTAAATCTATAGACTACTTATTTTAATGCAAAATGGTGATTTCTATATTCTTCTAGTGGTGTGCACAGTTTATAAGAAATATTTTGTATTTTTACCACATCTATCTGAACGACATGAATAAAAATATTTTTCTCGAAAACAATAAGTTTTAGCATAGTAGAATGTTATTACTTTTTTATTAAGGAAGCAAGTAACACATCGAGCGACTGCGCAGAACGAGGAGCCCAGAGTGGCATTTAGGATCTCGTGTTTTTGTATAAAAACTTACAATAAATTAATACTTTTATGCTGTTTTTGATCTATTTTTACACTTTCTTTACTGATTTTAAGCGGATTTTAATAATTCGAACATTGATCTGTCACTAAATGACAATATGTCAATGAAAGTTAATTCTTTTTAACAAAATTAACTGATTTCTACACTGTTTTTATTGCGTTTTAAAACATTTTTCACTGATATTAATCCGTAAATTCGATTTTATAACAATTTTTTGATACGTAATATGGAGGGTAGAGGTAAGGAGAACGATCTTAAATGGGAAATGATTAAAAATGTGTCCACTTTTTAGAGGTACATAACACTTCTCAAACTTGCCACTACAATGGCGCTAAAGTAGATGTAGGGTACAAAATGAATGTAGCAGTTTTTGACAAATTGATTGAAATGCCGTATGATTTCGTAATATAAGTCACAAATTATATTGTAACCTCTTTTTTTCACAAGATGTTAAAAGGCTCGTTTTATCGAGGTTAACAAATGCGAACGGCACTCAGGGGGTAGGAGGAGAGCGAGCGTGGATTCGAACGAGCTCGATGATATCTTAATAGCCAGATTTAAGGGGATATATTTACTAGGAGAAGAAAAGATATAAGAATTTAAAGGAGGACTAAAGAGAAAATGAGAGAAATGATGGAAAAAGGGGGAGGTAAATGGGCGCCACTTATTTTTTTATCATAAGGATGGGGAAATATAAGAAACCCAGATGGAAAAAATATTAAATATAGATGTTGGATAAAATGATGTTTCAGATGTTATAGATAAAGTTAAAATAAGAAAGATATAAGGGACGTGAGATAAGATGCGGTAAAATTGAGTAAACCGGTAGATGTTCTGGTTAAAGTTTTTTAAATTAAACACTTTTATTAGAAAAACTAGAAAGAGAAGATTATACTTACTTTTTGTTCTTACTTATCACAACAGCTCTCTATATTTTAATCAGTTCAAAAGCTAAGAGTTATGAGTGGAATACGTCTCATTCGTGTTGTTAATGAGATTAGATCAGAATAACTTACACCAGGTCAGAAAATAAAACATATAAATAAACAATAAACAATATTTATTACTGTGTGTAGTAATAAGTCAAACAGATTAATTAAACAAATAGACATATAAAATATCAAAAAAATGAAATAAGGTAAAATACAGTAAAACACATTAGTGTTTAATCACATATAGAAACAATATTACACATTCAATAACAGCTAAGTATTTTTATATTGTTATTTCTGTGTACCCATTTAAGCAGAATGTGATGTGAAAAAGAAATTGAAAAGTATCAAAATTTAATAAAAAAATAGTAAATCACTTTTAGCTTAAAAGATTTTTTACTCGAGTAAAAGATGGGGGGTACCATATAATTTATATTAAAACAATTAAATTCAGATAAACATTAAGAAACCAAAAATTTACCATAAAGGTGTTACAAAAATATTTAGTCAGACTCTGCGCAACGCTTGCACTGATAACTGAAACATGTATGCGACGAACTATTTCGAAATTTGCACACTTTAGGAGTCTGTCGATAAGGTACTGGGTTTTTTATAAAAACCGGTTTCACTGTGGATTTTACGAGCACTTCTTACGTTAATTACCCACACTTGGATATTATTCAGGCGGATCACAATTAAGTTTTTGTGCCAAAAAAAAAAATGGTATCCCAACTTTTCTGGTAGTTAAGAAATAGTAATTATATTAAAGGACTTACAGTTTGTTTCCTAGATAGGAGAATTAAATGGGGCCACACCCAATTTATACGGTACAGTAGAATCTGGTGATTCTTCGGCAATACAAGACAGCTTTTTCATCAGAGAGGTTCTACACTTACTCACTGACTTTAACTTAATTAGAAACACTAAATAGCAAGTAATTCTTTGCAAATCTAAAGGAATTTTGCCGGTACTTGAGTCTAAGGGTTGTACCTAACGACTTATCAGCACAGAAACCCAACCTAGACTGAATTCTAAAATCCCGGTAAAAAAAGTAAGCCGCGTCGCTTCAAACCACCCCTCTTGCGCCGCATGACCTTATTCACCAGTTTTGATTGGTCGGTCTAAAAAAATCGATAGTTTGGACGGTTAAACCGTTAAAGTCGAGAATTTTCTGGAAGGTAATATGATCAGGGTCGGCTTAGGTAAGAAAAAATAATAAAAAATAAAAATCTTCTGCATAGAGTTTTTTGGACATGCTACACAGCCCCTTCCGAAGAGAAAAAACTGGGTAGAAAACAGTTTTTAAAGGAAGATAAGCTATGGTTGGAACAACAGTAGTGTGTTTAAAAAACTGAAGCTGATAAAGGTAGTGAACATCAAGATGTAGAAAAGCGATCTTAACGAGAACGACAACTATCTAGGTAGAATTGGGGTATTAGTGTCAGTTATTGAATGCGATATAATATTCACACTATTCATTAGTGCATTAATATACAAGTGAAACTACACGAGAGTTTGAAGAACCACAAGGTAGGTAAAATGTATCAGATCAATAGATCTTCGATACTATGTGACCAGATTTTTATAAACGGTACCGGCCAACCGGAAGATCACAAAGTGATCGGGAACAGGTCTACTCCGAAGTTTCTGCACGGAAACAAAAAAGTGTACAGCTCGGCCTAGACGGGCAGCACTAAGTGGTATCTTTAATGCAAATCGACAAAAAAAGTATTTATATTGCCCTTGACATAAGATGTCAGGACACACGCTACATTCACACACACAAGGAAGAAAGTAAAGAATGCTATGTTCCCATAAGTAAAATTTCCCATAGGAGGCACAACGCGTATTTCCCTTTTTAGGAACTCCTATAAAGAAAAAAGCTGAATTTAAACCAAACTGTTAATATTAATTTTGAAAAGGAAGAAAGAAACACGGACGATAGTTATAATTAGGAATCTAATAAGCCTACCGGCTCCATTAGATCCGACAGTCAAGGTAAGTACGTGATACGTTAACATCTGAAAAGATGTTTGGAAAAGTTCCGTCCTGCTTGGTTGATATTAAGGATATCACCAAATATGCAGTAAGGAAGAGAAGAAAACAGTAATTACTTAAAATATAGTTCTCATTGAGAACATTTAATAAAAAAATCTTAAGGTAATAGATCACACTAAGACATTAACGGGAATCTAACAAATCTTAAAACCAAATTATCCTAACAGTCTTCAATCCTAGTTAGAAAAAAAATAGAGTAAGTAATAGAGGAAAAGAAAGAGAGGAGAAAGAAATTTTATCTGTCTTCCTTACAATCTCAACAGACCCACTACCGGAAAGAATTCCCTACGGCTTTCCTAGGCTTATCTCTCGTGACAAATTGCAAGGTCAAAATAAAATTCCAGAAGAAGTAGTTAAGATTGAATTTTGTTAGTCAAAAAAAGTAAAGTGATTCCAATAGTAGTCATGTGGCGGATCAAAGTTCTTTAAACCATGAAATGTACAGGTATAAAAATGTATGGAAGAACAAAAAAAACTAAAAAAATTTCAAAAAAAATTCAAAAAAATTTTCCAAAAAAAAATTTTTCAAAAAAAATTTTATGTGTCTTCCACCAATGTACGATAACCGTCTTATATCCATATCAACGGTAGATAAAGGAAAAACTATTTTTTCCTTCAAGAAAAAAAATACAAGTGTTAAAATACTCATAAGGTAGGTAAACGGTAGTTACGAGAAACATATTTTCTCCTTCGGTACGATAAAAACAAGTGTTATTACACTTATTAGGTAAATGGACGGTAAATGAAGGAAAGTAAATTCTACTTTCGAGACGATAGAGATAAGTGTTAAGGTACTTATTAGGTAGGTAAACGGTAGGTAAGAGAAAAGTATTTTCCCTTTCGAGATGAAATGTTCAAGTGGTAATACACTTAAACGATAGATAAGCGATAGTTATAAGTCTGAATACACTTAAACGGCAAATATAACGGTAAGGCATAGAGAAAAATATTTAGTGTTGAGTCAT
This sequence comes from Altica lythri, assembly GCA_964028335.1. NCBI lineage: Eukaryota > Metazoa > Arthropoda > Insecta > Coleoptera > Chrysomelidae > Altica > Altica lythri. Next base: position 919,059 of record CAXIIO010000488.1, read on the forward strand.
AGTGAGAGGTTGAGAAATGGAGAAGTCAAAGAAAAAAATGGAAAAGGAATGCTTATACGGATAATTCTGAGAAAACAGAGAAACATTAGTTCCTATTCGGAGAGTTCATCTTCAGAAGAATCATCGGAATCAGAGACATAAGGCTTATGGTCTTTTATATGCCAGTTTCCTGCTTTTGATCCATCGGGATTTTGTAATGTATATACTAGTGGAGATAGTTTACGGACAACTGTACATAAGAGATATTTAGGAGCTAATTTGGACATAAACTTATCGGCTGCTTTGGAGAGGACTTTATTTCTTCTCCACACCTTATCACCAACGTTGAATTGAATATTTCGACGACGAAAGTGATAGGTTTTGGAATTTCTTTGATAGGCATGGTGAAGATTGTGTTGTATTCCAAAAAAAATATCCTTTAACCCTTGTATATCTGAAACGTATTTATCGTATTGTTCAGGAGTATTAAGGGACATAGGACGATCAGCGCCATTAGCGGAATAGTAATTTCCAGATATCGGTACATGTCTCGCGAAATTTAAAAATGATGGAGAATATTTGGTGACTTCGTGTCTAGCGGTGTTGATAGCCTGTCGGATTTTAGAAAGCTCATTATCCCAGTTAGAATGTTCATCGATATAACACCTAATAGCGGTTCCAATGGTTTTATTCGTTCTTTCTACAAAATTACACTGTGGTGAATAGACGGCATTGAACCATATTTTTTGGACTTTGTATTGATCACAGAGATGTTTCATCATGGGATTGTTAAGGTTTCTAGCGTTATCGCAGATAAGGAATTGAGGAACACCAAACATGAGAAATACTTCATTTTCTATGAAATTAACGATATTTTTGGTGGTGGCTTTTCGTAAGGGCTGTAATAAAGTAAATTTAGAGAACCAATCGGTAACAACTAGGAGCCAGGTATATCCTTTTTTGGAACGAGGGAGAGGACCAATAAGATCAAGTGCGATAATTTGCCATGGGAATTCGGCAGATTTCTCTTTTCCCATTAAACCTATTTTAGTGGAGGTAGGCATTTTTTGGGCTCCACAAACTTTACAAGATCTAACAAAACGAAGGACATCGTTTCTCATTTTAGGCCAATAATATCGTTCTTGGATTCGGTTCAGTGTTTTGAAAAATCCGAAATGGGCACAGGTAGGGGGATCATGACAAGATGACATAATGTCATGTCTCTGGGGTTTTGGTACGAAAACTTTCCACTCAATTTCATTAGTGGCGAAAGGCAATTTGGAAGGGATTAATTTATAAACCAAGTCATTATCTACTTTCCATTGAGGGTAAAGCTCAGGGTGTTGGAGAATTTTAGTACGGAACTCATCAAACCATACGTCTATTCGATTAGTGTCTACCTCAAGATACGAGATTTGGGGTTGTTCAGGGAAGGCACGACTCAAGGCATCAGGAACGAGATGGGAAGATCCCTTACGGTGGATAAGGTCGAAATTATGTTGACGAAGGCGCATAGCCCATCGAGCAAGTTTTCCAGAGGGATTGTTGATATTTTTCAACCAAAGTAAGGAGTGGTGGTCGGTAATTACTTGGAATTTGGTACCTTCTATATAGGGACGGAATTTTTCAATGCTGAAGATGACAGCTAGACATTCTCGTTCTGTGACAGAGTAGTTACGCTCTGCTCGGGATAAGGTTCTGCTAGCATAAGTTATTACGACATCTAAACCATCAAATGACTGTGTGAGGACACCACCAAGGCCAGTATCACTAGCATCACATTGGATTATGAACGGTTTAGAGAAATCTGGCTGTGTTAACACAGGGGCAGAAATAAGGGCTTCTTTTATTTGGGTGAAGGAGAACTCCGCTTGGCTAGTCCATTCGATAGATTGTTTTTTCTTTTTACCTTTCAATAGATCATTAATAGGAGAGACAAGGGAAGAAAAGTCTTTGATGAAACGACGGTACCAGGAACACATGCCGATAAATCTTTTGACCTCTGTGAAAGTTGTCGGACGGGGATAATTGATCATGGCCGAAATTTTATCAGGATCTGTTTTTAGAATGTTGTTCCCTACGATATAACCTAGAAATTTTAGTTCTGGCTTGAAAAATTCGCATTTTTTGACATTTATTGTTAGGTTGGCGTCTTTTAGCTTATCTCTGACTTCAGATAAGAGACGAATATGTTCTTCAAATGAATTTGTACAGATAATAATGTCATCAAGATAACAAAAGATATTTGGTTCGTAAGCCGGACCGAAGATAGCGTCAACTAAACGTTGCTGGGTTTGAGCAGAATTGCACAATCCAAAAGGCATTACAGTGAATTGAAAAGAGCCTCTGCCGATAACACTGAAAGCGGTTTTTTCTTTCGAAGAGGGATCTAAAGGGACTTGCCAGAAAGCTTTTCGTAAGTCTATTGAACTTATAAATTTGGTACCTTTGAGAAGGGAGAGAATTCGATCTATATTTGGCAAAGGGTAGGTATCGTGTTTAGTTACATCGTTGAGAGTTCGACCATCGAAACAGAAACGATATTCATCATTAGCTTTTTTGACGAGAAGTACTGGAGAACACCAAGGACTATTTGAGGGTTCTATGACACCTAGACGAAGCATTTCGTCCAATTCGTCGTTAAGAATCTTCGACATATAGGGAGACATTGGGAATGGTCGTTTTTTGAAGGGTTTTGCATCTCCGGTATCGATATGCATTTGTATTTTATCGGTACGACCTAGCCGGTTAGTATTACTGATAGCAGAAAAGGAATCTATAGTATTTTCAGCTAGTGTCTGTTGAACGGGAGTTAGAACTTCGAGAGTATTGAGGGATGTGATGTTTAGTTCTGGTTCCATTTCAGAGAGAAACTGGGGTTTAGAAGTGCTGTTGGAAGACCAGGTATTTTTGGAGAAATCAATAATAAGGGAGAAGGTTTTTACAAAGTTATTTCCAAGAATGAAGGTGCAAGGTACCCAACTAACAATTTTATATTTTATAAAAACTGTAAGAACGTTTACCGAACATGTTTTATAAAACATCTTTTATCGTAAGAACATTGTAAAAACGTTTATACAACCCTTATAAAGCCCAAAAAGGCGCAGGTTTATAAAATATTTCTGCTGCTTAACAAGTTTTATAATGTTTGCGGTAGCTGCAATACAATAGTTATATAAACGTTTATGAAGCTTTTAAAAAAATACTATAAAATCACTATAAAACCGTTTCATATATGCTTTATAATACTTTCAGGCTTTTATTTTATAAAACAAGTTTAGTGATACAGAAATGTCCAGACGAACCAAAATATTTTTTAACTGTTTCGAAAAGAACTATTTTATATTGTAAACAGAGAAAACTTGGACACGGCCATAACTAATTTGATTCACCTACATTTCAAAACAATAAACAGTTTTAACTTTAAAGTATTATTTAGTGAACACTTGGTACCAATTTTTGATACGCAGAGAACTTTACTGTAAAATATATAGTACATTTACATTGAAATTTACACGCGACGCTATATTTTGCATTATTTCGTTAAATGATTGCAAACACAAAAAAATATATTTTTTAATTTTTTTCTTATTTTCGTAATATATTGGTGAAATTTTATTAAGAATGATAATCAACATTGTTTTAAATCCATTTTTCCTTTATTATAAGTGATTAGAAAACAAAAAGTGAGTAGGTATGTCTAGAGGTTTTATCTAACTAAATCCAAAATGGACGACTTTGAAATGTCAATTAAATGGCTGCGTACCTATAAAATAATTTTGTTGCAGAAGCAACATGAATAAAATAATAAAGCTACCAGCAAGGACTGTATTTACATAGATAAAGTAATCCTCATTTACAGAGGCGCATCTAAATAAAATCATTTATTTTTTTTCTTTCTAGTTTATTTATACAATTAATTATAATTATTACTCAGAGAGCGAAATACTTCTTTTTTTTAATTTCTCAATCGTATATGTTAATAATTCACACAACTTTTACCTTATCCCAAAATAACAAGTCTTTAAAATTTTTTAAATCATTATAATTAACATTTTCATCTACACATTCATTGGAATCAACAGTAGGTAGTTCTAACACTATTTAGAAAATTAGAACATAAAATGTTTTGAAAGTTGGTTTTTACTTTTCAGCGAAAATAACCACTTCGTTTTACTTTCTTCTAGGCACTAATTTTTGAAGCAGACTTTTTTTGTATACAAAGACGAACGTACAAATAGAAATAAACATAGAAAACTGACAGATAAAATATCGCGTTCTGAGTATTACAGTTGTTTTATTTTGCTTTTATAAATGTACATTATGAAATCTATTTACTTTTATTAAAACTATCTTATCCCACAGCGACTTTATAAAAGATTCATGCACAATATGTTTAAAGCTCTTATAAAATAGTTTTTTTAAAGTTTTTGTAAAAACAATTTGATTTTATTAAAGATGTATTTTCTATAAAACTGTAATAAAACTGTTCTATTAATATTTTTAAAAACTTCTATAAAACTGTTTATAATTGTCCCTGAAGAAATAAATATGTTTTAAAAGGTTAACACATACAACCGTTATAAAACAATTTAGTTGTATAGGATATAATGCTTTGAAGGATTGTTTTATAAACGTTTATGAAACAATTTTATTGCGATGTTGTAAGATATTTTATAATTTTGTTTTAAGAACGTTCTTACTGTTAAATTATAAAACTAAATAGTCCCGACGACCAAATACTTGTTAAGACGGCATTTAAAAAACAATTTTGAATTTCTACAGCAGCTAAAAAACTATAATAAAACAGAATCGCTCTATTGACTAAATGTTATAAAACTAAATTGTTAGTTGGGTAGTGAAGGGACGACTAGTGCTTTAATGACATGTAAAATATTGTTAGCTATAATAGGTAGATCTACAGTACCAGAGACAACTTGGTTAGTGCCATCTGCTAGGGAAACATTTCGATGTTCAGAAGAATTTATTTGTACATTATTGACTTTAAGGAAATTGAGGGCTTTATTACCAACTACGGTAATTGAACAACCGGTGTCCAACAGGACGACGAAATTTGTCGAGAAGATTTGTATGGATAGGTAGGGTCTTGTATCGGTAGACTTGTTCAGTAAAACTGGGGCAGTTATTTGTAAAGGGTTTTGAAAGAAATTTTTAACAACCTTTAGCCATTTCTCCCATTGATCTTGTTTTTTGATATCGGTTTTACTAGGGCGGTAAAGAGAGAGTGCACCGATACGACATTCTCCCCTAGTTAGTTTTTTGAACATCGGGGGCAGGTAGAAACAGTGACATTTGGAGAACCACAACGATAACAAAAATAGGATTTTTGTTGGTTTTGACAACTAGAATAAATGTGTCCTTTCTTATGACAATTCCAGCAGGTAACATCCCTACTGTTAGAAATATTAGTTGGATTAGAAGTACTCGTCACGTTGTTGGAGGTAGAAGGTAAGTTGGATGTTCTCGGTTTATTAGTTTGTTGTTTGGGACGCTGATTAGTAGAGTCAATAGCAGATACTTTGGTTTGGAAAGAAGGTTTTTGAAAAGAGAGTGATTTAGCATCCTCCAATTTTTTGACTAATTGAATTAAATCAGAGACGGTATTTACATTGGAAAGGGTTACGTGAGGAATGTATTCTGGAAGTAAATTTCGGGTGATGTATTTTAGCTTGCTGACTTCAGCTGGTTCACGAGAGAGACGTTTGAAGAGAGAAGTGAGTTGAGCAACAAAAATAATAATAGACTCGTTCTTTTTCTGTTTATAGCCTTTAATTTCCTCCCAGAGTTGTTCATCATTTTCTGGGGGTAGAAAGGTTGATTTAAGAACATTCGTAAGTTCATCCCAAGAGTTGAGAGAGGTTTTAATGCTGCGGAACCATATTAAAGCATCCCCGGTGAAAAGTTCAACCGCTGATTGAAAAAGAGTTTCAGGTAGGATGTTGCGGGATTCAGCTAGTTCTTTAATTTTTTCTAGAAATTCAAAACCGCTTTTAGGATCACCGTTAAATTTAATATTCCATTTCGATAAAGGGAAACGATCTAAATATCTAATTTCGGGGGTAGAGACGTTAATTATAGGTACTGTGCCATCTATATTCGGAACTGAACTAGAAGAAGGTGAATTATTGAAGGGAATGGTTTTATCTATCATTTCTTGTTCGAGAAGAAGACAAGTGGTTTTAGATTCATCGCGGAAATTTATATCATCCTCGGAAGGATTTTCAGGTAGAGGTAAACGTTGTATTCTGCCTAACAAGTGAGCGATCCTAGATTTTACTCTACGAAAACATGAATCTGAAGCAGGACCTTCAAATTCTTCGATTAAATTGGAAACGCTGTCGATAGAATTTTTAATTGCTACTTTTTCGTCTTCTAAGTTAATGTTTTCTAAAGTGATCGTACCGTTTGTTTCTTTGGTTAACAATCTTTTGAGGACTTTCCTTTTATCCTCTATTTTTCTGTTGGTGGCTGTTCCTCTGATCTTTAACTCGTAGTTAATTTCGTCTGCTGTTAGAAAAGTTACCTCAAAATTTGCCATTGTGATAAGAAAAAGTAACGGAAATTGTCGATATCAAAAGTGTGTAATTTTATTGTCGGAAAAATAGGGATTTTATCATCGGGCCCCACGTTGTGGGCGTCAAATTTATGTGTAACCTCTTTTTTTCACAAGATGTTAAAAGGCTCGTTTTATCGAGGTTAACAAATGCGAACGGCACTTAGGGGGTAGGAGGAGAGCGAGCGTGGATTCGAACGAGCTCGATGATATCTTAATAGCCAGATTTAAGGGGATATATTTACTAGGAGAAGAAAAGATATAAGAATTTAAAGGGGGACTAAAGAGAAAATGAGAGAAATGATGGAAAAAGGGGGAGGTAAATGGGCGCCACTTATTTTTTTATCATAAGGATGGGGAAATATAAGAAACCCAGATGGAAAAAATATTAAATATAGATGTTGGATAAAATGATGTTTCAGATGTTATAGATAAAGTTAAAATAAGAAAGATATAAGGGACGTGAGATAAGATGCGGTAAAATTGAGTAAACCGGTAGATGTTCTGGTTAAAGTTTTTTGAATTAAACACTTTTATTAGAAAAACTAGAAAGAGAAGATTATACTTACTTTTTGTTCTTACTTATCACAACAGCTCTCTATATTTTAATCAGTTCAAAAGCTAAGAGTTATGAGTGGAATACGTCTCATTCGTGTTGTTAATGAGATTAGATCAGAATAACTTACACCAGGTCAGAAAATAAAACATATAAATAAACAATAAACAATATTTATTACTGTGTGTAGTAATAAGTCAAACAGATTAATTAAACAAATAGACATATAAAATATCAAAAAAATGAAATAAGGTAAAATACAGTAAAACACATTAGTGTTTAATCACATATAGAAACAATATTACACATTCAATAACAGCTAAGTATTTTTATATTGTTATTTCTGTGTACCCATTTAAGCAGAATGTGATGTGAAAAAGAAATTGAAAAGTATCAAAATTTAATAAAAAAATAGTAAATCACTTTTAGCTTAAAAGATTTTTTACTCGAGTAAAAGATGGGGGGTACCATATAATTTATATTAAAACAATTAAATTAAGATAAACATTAAGAAACCAAAAATTTACCATAAAGGTGTTACAAAAATATTTAGTCAGACTCTGCGCAACGCTTGCACTGATAACTGAAACATGTATGCGACGAACTATTTCGAAATTTGCACACTTTAGGAGTCTGTCGATAAGGTACTGGGTTTTTTATAAAAACCGGTTTCACTGTGGATTTTATGAGCACTTCTTACGTTAATTACCCACACTTGGATATTATTCAGGCGGATCACAATTAAGTTTTTGTGTCAAAGAAAAAAATGGTATCCCAATTTTTCTGGTAGTTAAGAAATAGTAATTATATTAAAAGACTTACAGTTTGTTTCCTAGATAGGAGAATTAAATGGGGCCACACCCAATTTATACGGTACAGTAGAATCTGGTGATTCTTCGGCAATACAAGACAGCTTTTTCATCAGAGAGGTTCTACACTTACTCACTGACTTTAACTTAATTAGAAACACTAAATAGCAAGTAATTCTTTGCAAATCTAAAGGAATTTTGCCGGTACTTGAGTCTAAGGGTTGTACCTAACGACTTATATAGACTGAATTCTAAAATCCCGGTAAAAAAAGTAAGCCGCGTCGCTTCAAACCACCCCTCTTGCGCCGTATGACCTTATTCACCAGTTTTGATTGGTCGGTCTAAAAAAATCGATAGTTTTGACGGTTAAACCGTTAAAGTCGAGAATTTTCTGGAAGGTAATATGAAAATAATAAGGTAAGAAGGTAAGAAAAAATAATAAAAAATAAAAAAATAAAAATCTTCTGCATAGAGTTTTTTGGACATGCTACAATATAAGTGCTATAAAAAAACGTGGTCAGCGAAGTCAGTTTAGTGTATTTTAAATTCGTTTTATACTTTATGATTATCTTATGTATCTTATGATTATTTTAAAAACGGTGTCATAATAAAGCGGAAATGTGTCTTTCCTTGTTTATTTATCTATCCTACTCTAAGAAATTATGGCGCTTTTTTTAAAATTTACCCTACTACGATCGTAGCGCCACCCTTATTTACCACATTTTGACGGACACATTCAATACACGGAGACAGTTCTCCTTACCTCTACCCTCCATAATACGTAAACAAACCACTAAATGTCAATTCTGTCAAATTCTAATTCAACTTAAGATTGTATTAAAAGTGGCCTTCGACTGCTGTTTTTTTATATTAAATTATTTAAGATTAAGTTTTTTAAAATGTAATGTATACTTATTTATTATTTTTTTGACTCTTTAAATCGTTTTTTTATTGTTTTTAAGCAAAACAATACTATAATATCTAATTATAAAAAAATATTAAAAATAAATTTAGAGCGTCATCTAGTATAAGAAAATCTAAACTTTGTGACATAAAATCAATATCTTATGCAATTTTCTTTTAAATTTAAACGATATATTTTGATAATTTTGTTAATACTTACATTAATAGAATACTAAAAGGTATATTTTAATAATATAAAATGAAATTACAAAGAATTTATATGAAATATATCAATAACTAAATACAACTTTAACTTTCTCTTAACAGATGTCGCCATACGTAATATTAATTCAAACAGATTTAACCTTTAGCGTTCTTTTTTGCAACCAGAATGGTATATAAAGCATTATTTTTATTTTAAATTTAATATTTTATTTAGTTAATAATTAAAAACAATAAAATACAATCTAATTATATGAAAATAGTAATAAAGCGCCATCTAGTACATAAAAATCTAAACTTCGTGACATAAATCAATATTCTATGCAATTTTTTAAATTTAAACCATATTTTTTGATAATTTTGTTTATATAGTCCATTTCACCGTTTTTGGCCGATGACAGAAATCATACTCGAAGTAAATTTAGAGTTACATCTCTCTCAGATACAGGCAAGTTAGAAATTTAAATGAGGACGTTTGTTTTTTAATACAACACTTACGTAACTGCATCTTGTTTCACCGGTAGATAAAAAGTATTCAATACGGAAGTCTTGACTTAATTCACATTCCTAGTAACCTTTATGTACGGCTCGTTGTTGAAGGGCTTACGACCTTATTTAGACAAAAAAAACTCTCCGCCATTGGTAACTTGGATGACAGTTTAATCTTATTTTAGTGGTTTCTAATATCAAATCGGCCAAAAACGGTGAAATGGACTATACTTACATTAATAAAATTCGTAAAAGTAAGGCACTATAAACATAGGTATTATCGTCAGCCATGTTTTGTCCAATGTCAGCCACAAAACCAGAGATATCAGAACAGATGTGTTGATGCCTAATATAAAGTTGGCAACAAGTTCTGACATCAGCGCACAATGTTTAAAACTTTACTTTTACGGAGTATTACATATATGACTTTTATTTCATCCTGTCCAGTAAATACACTTTCCTATAACCAATTTGGCGCCGGTAAGTACAACATTACGGTATCAGGTACTGTAATGTGTTGCCTAGCAACTCTGTTCTGATTGCTTAAGGGAAGAAAATTACTTTTAATTTTTGACATTTAAAAACACTATAATGACTATAAAATAAAATAAAAATAAAATAATTAATTACTTACTTTTACATCTATATTTAAAAGGAAGTCAATGTTATTCAATTTTATATTAACAATTAAACCTTAATAATAAAAAAAATATTTGACAGTGACAGATGGCTTTCAAGGTAATTTGACATAACTAATCAAGTTACGAACTATTTTTAGTCAAGTTACGAACTACTGTTAACATTTTTATGAATTTATTAATTTATAAAAACAGGATGAAATAAAATATAATACGATACATGGTCGTTAGGTGTTATTACAGTCCTCGTTTTCATTTCCAAACTCGGCTCCTACGTCGCCTCGTTCGTAAACTAACTCGTACTGTAATAAGTCACCTACCGACCTTGTAACGTATAATACTATTACATCCTTTTTGTGCTTAAAGTACCTTAAGTTTATTTTAATCTAAAACCACTAGTACTTAATCTGTCACTATACCGTTATAAGTACTTTTTCGCTTTTTGAGATACCAGCTGGTTTAGTTCCCATTTTCACCACTACAAAATATGATTGCACGTCTCTTTAATTTGTCTATGATCTGACACGTAAATTGAGTGACATTGGAAAAAAAATGGCTGATGATAATACCTGTATCTATAGAGCCTTAATAAAAGTATATTTTAATAATATAAAATGATTTTACAAAGAATTTTTATGACATAATCAATAATTAAATACAAGTTTAACTTTCTCTTAACAGATGTCGCTTTACGTAATAACAAATTTTATAATTACGCAATTTATTTTGGTTCCGATAATGAGAATGTTAATAATTACATTTAAAAAGGCGATTTTAATTATATTTAATATAAATTATTATTATTTACATAAAAAATAAACAAATTTTCTAATAAAAATGATTTGTGTGCCATCTATAAGACAATGACAGGACTTCTAGTACTCGATAAAGCAGAATTAGCAGAATGCCTTAACCTTAACTTAAAAGTTTTTAGGTTATAACGGTGGTGCTTATTTTATTTTGTTTTTGGTAAAAATTGATCGTTTGTAAGTGTTTTTTTTATTTGTAAAACTGTTTATTAAGATGTGTTTATAAATTTTGTTTAAAAATTTTGATTATAAAATCAGTGTTTTTTTGTGAAATTAGCATTTTTGTAGATGTGTAGATTTTCTTGTTGTATGGGGGTAAGTTTTGTTTTTTCATTAAAATTTCTTGTATAAAATCGTTTATTAAGACCCTTTTTTGGTTTTCTAAAAAAAATCCGGCGTTAAAATCATTTTTTTTGTATGTGAGGTTAGAAAATTTTGATTTTTGTAGTTTCTGGGGTAATTTGCTGGTTTTTGTTGTTAAATTTTTATGAAAAAATCTTTTATAAAGGAATTTTCTTGGTTTTTCTACAAAAAATATGTTTTTTTGTGTAGAAAATTTTCATTTTTGGTTGTGAGGTTAGAAAGTTTTGAATTTTTGTAGTTTTTGGGGTAATTTTCTAGTTTTTTGAGTAATTTCTTTTAATAAAATCGATCACTAAAAAGGATTCTTGGTTTTCTTTAAAATTCAGGCGTTAATATCAGTTTGTTTCATGAAATTTGTATTTTTAGATGTGACCGTAGAAATGTTGGAATTTTTATGTTTTTGGGATAATTTGTTATATTATGCTAATTATTTATAAAATAATTTTCCAATATATTTTAGCTAAAGAAAATTCCATAATGGATGTTTCGAAAGAAAAAAGAGAATCTGGAAATAAAATGAATCAAATTGAAATTTATAATGAATTTGGTAAGATCAAATTTTATCATTGAACACATTTTGTGTATGGAAAATGTATAAAAAATTGTTGAAAGTTACAGATTTAAAAAAAGCAGAATTGTTCAATAACTAAACCACAAAGATAACGAAATATCAATTTAAAAAAATATTTTTATTTTTAACTTCAGGTGAGAATATAGGAGGAAATATAGATAATTATATAATAAAAGAAGAAGCAATAGAAATTGTGGACGAACCAAAACTCGAAATAAGTAAGCTCATATATAATTATATTTTATATCATTTTACCTCCATTTTTTTTTATTTACCTTAAATTCAATTTTTGGTTTTCAAAATATGAGAAATTGGGAAAAGATCGTTTTTTTTTCGAAAAATCGTTATATTTTAGTTGTTTTTTTTTTGATTTTTTGCGAAATTTAGTGTTTTTGAATTAGGATCAAATTTCTGATTGAATGGAACAAACTGCATTTTGATATCTTGTTTGGTCTTCAAGATATGAGACATTTGAAAAACGTTGGAGTGTTTTTTCGGAAAATCGTTATATTTTAGTTATTTTTTTGATTTTTTGCAAAATTTAAAGTGTATGTGAATAAGGATCAAAATTGTGATTAAATGGAAAAAACTGTATTTTGATTTCTTTTTTTGTTTTTCAAGATGTAAGAACTTTGAAAAAAGCATGGGCGTTTTTTCGAAAAATCCTACAGAACTCCTGTAATAACGTTGATAATAATTATTGGTGCTGTTTTTAAAATCTTTCTACTTGCTACTATAGAGATAACTTATTTGTTTCCTTCCAATAGACACATTTTAATACATTCAGATGGTTCTCCTTTCTTCTACTCTCGATATTCAATTTTAGTGTTTCATAAAAAACAAATTGAAGTGAATGAAGTATTATTCACATTTTAAAAATTTTTCAAAATATCTTAGCCAACAATTATATGTAAAAAACTTATGAAATTGCTTATATATTAAACCATTACATTAGTTTATTTTTGATTTTAGTTGAAGAATACGAAAACTCTAAACAATTCGTAACAATGGATAATTCTTCAATTAATTCTCTAACTACTAAAAGTGAAATATTAAGCAATGAAGATGAATTTGAGTGTAAAAAAGAACTATTGCACTCTATTTGCGATTTACCGGATTTTCTAATGCAATTTGAAGATTTTGATGAAGGGCAGAGTTCAAGTTGTAAAAAGCGTAAGTATTTGTTTAATAAACATCCTCATAAGAATATTTAATATCCTTACAAGTATTTACTGTTTTCTAAAAATATTTTCTTTTGTAAGCTCACCTAACATTTTATTTATAAGTCAAACAATTTATTTTCTACTAATAAGTTATTTCCAGTAAAATTTCAAAATTACTATTTGGTAAATATGATTATTATGTCATTTAGATCGATAAAGAAAATTAAACGTATTTCAAACAAATATCGACACTCAAAACATTCAAAATTCTTATGAGAGACATACAAAAAAAATTTCGTCTGATAAAATAGAATAGACCAATAATTATAACTGGTCAATTTTTAAATAAATTTCTTTATTAAAAAAAAGTTATAAATATTTTGTGCTAAAGATTTTACAACTATTTTTTTTTCTTTAGGTTTTCTATCTAAGAAAAAGAAATTACAACCTCATGGAGAATTCTATGGAACATGTTTCTCTTGTGGAAAATTTTTTGTTCATAGATATCTATTTTCACATCATTATTATATTTACCACTTTTTGGTTCGTTCTAAAAAATCTGGTGATTTAAAAAAACAGATCAAGACTCGCAGTTTTACACGAAAAAGTAATTTAAAAACACATAATAAAACTCATACTGGTAAAAAACATTTTAAATGTAATATTTGTTCGAAATGTTTCACAACATCAACTAACTTAGAAAATCATATTAGAACTCACACTGGTGAGAAACCTTTTGAATGTAACGTTTGTTTGAAACGTTTCACACAATCAACCCATTTAAAAGATCATATTAGAACCCACACTGGTGAGAAACCTTTTGAATGTAAAATTTGCTTGAAACGTTTCACACGATCCAGCAATTTAAACAGACATATTAGAACTCACAATGACAAGAAATATTTTCAGTGTACAATTTGTTCCAAGTGTTTCGCAGAATCCTTTAATTTAAAAAGTCATATCAAAAAAATTCATACTGACAAAAAACCATTTAAATGTAACATTTGTTCGAAATCGTTCACAAAATCAACCCATTTAAAAAATCATATTAGAACCCACACTGGTGAGAAACCTTTTGAATGTAACGTTTGTTTGAAATGTTTCACAACATCAACTAATTTAGAAAATCATATTAGAACTCACACTGGTGAGAAACCTTTTGAATGTAACGTTTGTTTGAAACGTTTCACACAATCCGGTCATTTAAAAACACATATTAGAACCCACGATGACAAGAAACCTTTCGAATGGGTTAAATAAAGATTGTTTATTAACCCGTAACTACAGATGCGTGGTCAATTTGACCCATTGGCCATTATGATTTGTCCATTTCTCCTCTCCCATACTATTTACACAGCTACTCTTTTAAGTACCTTTTTGTCTTTCACTGTGAAGTGTACATTGTTTGCAACCGTTTTGGTAGTGTAATAAAACATTGAAATTTTTGCGTGGTCAAATTGACCACAGGTCTGTATTAACGGTACTATTTTATCATGTTTATATATTTATTATTTTCGAATATTATAGGAAGTATTATGACTTCTTAGGATAAAACTGGCCCATAAAAAAGCTGAAATATGGGGACAAACAGTATGAAGAAATACTGTTAAAATGGGCAAAAGAATTTGAGTCTGGCGGGAGTAACAAAGATTCTGATAATAACTACATTCTAGGCGACCACAACAGCGATTCAGAAATTAAATTAGAAGAATATATGGCATTAACGGATTCTAGAAACCCATATATTTATAATGCTGTGGTAAAGATTGAGATGGTTTCGGTTTAACTACCAAAGAAAGAAACTTCACAAAACCAACACAGGCTATAATGGGATAAGCAAAACAAATTTATGGAACTAAGAGAAAACAGAAATATTACTGCTGATAATTGGTTTTTCTCTATAAACTTGGTGCAGTTATTGGCCAAAAAGAAAAATTATCATACGTGGGAACTCTAAGTAGAAACAAATCAGTTATTTCTTCCGAGTTTCTACCAAAAAGGGCAAGAACTATTGGTTCGAGTCTTTATGGATTTTTCAATAACCTAACAACAAATGTGGAGAATGAAACTGGCAAGCCATTATATAGTTGCAATAAAAGGGGTTTAGATAACTTAGACGGGAAGTGCAGTGTTTATTCGACTGGACGAAGGACAAGACGTTGGCCAATGGTAATTTTCTTTAGGATGTTAGATATTTCCTCTGTTAATTCTTTTATTCTTTATCAATCCTATCAGGATAATACTAAAATGGAACGTTTTGATTTTGTAAGACGACTGGCAATAATGTTAGTCACTCCTGAAATGAAAAGATATCAAACACTTCATCACAGTGGAGAAATAAGGTTGTGTATCGGAAGAGCTCTCAAAATTAAGGAAGAACAAATTGCAACAGATGAAAAATTTTAATCAAGAACAATTTGCATGAGATGTCCTTCAAATACAAGAAAAAAAACATCTCACTCTTGTCATATATGTGTGGAATGCACTAGACGCGATTATAGGGATTGTGCAACATAAAAAGTGCAGCTGATAAAGCACTTGCACGTTTTTTTAATATCTTGTATTGTAAGTGTTGTTTACGTTTTTTGTCTTCTTTTAAGTATATTTTACAACAATTTAATGTCAAAATTACAATAGATAATATATTTGTTTACTAATATTACAAAAATATGCTTGTTGTCTTTTCTATGCAAAAAAAATATATATAATTATAAATATACTTTTATATATATTTTCCGTATAGTATAAATATATTCTTCACTATACATATTTATAACAAAGTTTAAACATAGTAAAATGCACTTATAATTAAAAAGTAAATTGTCTATCAAATAATAAAATATTATTATTTAAAGGAGTCATTATGACCACACGTCTGTTATTGTAGCGTGTTTAAAAAACTCGAATAATAAAATTTCTTTTTTTAACGTTTCTTCTCACCTAGCCCGACTCTGTATCATATTACATTCGAATTGCTTCTCGAATGTAACGAACCCAACCGTCATATTTATATCGATTTTTCCTAACTGATCAATGAGGTCCCGAGTTTAAGATCATATGACTCGGCGGGAAAAACAGGCTTCACCCTGGTACCGCGCTTTTTATTCAGTCTAGTTTGGGTCCTTGTGCGATTAAGAACTTCCGCACGACCTCTAGTTTCAAATTCCCGGCAAATTTCCTTATTTTATCTTAAAAGTTACTTGCTAATAAGTGTTTCTGTTACCGTTTATCGTACCGAAGATTCACATAAGGATCTCCACTCAGTATTTTCTTTAAGTTTCCTTGGTATATAGTGGAACAACGACGGCAGAAGTCCTCCATTGTTACTGTATCGTTTTCTCTTCGAACTCCAGCTACGAAGAATGAGTTTATGGTTTTTCTCTAAATATCTATAAATCTAAACAAGAATGGGTTTAGAATATATCTTACCGTTAAGACCAAATATCGAGAGAATTAAGCCATATACTAAAAATGTGTCTAAGAAACATTTAAGAGATAACGTAAGTTTTTAACAAATTTTTTATACCTATTTCGAGCAATAAAGTACCTTTTATTTCTATGGAACATTTTATCTTAATTGTATTTACCTGTAACTAAGTGCAGTGCCGAAATGAAAATAAACGGGATGTGTTTTTTGTGTATTGCTTATCTAATTTTTTTATTACTTATATTTTTTGTACCTGCTATCTGTAAACTGTTTTACATATGTTTTTTTATCTTTTAATTTTTATCTCGCTCTTATTTAATTAAGATCTATCTATACCTTTTAATATGAGTACTCTTTATCTCGAGATAATATCAAAGCAAAAGGTGATATTTTTTATTAATTCTTCATCTAAATTTTAGCTTATCTGAGTACACAAAATGATAAAACAATGTACTTAGCTATTTTTTTTTGTGTATTATTAATTATGTTCTTGAACTAAACACAAATGTGTTTAGTAAAATGTGTTTACTATACCGTACCGAGATGTATCTTATATTTTTTTATTTTATTTTTATTGTGTGTCTCTTTTATCATTACAGCTGATAATAAATACTGTTATTGTTACCTTTTAATTTTTATTTTCCTAGCTAGAGCCTGCTACTCTGATCAATACTTTTAGTTTCTCTAATCTATATTTTATTAAAGTAATAGATTTTGTTTCTTAATCTTATTTTATTAAAGAAATAGATTTTGCTTTTTTAAATATATCTTTATCGTACCGATGTAATTTATAACCATAAGGATGAGTAAAAGAAAAGTGTAAATATAATTTCGCTTTTTAGTATCTATACTAATATT
Source organism: Altica lythri (assembly GCA_964028335.1). Classification (NCBI taxonomy): domain Eukaryota; kingdom Metazoa; phylum Arthropoda; class Insecta; order Coleoptera; family Chrysomelidae; genus Altica; species Altica lythri. The sequence goes on from CAXIIO010000488.1 coordinate 936,420, forward strand.
ATAAAGAGGAAAGGTTTGTTTGTTTGTTTGAAATGAATAGGCTCCGAAACTACTGGACCGATTTCAAAAATTCTTTCACCGTTGGCAAGCTACACTATTCCCGAGTGACATAGGCTATGTTTCATTTAAAAAAATGGCCTTTTTGGTAAGCCAGGCGCATCAGTTGGTTTATATTAATTGAATATATTAAAAGTATATAATTCAGAAAAAAATGTTTTAGATAAAAGTTGTAGGTCTCTTTAAGACAAGCAAAAAAGTCTGCTAACATTTTTTTCCATTTTGATTTGATGTCACGCCCAAACGGCCGTACTGATTTGGCCCATTAACGAACTCGACCGAGATTTTGGGACGATTGATTTTTGTACCAAATTTCATTTCGATCCGTTAAGAAATGCGACGGCTATCGTGTCCACAGATTTCGTAATATCGGATCTATACATACATATCATAATCACAACAGATATCACAAATTTAGCGTCTGCAATGGGGCGAGGCTACTTATAAAGGAATTAAAGGACAATTAAGTTGTAGCAACCAATATAACTGAACCACCAGCTGGTTAACTAGCTCATACACTGAGGATACCGATGATCTCAACTGATCTATCAAATCTCTTTAAACCACTTCAATTTCCTATCAAAACTTCTTTCACTGTTACTAATAATAAGTCTCAATGTCAAACCTTCCAATTAGTAGGGATCGGTTTTCCTCATGGCCAACCGCCTAAGGCGGGTCGAAGCACCTGAAAATCAATTTATTTTGCTGCCAGAAAATAAAACAACATGTAATATTGTTTACAGGGAAGCGTTGACCCAATAAATTTAATGGCTTTTGTTATTTTTTTTAATCCCCGTGCAAAGCCGGGGCGGGCTGCTAGTTTTTTATAAAAAACTAATATTGTTTACCATGGGACTTCCATCACAATACTTTTTTATTTAAAACTAGGGCGGTCTGCTTTCAACGAAAGTGCTGCCTCTACAGTTCTTTCACGGTCCCTACAACTTAGTTATTTAATTTTTAAGAAAAATTAACGATTTTTATTAAAATTTTTATTAATAACACAATTTTTGTTAAAAAATATACAAGGATAGTCGAAATATCCGAAGATTTAAAATAGTTCAAATTCTTTGATGTGTCAAAAAAACAAAACACAATCAACTCTATTTAAAAATGCAGATATCAATATCTCAAAAACGAAAAAAGGTATCGAGATGCGGTTTTTTGTGTTGTTTTTGTAATTTTATACTTATTCAGAAACTTTTTAAATTTTATAAAAATTCCCAAAAATAAGCGAGTTACTGCAATTTTTCTAAAAAAAAAACAAAACACAATCAACTTTATTTAAAAATCGAGATATCAATATCTCAGAAACGACAAAAGTATCGAGATGCGGTTACAATTAATTATACGCAAAGCAGCGTTTCTCGAGCCTCTACTATACTCGATTTCGACCCGTCGGATCCCCAGTCCTCGTTCGTTGCCTATTTATTCTAGTTTTTTGTTTATACAACGGACGTGGACTGAAGTATTAAATATTTAAAAACCCCACGGTGTATACCGTGTGTTCGGAAAAATTAACTTGAATATAAGTGTTTGACAATATCGTATTTAAATAGGCGGATTACAAGCCTCTGCAGCTGAGGTGTTAACGTTTCTATAGGTTTCTTCACGAGCCCTAGTAGTGGTTTGTGCTCAACTAAAGCTTTGAAAGGTCGACCATATAAATAATAGTGAAATTTCTCACAACCTAGCACAACAGCAAGTAACTCCTTCTCAATTTGTGCGTAACTACGCTGCGCTGAGTTAAGGGACATTGACCAATATGCTATTGGGTGTTTATTTTGACTGATGTGTCCTCCTATCCCATACTGGATAGGTGACTGGCAAGCTCGGATCGAAGTAAGTTAAGACAGGGCTCTTTGTTATTAAATCCTTCAATTTTTTAAAGGCCATATCTGCGGGCCATTATCTTCCCAGATCCAAGGTGTGTCTTTTTTAAGTAGCTGTCTTAAGGGTGCAGTAATTCCAGCGACATTATCCAAGAATTTACTCAAAAATTTTATCATACCCAAGAACTTTTGTAGTTCTTTGACGTTGGTCGGCCTTTTTTTTATCCTGAATAGCTTTTATTTTATTTCTGTCAATGGATATATCTGCGTTCGTTATTAAATGTCCCAAAAATTGTATTTTAGTCTTGGCTAGATGTAGTTTGTCCAATTTGAACTTTATTCCTTGTTGGCGAGCTCTTTCTAGTAGTTTTCTCAACCTGTCGTTATGCTCTTCTTCGGAGTTACCAAATATTAATATGTCGTCCATATATGTATGCCAGAGTTCCTTCCAATCCTTCTATGAAGTTGTTTATATATTGCTGAAAGACTTCTGGCGCGTTGCTAAGGCCGTAGGGCAATCTTTTAAACATGTACCTACCAAATGGCGTTATAAATGTACAATATTCAGAACTCCCAGTATCCAAAGGTATTTGATGGAATGCACACGAGGCATCAAAAACAGTGACATATTTAGCCTGTCCTATTTTTGCGAATATACTATATATGGTGGGCAATTCTAGCCGCTGACGAATTATGAATTTATTTAGAGGACGAGGATCCATACAGATACGGATTGAATGGTCTTTTTTCTCTACTATTACTAAGGCGTTGAGCCACTCAGTGGCTCTTTCAATTTGGTTATAATGCCATCTCTTTCTAAACTATCTAAGGCTGTTTTAACTTTGTCGTGTAAAACTAAGAGGATTTTCCTACACCTCGCAATATGGGGTTCAGCTTGTTTATTCACCTTTATAGAACATGGTTTATTAAAACACCCAATTCCTTTGAAGACATCTCGGTAGTTATTTATAATATTTTTGGCAAAATCCATGATCGTTCCATTATTTAAAGGTTTATGAGCTGTATGTTTAGCTCCGCTTGTTTCAGTAATTTCACAGATTTTTTTGTAGGATATTGAATTCTAGACAAGTTTTCAGTCCTAAAATAGGTTTGAAAGTATTTTCCAAAATATAAAACTCAATGTCTTTACTTGCATTTTTATGTTGGGTTTTTAATTTGCAAGTTCCCAATATATTCAGTTTATTTTTATTATAATCGAGGAGTGAATTTCTACTTTTGTGAATTTTAGGTTGGTTATTTCATTTATTATAAAGATATTTAGGTAGAATATTGGCTTCACTACAGGTGTCCAATTTAAAAGAGACTGGACGACCATTAATCTCTGGTATTATGGTTTAGCAAATTATTTATCTTACGTACATACATATACATATTTGTAGGTATTGATCCAATACTTAAGTAATTTAACTCTACCTGGTCATTTCTACTGAACTCTCCATATTCTTCATTGGATTGTACTGTATTTACTGACTTTGATGCCTTACATACCCTGTGCCAGTGTCCAATCTTTTTACAGTTTGAGCATTTTGAGTTTTTCGCCGGACATTTTTCCCCCGGATGTTTAACGTTACCACAAAAAAAGGCATTCATTTAAATTACGATTCTCTAAGGTTCTTTCTCTGGTTATTATGGTTCCTGTTAGTATTGATTGCCAAAACGTCACTTTCAGTTTGGAGCTGGCCCCTTAAAATGGCTCCTTGTTAGCTCATCATCTCTGCTTGTCTTGACATTGTTATAGCCTTCGTTAATGTTAAGTTTGGTTACAGTTGCATTTTATCGCTGGTTCTTTTGTCTGACATTCCCACTACTAGACGGTCTCTGATTAATTCATTTCTTAAGATTCCAAATTCGCAGTAGTCTGATAGTGAGTGTAAAGCCGTGACAAATACCTCTATGGGTTCCCCCGGATGCTGTGCTCTAGAATTAAAATTAAATCTTTCGAATATAATGTTTTTTCTAGGTATAAAATATTTATCAAATTCTCTAAGAACGTCTTCGATCTTTTTAGGTACTATAAGGCCATTGTTTAATGATTTGTTCTCTTTCTTCTCCCATAATGTAGAGGAGCATGTCGATTTTCTCTTCCTCCGGTCTATCATTTTGTCTCGGCACAGCCATATATCTTGTAAATCGTCTCCTCCACATGGGCCACTCAGCCGGTGTTGAAAAATTGAATTTGCTTGTAGGATTTACATGAGGAATTCCTACGTCAGTGTTTTCCATTTTCTATTACCGCTGCCACCATGTAACGATATTAAATAAACGCTAACTCTTTATTTGTAGAATATATAAAACAACTTAACAAACATGAATATATTGACAAAAGCGAAGTAACATGCAGTGATGCTTGACAGCCGCTCGTCGTGGCTACAACTACGTACACGTAACAATGTTAAAAATGGAAAAGCCAGAGAATCTATACTAGCAATAAAAGCTTGTTCGGACCTGGATGCTAATTCATTTACTGATCTAACATTGAATACTTTAAACCATTATGGCTTAGATACTTCAAAAATACTAAGTCAGTGTTATGATGGGGCAGCTGTTATGAGCGGGTCAAAAGGTGGGGTTCAGGCACTACTTCAAAAACGCTTAAACCGACTCATACCCTAAGTTCACTGCTGTAATCACAGATTACAACTAGTACTTGTGAAGGCTATTCAGGAAGTATCAGAAATCAGACAATTTTTTGAGCAATGTTCCATGCTCTATATGTTCCTCAAAGGAGGAAGTATCTCCAAATTCTACGGAAGACATGCAATGTGTCGCCTTCTAGATCAACGCTGGAGTGGTCATCTGGATGTTACACGCATAATTTTCAACAACTTTCAGAAAATAATTGAAGCGTTAGAAGAAGTATCAACAAACAGATCCATAGATGGTACTATGTTGTAGAAAGCATTGGTTTGCTCTAAGTCGTGAAATCCAAAGAGTTTCGATTCTGCATGGTCTTCATGAAAAAAATTCTGAAAACCATTCAGCCTGCCGATAAATTGCTCCAATCAAATCAGGCGAGCTTGAAAGATTTTGTCGTTATTTTGAAGTCTGTGGTTGATTCACTCAGCTCATCTAGGAATAACGATATTTTTAAAGAAATTGAAGATAAGATATTTTTCTGCGGAAATTCAGTAAACGAAACAATCGACGACTGCAACTATTTTGACTTTGTTGTTTTTAATTTAGAGTTTGTTTTTATTTTATCTAGATTCTAGAGTATGCTTTTATTTTGGAGTTTTTTGTTTTTGTTTTATCTAGAGTTTATTTTCATTTAAGAGTTTGTCGTTTATAGAATTTTTGTTACTTTCTTGTTAAATCATTCAATCAGAATAAATTTGTAATATTTGTTTCCCAAAGAATAATATTTGAGTTGAGTAAAATTTTAGCCTGCTCAAGATTTTTTTTGCCTACCCTAAACATTCACACTTAAAATTAATATGCAGGACCAAGTGCAGCTAGCTGTCCAAAACTTTAAATATTTAGGGTCAGTGCTAGAAAAGAATTGATGTATAACACAGAAACCTGGTCAATATTAGCTTGTGCTAAATAAACGATTATTAATAAAGAAAGAGCAAGAGCGAATGTTAGAAGTAGCGAAGATAAAGATGTTTGGTGTGTGCATTAACAAGGAGAGATAGAGTAAGAGGTACAGTGAAAGTGTGACAGCTGTGCAAAAAAATCCAGAAAAATAGTTTAAGATAGTTTGTTCGTGTAGGGAAGAGGGATGAGAATTATGTGAATAAAAGAAGAGATAAATATAATATTAAGGATAAGAGCAAGTTGGAAGTTGAAGTTGATTGATAAAATAAATATAGACCTAAAAGAAAAAAAATGGAGAAAGATAAAAAAACTTTTAGTTGAATTATAAGTTTATTTACAGTATTACTTACGTGTATATTAACTACATTAAATAGGTTTTTCTTTAGTGTCAATTCTAATAATATTGTCCATTTATTATATAAAAATTTCAAACAATTTGATTTTATACGGTGTCCTTTCACATTTGAAAGAGTTTTCATCAAAATGCCTTTTTACATCACCGGATTTTATGAACCATTTTGAACAAATTTTATATTTAAAACGTTTTTGTCATTATGAGTACTAATATGTTTTTTTAAACTAATAGATTGTTTGAAACATTTTGAACATATTTCACATTTAAAAGGTTTCTCTTCTCTTTTTTAAAGTACTGGATTCTGTGAAACATTTCGAACATAATTTACATTTAAACGGTTTCTCGTGAGTGTGAGTTCTTATATGATTTTTTAAATTATGAGAATGACTGAAACATTTCGAACAAATTTTACATTTAAAAGGTTTTTCGCCAGTGTGAGTTTTAATATGAGATTTTAAATGGCTGGATTGTGTGAAACATTTCGAACAAATTTCACATTTAAAAGGTTTCTCGATAGTGTGACTTCTAATATGCGTTATTAAATTATAAAAACGTGTGAAACATTTCGAACATATTTTACATTTAAAATATTTATCGCCAGTATTTTTACAACTTGGTTGCTGTTTTGTGGAATCTCTTTTGATACTCCGCTCTGAATGTAATTCTTCACCAAAATCTTGAAATTCCATTTTAAAATGTGGTAAATCAATAGTAGAGTGTAATTCTTCTTTTTTAATGTCAAAATCAATGTTCATCTTATGATTAGTTTGACTTGAAATATCACTTTCACTGCTAATTAACATGTTACTTTTAGTAGTTAAAGAATTTATTAACGAATTATCCATTGTTACGAATTGTTCCCAGTTTTCGTATTCGAATTTCTGTTTTTTCTTAAAAATACTACTTTTGTAGGACTCTTCTTGAACTGAAATCAAAAATAAACTAATGTATTGGTTTAATGTACGAACAGTTAACAGAGACCGCGAATTACTAAGCACTATTAAGCTCAGGAAAGCAGCATATTTAGGCCACGTAATAAAAAACGAAATGTCTCAAATATTACATCTGATAATTGAAGGAAAGATCGAAAGAAAAAGGGGACTTAGTAGAAAGAAATGTCATGGCTTAGAATTATCCATTGTTACGAATTGTTGCGAGTTTTTGAATTTCTCTTAAACATACTACTTGAGTAGGGCTCTTAGAGCTTGTTGTTTCAATTGTTTAAGCCTAAAAATACAATTCCAACAAGCTTAGAATGTGTGGAGAAAATTAACCGCTACTTCACAGATGCGGCAACTAGTTAAGATCCAGACCGAGATACTTTAAATTATTATCTATATAATATAAAGAGCGATACGAATAGTAAACACTGAGGACATTGAAAATGCGTTAGTTACCATAAAATCAGAGGTGATTGGGGTGGATGATATCGGAATTTGAATGCTTTGTAATTGTTATCCATAGATTATTCTAATAATTTTCCATTTAATCAATAGTTGTATTGAAACACATACGTTTCCTGATCTATGAAAAAGATCACTTTTGCTTCCAATTCCTAAAGTTTCAAGCCCAAGTGAACTGAAAGACCTTCGATCCATAAGCATCTTACCAACAATGTCGAAGATTCTTGAGGTGTTTTAAAATCTCAAATACGTGTTTACACTAAAAGATTTAATTTATTACCATACACACAATCCGGATTCCGCAAAGACCATAGTTGCAATATCGCTCTTTTAAAAGTTTATTGGAGGCGGTGGACCGTGGCGAGCTTAGTGTTTTTGTCCTGCTAGATTACTCCAAGGCATGTGTAATGTTCCGCCGTTGTCTCAGAGCGAAAAAAGTTCTAACTACTGTTGTATTGTTTAGTAACATCCTTATGTGCTTCTAAAGCCATTTGTCAGTTAATTTAACAATCACACATTCAATTTCAGCTACAATTACGAAACCGGGGTATGAGCAAGATTCAGACACACTTTGATGTAGTAAACGTACATAAATGTGCTGACCAATTGCAAGTAATGCAAAGGCCATACAGAATAGAGAGATAGACCATTTTTTTAAAGAAAATTTAAATCACATTTTTCGTATGTAATCTGTTATCTTAGAATATAATAATTATGTGAAGCAAGAAAAAATACGAAAATATTGTCGTTTAAAATCGTAAGCACACTTGTTTACATGTCATATTTTATACTTATGTTGTGTTTTATTATTGATCCCCGCAAAAATAACCAACATTTTTGAAATCAAATGTAATTTATTTGAATGTAATTTTACAACGAAAAAGTATATTAATTAAAACAAAAAAAAATTAATTTAAAGAAGACAGAAATTAAACCAAAGATTAGGCCAGAGATAGCCAATAGAGCAGCAGATAAGAGCTAACAGGTATAGAGGAGCAGAAAGAAAACTTAGCGACTTGAAGAAAAGAGAAAACTATTTTTTTTATAATTTTTGTAATAGCAACTGATGGGTCTTAAGTGCAGAATTCTCAACCTGTAGTCTGTGAGTCTTTAACTTTTATGAAATTTATTTAGTGCGTTTGTAAATATTCTTAATAACGGTTTAACATGCCCAGATTACGAAATAATACACATTTTTGGCAACTAACCAAGTTTAAAAGAGATCGGATGGTCGGACAAGGAGAGGCTGGCTTTCATTCCGAGAAATTGGAGGTATAGTGCACGAAAGTCTCGACACTGTGGTCGAATGTTGTCAGGCATGGCATCAAGGAGGCCAATTCAGAGCCAGGGTTACAGGATGAGGCACAGAATCACAGAACGGGGAGATCATAGACTAAGATTGGTGGCTTTAAGAGAACGATTTTTCACTACCAAAATAATTGCAAATCAGTGGTTTGGAAAACATGGAAAGCTCATTGGAATTTGAAGTGTTTATCGTCGTATTAGAAGTATGAGTGGTGTAGAGAATGCTTATTGTGAAAACAGGAATGGAACACAATAGTCTTTAGTGACAAGTCTAAATTTTGTCTAGGATTGCATGATGGACGGACAAGTATAAGAAGGCGGCGAGCACGGTAAACGCCGTGACCCTATTTTTCGTTATGCTGGAATTATGGTATGGGTACGATCTCTCATGGGTTTAGATCAATTCTAGTATTCATCAGAGGTAACATGAATGCACAACGTTACTTTCAAGAAATCGTGAAAACTCATCTCGTGCCATATCTCAGGACACTCCAAATCCCAACTTTTCAACAAGATAACGCCCGGCCTCACAACAGGAGTAACATTAGACTACTTTGACTACTCTGAAATTGTCTTAGTTCCCAAGATTCCCTGACTTTTCCTAGTTAGAACACGTAGGAAACATTACTGATAGAAGAGTACTAAATTTACAACTTCCTCAAAGTTTGGCGGCACTTCGGCATGAAGTAGTGATAGCCTGGAATAATGTATCTCAGGAAGATAGATATTAATCACCTCACTAGATCCTTAGAAACATTAATGAATTTGTAACACACCGTGGTGCATAAACCCATTATTAGAGGTAAAAACAATTAAACTCGATAGGATTAAAAATATAATAATTTGCTTTTAACAGTTTCAGCACTAAGACAAGGTTTTGTAACAGCCTGTATGCTTCATAGTCAGTTACGTCTTAACAGTTTGTGGAGAAACTATTCGTAGTTGACTAAGGGAACATAATTTAAGACCTAGAATTGCTACTCGAGGTTCAGCTTTAACTAGAGATCATCAAGAGCAAAAATTGAAGGACAAAAATAATACCTAAATATTAAATAAGAAGACTTACCTTAAAAATTAAAGGTTCGCTCTAAAAGTAACTCACCGTCGGCCTCTTTTATAATTCCAGGCAAATCACTACCCGAGTATATTCTTTTTTGATATTAAAATCAAGATTCTCGTCAGTTTCTAAACAGTTCTCAACTTTGATTAAAAGTTTGTCATCAATCTCGATTTCCTCGGTTTTAATAGTTTCTTTGGAAACATCCATTCTGTGATTTGCTTAAGCTAAAACAAATTTAATAATTTTTACGATTTTTCACTAATTTTAACTGATTTTACGATTTCATCGGAATTTTTACTATGTTATTCTGTTTTTACAACTTTTTGTAAGACATTTCAGGATTTTCAACTAGTTTAATGATTTTGTGGATTTTTGTCTATTTCCTACTTCTTTAAAAAAATCGTTTTTTTTGTGAACAATTTTCTCGAGATTTTTACGATTTTACGCCAAAAGTGTATGATTGGTATAAACGCTTTAATGAAGGCCAAAGAAGACGATGACGATAACCGCTCTGAACGCACGAGCACGTCAATAACTGATAAAAACGTCGAATCAGTGAAGCAAATGGTTTTAGAAAATCGTCGAATTACTATTAGGGAAGTTGCTGAGGATGTTGACATATCAGCTGGATCATGTCATGCGATTGTTTCGGATGTTTTGGCATGAAACGTGTGGCAGCGAAGATTGATCCAAAATATCGCTCAGGACCTGTTTGATACCATCAACGACGATCCAGATTTTTTCAAACGGATCATAACTGGTGACGAAATATGGGTATATATCGAACCCAAAGCCTAATCATCCCAATGGAAGTAGCCAGAGCGGCAAAGGCCGAAAAAAGCACGTCGAGTTCGGTCGAATGTGAAGGTTTTGCTCAGTGTCAAATATCAAAAATATCAAATTTTAACTGTCAATAATCTCAAATTTCAATTGTCAAATATAAGAAATACCAAGTATTAAAGTATTAAGAAATATTATATTTAAACGGTAAAATGTCAAAAATATCAAATTTTAACTGTCAAATGTCAGAATTGTCAAACTTCAAGTGTCAAATGTTAAAAATATGAAATTTTAACTGTTAAAAACGTAAAATTTTGAACTGTCAAATGTTAAGAATGTCAAATTTCAACTGTTAACTATCAGAAATATTAAATGTCAGTAGTGATGCAAAGCCGCCACGGCCTCACTGCTTCCAAATTTCGCCGCTAGATGTCGCCACAGGTGGCGGCGCTGTAATCTTTTGTTTTTTCGAGTGGCCTTTGACATTTGGCGCAAGCAGAAAATTCTTCATTTTTCAAATGGCCTTTGACATTTCGCGCAAGCAGCCAACTCTTCTTTGTCGAATGCCAAAAAGGCATTAACGTTGTATCTCGTAAACGGCCCAACGGATTTCGACGTATGACGTATCATTGTAAAGGGGTTGATGTATAGGGTAAGATTAAGCGTCAAAAAGACCATATTGATGAGGCCAAAAGGGGATTATTGCTATATCTCGTAAACGGTCGAACGGATTTCGACGTATGACGTATTATTGTAAGGGGGTTTCTGTATAGGGTAAGATTAAGCGTCAAAAAGACCGTATTGATGAGGCCAAAAGGGCATTATAGCTATATCTCGTAAACGGTCCAACAGATTTTGACCTATGACGTATCATTGTAAAGGGGTTGCTGTATAGGGTAAGATGAAGCGTCAAAAAGACCATATTGATGAGGCCAAAAGGGCATTATAGCACTATCTCGTAAACGGCCGAACGGATTTCGACGTATAACGTATCATTGTAAAGGGGTTGATGTATAGGGTAAGATGAAGCGTCAAAAAGACCATATTAATGCTGCCAAAAAGGCATTAACGTTGTATCTCGTAAACGGCCCAACAGATTTCGACGTATGACGTATTATTGTAAAGGGGTTGTGGTATAGAGTAAGATGAAGTGGTTGAAATGGTTCGTAACTTGGCTAAAGCGCGCCAAATTTGAATTTTTAAATCTATAGGGGGTGCTAGCAGTCAACTGTCAATAGTTTTCGAACATAACCTCACTTTTTTCAAGAGACAGAATACCTATCGTTAGCGCTGGAGCCCTGGCGCTCTGACAGTTCTTCTTTTTTCGAGTGGCCTTTTACGTTTGACACATGCAGCCAATTCTTCTTTTCGTTATATTTTTGAATTTTTCGCGCTTTGCTGTCATCGTACCAATTTTTCATGCTACCAACCTTACAGTGTTACCAACTTTCGTGTTATAACAATTTAATTAAAAAAAAAATTCCAAGCAGAATTGAACCCGGGTCCTCCCGTATGATAAACAAATACGTTAGCCACTACACCATCGCAGGATTTAATAAAAGGTTACAAACAATAGTAGAAAAAAATAATAAACAAGTCTTATCGCAATAAAGATAACAGACTTAGAAATATTTTAAATTAGTTTATTCCAAAAGAATTTTATGTTTGACGTATTGTTTTAACGGGTAATGGTGTAGGGTAAGATAAAGCGTCAAAAAGTCCTTATTGATAGTGCCAAAAGACATTATAACTATATCTCGTGAATGGCACAACGAATTTTCTGTGTTTGCCTAAAATTTGTATGTATACAATAAATTTTTTAATCTGACTCTCTGGTGTATTATTTTCTTTTAAATATGTTCCGTTGAAACGACCAAAACAACGTTCAAATTCATCGTGTTGACGTCTATTTTTTGACACCTTGACGTTTATGAATTTAGGAACGATAAAATAGCGAAAACTGACCCATTTTTGACACTTTGAAACGACGTTTTTCCATAAGAAATACATGTAAATCAAAAATTTCTTTTTATCAATTTTTTAATACGTTATTGCGACAAATTTTAACGCTATCTAGACGTTTGGATGTTTCACATTTTGGAACTGTGACGTTCATAAATTTTGTAACGGTAAAATAACATTTTTTGACGCTATTATTATCGATTTTGAAATAAAAGTCATTATTTTTTATCAAAGTTTATTACATTATCTTTATAAAATAAAAAACAACAAAGTTTATAAAATATTAGATTTTTCGATCCAGCTATCGAACCCCAGCCATTTAACGTAGATTTTATTGCCTTTTTTCCTCAGCACTTTTTCAACAAGGTACACATCAGGATTTTTTGACTTTTGTAGCTCTTCCTCGTAAAATGCTCCTTTAATTGATGATCCATGTAAATCTTCCAACATGTATGTTATGGGATTAGTTATGTTCACTTTGGTAATTTTAAAAAGCTCCGTAGTCCAATTAGGTGTATATCCTTTATCAAATAGATGCTTTGCCTTGCTTATGCGCACCACATCTCCAATTTTATATTTTCGCGGGCCTGCTATTTTCAAATGATTATAATGTTGCTTCAGAATCTCTTTTTCATTGGACTTGTTTACCTGAGACGGCTTTTGACCAATCGTTCTGTGTTTGCTTTCGTTGTACTCTTTTGTAATTTTCGGTAACACATCTATCCACCTGTACGTACCGTTTAAGCTAAAATACTTGTACAATTTCGTTTTCAGCGTTCTAAGTACTCTTTCCGCCATACTTGCTTTCATCTTGGTAAATGTACTATAATGATTTATGCCATGTTTCTGCATTAGATTTTGAAATTTTGTGTTGTAAAACTCTTTGCCCTGATCAGATTGAAGATTTTTCGGTTTGCGTTTTCCTATAATATCAGCAAAAGCTTTCGTGATTTCTTCGCCAGTTTTCGATATCAACGGTCGAGTCCAGAGAAATTTCGAGAAGCAGTCAATTACCACTAGAATCATTTTAAACGATTGATTTTGAGTTGCGTAAGAACTCATTTCAGCCAAATCAATTTGCCATAAATCATCCAAACCTTTGATAATTGTTCGTCGTCGAGCATAATTTTTTCGAGCCGGTTTATGCAGCTGATTAACGACTTGAACCTTTTCCTTTGAAAACATGACTGTGACTAAATCTAATGTTTAGAGATTTTGTACTAACCGATTCTCCAATGCTTTAATAATATTTACAACATTTCGCAGTTTATTTTGAATTATAGTTATTGTATTAAGCAAATCAGCAATGTTTTTTTCAATAGCCAAAATTTTTCCAGAGAGTACATTAACATTTTTCGTTACAGAGTCAGTTCTTTTAAGAATCTCATCCAACAAATCTTGACGTATATCTGGAATATCCTGATTATATAATTTTATTATCGCTTTCTCGATTTTATCTTTTACGTTTTCTACTGCATTTGTTTGATTTACAGCTAACTGTGCAGAGTTTGCATTAATCGTTGCTATTTGTGATTCTAAACTTTTAAGCGAATTTTTAATATCTCCTCGTAGGTACTGTTTTGCGGTGACAATTGATTCATCAACATACTTTTTATTAGCCATATGTTTGCTGGCTAACGGAGGATCTCTTGATATAAAAGTGTTTATGGCCATCAAGTCATTATTAAATGTAATTTTCATAGCATTTATGTTTTCAGTCATCTTTTGCAAATTATTATCCATATATTTTTTATTGACGGCATCGCTTTTTAAATCAGGATCTTTAACATCACAAAGTTTTAAATTTTCAAAATCAATATCACCGTTTGCAGTATGGGCTAAGCTTGGTTTAGACATTAGCAATAGGTTTTTATTGCCTATATCATGTTTAGTACGTCCGAATTTGTCGACACTCATTGTGGTAATGATGTTTAGGCAATAATGCGTGCTTCTTTTAATTCTTCGATAATTGCAACAATTTCATTATCATTCGAAGTATTTCCTGCTTCTTTTGACGCTATTAAAAGCCGAAGCCTGTCAACAAGTTCGTTTGGATCATCCCAATATTGAAGGTCAATTTTATTATCGTTGTAAACCATTTGCATCCCAGCGCCCGAATGTTTTCGTAAGTGAGAGGTAGCCAGAGGTTTTATGATATGTGTGTATTTAAATCGGTTTGTTCCTTTAAGGTGTCCTTTAATATTTTTATGAGGATTTGTTAAATTTAGTATTGTTCCATAACGCTGTAAATCATCATCATTGTAATTTTTAGGTTCATCATTAAAAATTAATTCATATAGACCCGGTGTACCTTTTATCTGTTTGCCTTCTGTAATAATAAATCCATGCTTTTTATGCTTGTTACCAAAGTTATCCGCTGCGTGCGCTAGTGTCCACTTCGAATTCCCCTACCATGACTTTGCACGGAGCGAATAACCATTGTCCCATATTTTTCCTGCCAACATTTCGAACACAACTGTTTGAATTCTTCAAAACTCATATCCGGTGACACGTGTTCATCAAAGACATGTTTCAAATTGATAGCATCTTGTTTAAAAAGTACAATTAGGTTACTGTTATCTCTACAAATTTGTTTACAGCATTTCGAGTAGGTTTGTGAAAGAAATGCGCTATCTATATCCCGATGTCGACCCATGCTGTAGTATTCTCGAATCTTTTGCTGGTTCTCACATATGACGTCATCAAAAATAAAAATTGAATTTGGTTTAGCATCATTTGGGCTAATTATTTCATCGTTTTCTTTAAACGGAAAATATCCCACTCCATCAACTTTCGACAGCACTTCCTCCAACAATTTATACTTGGGCTGATACAATGACTTTGAATAAACGTAAACATTTTTAAATTTCGCGCCATGCGGATGAAACAGTAGCGACAACATAACGTTTGTTTTTCCACACCCACTGGGTCCACAGATTAGCGCCCGAAACGAATTTGGTAGCAATCGTCCATGTTAACTGCCAGCGATTCGATCGTTTCCTTCATCTAAATTTTTAATCGGTAGCGTCTGGTCTTGTTGAATGATCTTCATTGTTTAACATGTTTTTAAATGTTTCAATGTATAAGGAAAGTAGTAATTCTTAAATCATTTCATTTCTCATGTTGGTGTTTGAAGGTGAAGGTGTGCTCAACAGCCTTATCAATAATCTGCCGTTTGAGTTACATTATCCCAGTTACAACTTTTTGGGACCAGGCACCAAATTACATAAAAGACTTGCACGTGGAGATACGGAGGTTAACCTGCTGGACGACGCAGCCAGAGAACACGACATTGCATATTCTAAACATAAAGATTTAGCGGAAAGACATAAAGCAGACGAGATTCTGGAGAATAAAGCGTGGGAAAGAGTAAAGTCCAAGGACGCTTCAGTTGGTGAAAAAGCCGCAGCTTGGCTAACCACAACCGCAATGAAAGCTAAACGTAAACTTGGCATGGGTGTTAGGAAACCTAAATCGTTTAAACGTAATATTATAAGTAAAATACAAAGGGATATAAAAAAAGCTGGTCCTTTGGCTACATTAAAACGAGCAGCCAGTGTTGCTCTTAAAGCAGCCAGGGTAGCTGTACAAAATGCTGGTGGAAAAAATCAGGTTAAAGTACCTAGGGTTATTCCCATCGAACCAAAATCTGGAGGCTTTTTACCGTTAATTTCGTTATTTGCTGGACTAAGTGCACTGGGGGCGTTATCCGGTGGAGCTGCTGGAATCGCTAAAACTGTGATTAATGCGAAAAATGCACAGAAAAAATTAGAAAAAGAACATCGACATAACAAAGCTATGGAATCTCTCGGTAAAGGACTATATTTACGAAAAAATGCCAGAGGAGGCTTTGGTCTCTTTCTAAAGAAGCAAAAAAACTAATTACGCTACCCAATCGAGGATTGTATGATTACGAACTAAAACGATATGCTAAACATCTAAAAATCCCAAATTTTATTTATGCGAGACACATTGCCTAAAACCGGTCCTGTTCAACGCGAATGCGCAATCCTAAATTTGGATGAAAGCAAAAATCATGGAACTCATTGGGTGGCGTATCGGAAGATTAACAATAACGTTGAATATTTCGATTCATTTGGCAAGTTGAAACCGCCGAAAGAACTTGTACAGTATCTGGGACCTGCAACGAAAATTGTTTACAACCACGATCCTTACCAGACTTTTAATCAAATCAATTGCGGTCATCTTTGTTTAGAATTTCTATACGATGGAGGCTGTTTTGGCGTACATTAATCGTGAAAAGAACCTGATTGACTTTACTGAACAGGAATTGGCTAGTTCTCCTATATGTTATTTGAAAAGGTACGCAACACCTTGTGAATTATTACAAGTTTGGTGCAAGTTGTCGCTTGAATATAGATTGGGTTTTGAATTGCGAACCTGCCTGCCCTGCTTTGTTCATCATAATCGTCCTGAATGGACCACCCATGTTGACGGACCTGCGCAATCACAAGGAAATTGCAATATATGTAAACTAGGTTTAGAAAAATGTAATGAGCTTGTAAAAAATTATTTAAATAAATGTTAAAGATATAAAATTTTATTTCTTTGTTCAACCTCCAACAGTTATGTTGTTGACGCTAGAGAGTCGTGATTATCAATTTGATTGGACTCCTCCGGTTCCGTTAAGTTTAGATCCAAAGAAACAATACAAGTTGGCATTGCTGTTTTTCTTTTCGTACAACAGTATACCGAATGTAGAGATTGGCAGTAATGCTTTTTACTATTATAAAAATAACAATAAAACTAAATTGCAGAAAATAACCTTAAATACTGGTTGCTATGAAATTTCCGATATTGAAGAGACGATTCGAAATTTAATAAATATACCACCAAATGCAAAGATTGAAGACGTTTTTTCATTGAAGCCCAACAATAATACACTAAAGTGTGAAATATTTAGTAATCAACATGCAATAAATTTCGAGCGTGAAGACAGTATAGGTAGAATGTTGGGTTTCTCAAAGAGGATTCTGGAACCGAACGTAAGACATAGTTCCGATTCACCAGTTGAAATTGTTAAAGTACGAACGATTCGTTTCGAAACAAACATTACCACCGGAGCCTTCTACAACAACAGACCTACTCACACAATTCACGAGTTTGGTATTAGTGTTGATCCGGGTTACGCAATCGATGAAATTTCAAAAAATATTACATATTTGCCGGTGATTGATATATCTGAGATTACAAATATTACTATACTGGCATTGGATCAAAATTCAAGACCTGTAAATTTTCAAGGTGAAAGAAGCATATTGGGTTTGGAGTTGAAAGAATGGGATTAATTTTTAACTATAAAGCACCTTCATATTTTTAGAAGCCTGCAGTATTGAACAAATCGTTAAACAGTTCGGTACAGCTGAGCAAGGAAAACATTTTATTTCTTAAATCGCTTGGTTTTCAAATTAATAATAATGGAACGTATACGAACAATTCAAGATCCAATGTTTGATATTTATCGAGAACCGACTCAGGATAAATCGATTAGAAAATCCGAATACCGATCTTACACACCATTCATCAAATCGTTTAGCTGCAGCGACATTGTAGAATTTAGTGTAAATCAGGTGGACTCATTCTTTGCAATGCATGATACGTTGTTGGCTATTAAAGGAAAATTGGATGTAACTGGTGATGACGATGTTAGTTTGACACCAAACTTTGGAGCATTTCTATTCGACTCGTGTACGTATAGCGAAAGTGCAAGAGAGATAGAAACAGTTCGAGATCCTGGAATTGTTAGCACTGTAAGAGCTTTAACATGTTACAATGAAGAAGATTCTCGTCACCTCGCCATTGCTGGTTGGAATTATCCCATAAATCCCATTCTCAATCCTGATGATAAATCATTTAGTTTACTGATGCCGCTTAAACACATCTTGAACATTTTCAATGATTACCCAATGATAACTTGTGGACGACAAACGATTCGATTCGTTCGAGCTCGTAATGATCTCGATAGCGTTATTGTAACAGAGAAACGAGATGCCGGCAACGTACCTACTGTTACAACCGTACAGATTATGATTCATTCGATGGAACTGAAAGTTAAACATATTTATCCAAATGATTTTGTTAAAGAACAATTGATGCGATCAATTCAAAGCGATCGTCCAATCGTAATTCCGTTTATAAAATGGGAACTACATGAGTGACCATCTTTGACCACAGGAGCAAAACAAGAAATTTGGGCTGTTAAAACGACGTCTGCAATAGAGAAACCTCGATATGTTATTGTATTTTTACAAACTAATAGGAGAAATCTGAAAATTACAGATTCTTCTTTATTTAATCACGTAAATCTACAAGGTCTCAGACTCGCATTAAATGGAGAATATTTTCCCAATGAAAGGATGCAACTTGATTTTGACAAAGGCGATTTTGCGCTAGCTCATTACAACTACAGCGAATTCAATTCCAGTTACAACAGAGTATCAATGAAACGGCCATTACTGGATTTTCTAGCATTTCGAAATCGTGCTTTGTTTGTTATCGATTGTTCTAAGCAAGAAGAATCGATGAAATCATCGACTGTCGATGTACGACTAGAAATTGATGCTGACACAGGATTTCCCAAAAATACTAAAGCATATTGTATCATAATTCACGATTGTTTATTGGAACATTATCCCTTAACGGAAGTAGTTAAAAATATAATATAAACTGCTAACTATTTAGTATTTACTCAGCTTTCAAAGAAGTTTCATCATCATCATCATCATGAGAATTGCAGTAGTCGACATCCAAGGATTTATAATCGATGAAATTTTTTATCCAAAAGAAGTCGCTATTCAGATTGGTGGTATAAAATCGAATTTTTTATTTAAACCTCCTAAACCATTCCACGAGTTGACTGATAAAGACAAGAAAACTACGCGGTATTTGGAATTTTTTTTGCATGGAATACGATACGATTCTGGAGATGTAGGTTATTCCGATGTCAATGCAATTTTGGAGAAACACCTACTTGGCAACGTTGATTTGATTTATGTTAGAGGAAATCAAAAAATTCACTTTTTAAAAGCAAAATGGAAGGAACTTGGACTCCATGTATTAATTTATGATGTTGCAAATTATGATGGCACACCCTGTGCAACGAAAAATTTTGAAGCTGTATATTCAGGATGTCCTCACCACGCCAACGGTAAATTTATGTGTGCATATAATAATATTCTTTCTTTGTATAATTGGTTGTATTATACTGTATTACCTAAATAAAGCTATAAAACAAAAATTAAGGTTTTTTATTAAAACACCTTTTACAAGTTTACAAATATTTATTGTTATTATTATTTAAAAAATACATTTCATCGCTTCATTCTTCTTTTTACCTCTTTTGATATAATTTTGAGAATTAATAAGTAAACTCCTACTAACGTTGCCCATTCTATTTGTACGATTTGGTACATTTTTGCTCCTACTGGGTCTTCTAGGTCTAAATATAATTACTGTATTGGACTTTGTTGGTTAGATCAAAAAATGCCAGAGGAGGCTTTGGTCTCTTTCTAAAGAAGCAAAAAAAACTAATTACGCTACCACAAAATCTAATGCAGAAACATGGCATAAATCATTATAGTACATTTACCAAGATGAAAGCAAGTATGGCGGAAAGAGTTATTAAAACGCTGAAAACGAAATTGTACAAGCATTTTAGCTTAAACGGTACGTACAGGTGGATAGATGTGTTACCGAAAATTACAAAAGAGTACAACGAAAGCAAACACAGAACGATTGGTCAAAAGCCGTCTCAGGTAAACAAGTCCAATGAAAAAGAGATTCTGAAGCAACATTATAATCATTTGAAAATAGCAGGCCCGCGAAAATATAAAATTGGAGATGTGGTGCGCATAAGCAAGGCAAAGCATCTATTTGATAAAGGATATACACCTAATTGGACTACGGAGCTTTTTAAAATTACCAAAGTGAACATAACTAATCCCATAACATACATGTTGGAAGATTTACATGGATCATCAATTAAATGAGCATTTTACGAGAAAGAGCTACAAAAGTCAAAAAATCCTGATGTGTACCTTGTTGAAAAAGTGCTGAGGAAAAAAGGCAATAAAATCTACGTTAAATGGCTGGGGTTCGATAGCTGGATCGAAAAATCTAATATTTTATAAACTTTGTTGTTTTTTATTTTATAAAGATAATGTAATAAACTTTTATAAAAAATAATGACTTTTATTTCAAAATCGATAATAATAGCGTCAAAAAATGTTATTTTACCGTTACAAAATTTATGAACGTCACAGTTCCAAAATGTGAAACATCCAAACGTCTAGATAGCGTTAAAATTTGTCGCAATAACGTATTAAAAAATTGATAAAAAGAAATTTTTGATTTACATGTATTTCTTATGGAAAAACGTCGTTTCAAAGTGTCAAAAATGGGTCAGTTTTCGCTATTTTATGGTTCCTAAATTCATAAACGTCAAGGTGTCAAAAAATAGACGTCAACACGATGAATTTGAACGTTGTTTTGGTCGTTTCAACGGAACATATTTAAAAGAAAATAATACACCATAGATTCAGATTAAAAAATTTATTGTATACATACAAATTTTAGGCAAACACAGAAAATTCGTTGTGCCATTCACGAGATATAGTTATAATGTCTTTTGGCACTATCAATAAGGACTTTTTGACGCTTTATCTTACCCTACACCATTACCCGTTAAAACAATACGTCAAACATAAAATTCTTTTGGAATAAACTAATTTAAAATATTTCTAAGTCTGTTATCTTTATTGCGATAAGACTTGTTTATTATTTTTTTCTACTATTGTTTGTAACCTTTTATTAAATCCTGCGATGGTGTAGTGGCTAACGTATTTGTTTATCATACGGGAGGACCCGGGTTCAATTCTGCTTGGAATTTTTTTTTTAATTAAATTGTTATAACACGAAAGTTGGTAACACTGTAAGGTTGGTAGCATGAAAAATTGGTACGATGACAGCAAAGCGCGAAAAATTCAAAAATTTAACGAATAGAAGAATTGGCTGCATGTGTCAAACTTAAAAGGCCACTCGAAAAAAGAAGAACTGTCAGAGCGCCAGGGCTCCAGCGCTAACGATAGGTGTTCTGTCTCTTGAAAAAAGTGAGGTTATGTTCGAAAACTATTGACAGTTGACTGCTAGCACCCCCTATAGATTTAAAAATTCAAATTTGGCGCGCTTTAGCCAAGTTACGAACCATTTCAACCACTTCATCTTACTCTATACCACAACCCCTTTACAATAATACGTCATACGTCGAAATCTGTTGGGCCGTTTACGAGATACAACGTTAATGCCTTTTTGGCAGCATCAATATGGTCTTTTTGACGCTTCATCTTACCCTATACATCAACCCCTTTACAATAATACGTCATACGTCGAAATCCGTTTGGCCGTTTACGAGATATTGCTATAATGCCCTTTTGGCCTCATCAATATGGTCTTTTTGACGCTTCATCTTACCCTATACAGCAACCCCTTTACAATGATACGTCATAGGTCGAAATCTGTTGGACCGTTTACGAGATATAGCTATAATGCCCTTTTGGCCTCATCAATACGGTCTTTTTGACGCTTAATCTTACCCTATACAGCAACCGCTTTACAATGATACGTCATACGTCAAAATCCGTTTGACCGTTTACGAGATATAGCTATAATGCCCTTTTGGCCTCATCAATATGGTCTTTTTGACGCTTAAGCTTACCCTATACATCAACCCCTTTACAATGATACGTCATACGTCAAAATCCGTTGGGCCGTTTACGAGATACAACAATAATGCCTTTTTGGCATTCGAAAAAGAAGAGTTGGCTGCTTGCGCTAAATGTCAAAGGCCATTTGAAAAATGAAGAATTGGCTGCTTGCGCCAAATGTCAAAGGCCACTTAAAAAAACAAACGATTACAGCGCCGCCACCTGTGGCGACGTCTAGCGGCGAAATTTGGAAGCAGTGAGGCCGTGGCGGCTTTGCATCACTACTAATGTCAAATGTTAAAAATGTCAAATTTCCACTGTCAAATGTTAAAAATGTCCAATATCAGAAATATCAAATTTCAACTGTCAAATATTAAAAATGTCAAATATTAACTATTAAATGTCAAATTTTAGATATATCAAATTTTACTGTTGAATGTTAAAAATATCAAATTTCAACTATCAAAAGTTAAAAAAGTTAAATTTTAACTTTCAAACAGCAAATTTCAATTGTTAAATATCGGAAATATCAAATTTCAACTGTTATCTATCAGAAATACCAAATTTTAATTGTCAAATAATAAAAAAAGTCATACTTCAACTAGATCATGTTATGCGATTTTATTGGATGTTGTGGACATGAAACGTGTGGCAGCGAAGATTGTTTCAAAATTGCTTAATTTTGACCAAAGACAACGTTGCATGAATATTGCTCAGGAGCTGTTTAATAATACCCAAGACGATTCAGATTTCCTTAAAAGGATCATAACTAGTGTTGAAACATGGATATATGGCTATAAGATCGTAACCAAAGCCTAATCATCCCAATGAAAGCGGTCAGAGAAGCCAAAATCGAAAAAGGCACGTCAGTTCGGTGGAATGTGAAGTTTTGCTTACTGTTTACCTCGATTATAATGGTGTAGTTCATCATGAGTTCTTGCTACAAGGTCTTACGGTCAACAAGGAATATTTTCTGGAAGTTATGAGACGTTTGCACAAAGCAATAAGACTTAAACGCAAAGATTTGTGAGTAAACCATTCATAGACTTTGCACCAGATCCATCATTACTTGTTCGTAAATTTTTGGCCAAAAACAACACCATTATCATCCCTCAAACACCGTATTCTCCGGACTTGGTCGGCTGCGATTTTTTCCTATTCCCAAAACTAAAGTGACCGACGAAAGGATGACGTTTAGCCACAATTAAGAAGATAAAGGCAAGTCAAAGAAAGAGCTGATGTTCATATCCAAATCAAGTTCCAGAGAAGCTTCGAAGATTGAAAGAAGCGATGGCATAAGTGTGTTATATCTGAGGGGGATTACGTTGAAGGGGAGAAAATAGATATTGATGATTAAATAAATATTTTATGAGTTATTCTAGATTTTTCTGAACATACCTCGTACATTCAAATATGATTTGTACCGTTAATCGACTAATAATTTATTTTTTAATTTTTATTAATGCACACGGTAGCTTTTTTTTCAAAAATCCAGAATATCGGAAAATTCAAAAAAAAAGTAATTAAATATTTATTGTTTTTATTGCAAAATTGTTTAGAGGTTTTACTTTTCTAATGTTATTTAATACTAACTGAAACAGCCAACTTCACCGCCTAAATATTATTGATTTTTTCTTTTCTTCTTTCCGATTTTTTTTATTTTTTCTCTGTTTTTGTCTGTTTTAACGTTGTTATTTTGTTTTTTTGTTTTTTTTTTTAATTTTTTCGGTTTTGTAATTTTTGAATTGTTCTTTTATTTAATTATTTAAAATGTTTTTCCCGTTTCTGTTTTGTCGATTATTTTTTATTTTACTACAACTTTTTTATATTCTTCGCTTGTTTTCTCTTTGTCTCTGTATCTGTCCAGGTGGAATTTTGTAATCGATTTTAAAATAACTTCTTGATTAAGCGCAAATCTTAAACTTTCAGGGTTGCCCAGAACTCGATGACAATGCTTGATTTGAGTGTTTTTTGACAAAGGAATTGGGGTTTAATTACAATTTAAACTAATGTTTTATTTGAGAAACTAGTTCAAATTTTTCTCAACAGATGGCGCTACAAACTATGCAAAAGTTTTGTAACCATTTTACTGTGCCCTATAAGTCATAAAAAGGTAGTTTATAAAAAATTATTTTCATACATTGTGATTTCTTTTTGATTTTTTAATCTCTCCCTATTTTAATTTTGTACATTTACTTTTTTTTTAATATCTTACCATATAACATATTTTTTAGATTTTAAACAATTTTTTATGATTTTCGACATTTTTTAAACAATATTCATAAATTTCTCAAAAATTTTAAGAATTATTTACATGTTTTAACAATTCTTGCTTTTCCAGATTTTTTTAATGATTTTTGACATTTTTTCACCCTTCCCAATTTTTTTTAAGATTTTTAAGAATTCACGACAATTATTAACAATTTTTTATGTTTTTCAAGGGTTTTATATAATTTTCTACATTATTTTAATAATTTCAACAATTTTGTAACATTGTCAAAATTTTTGACCCTTTTAGTCTTTTAAAAAAATTTTCAAGAAAGAAAACAAAATTTCCATCTTTCCCAATATTTTCTACTTTTTAAAATTTTTCCAAATTAATCCAAATTTTCCAAAAATTTTTAAAAAATATTTCAAAATTTTCTATTTTTGTAAAATAAACTTTTAAAAAATCGCATAATTCGATGAATTTTCAAATTTTTATAAAAATTCAAATTGCACAAAATTTCTTATAATTTTAAACTTTATATCGCAATTCTTAATTACAATTTTTTAAAAAGCTTTTTTTTTGTAAAAATTTTTTGGTAAAAATTTGAGTTTTTGTGGTATAAATTTGAGTTTTTTTGGTCAAAATTCAGTTTTTTTGTAAAAACGCGTTTATTTGATTTAAGTTCTTGTTATATTTTTAGTATCCACGTTTTTTGTACGAATTTAAGATCTTTTCAAAATTCAATTCAAAATTTATGCTTTTCGAAATTTTTTTGTCTTGAAATGATCTTATAGATCCATAGATCAAGTAAATCCGTAGAGAATTTTGAACTATTTGTTATGATTATAAACAATATATGATATTCGACTTTTTTTTCGACCTTTATAAGAATTTCTTCCAAGTTTTAACAATTTTTATGTTTTTTTCAAGATTATTTTATGATTTTTAATATTTCTTTACACTTCTTTGACAATTTTTCCCGATTGTCAACAACATTGTCCAGAATTTCCTTCAATTATTAACATTTACTTACAATTTTCAAAGTTCTTTATAATTTTCCACACTATTTTAACAATTTCACAAAAATATTATGCTTTCTCAACATTTTTTAACGACTTTTAACAATTTTTTACAATTTTTAACGTTTTATAAGATTGTCAATACTAATTTCCACAACATTTTACATTATTTTAAATTTCCAAAAATTTTTATCATTTTTAACAATTCTGTAAGATTATCATCAACTTATACAATGTTTAACGTTTT
Organism: Altica lythri; assembly: GCA_964028335.1. Classification (NCBI taxonomy): domain Eukaryota; kingdom Metazoa; phylum Arthropoda; class Insecta; order Coleoptera; family Chrysomelidae; genus Altica; species Altica lythri. The sequence continues at coordinate 961,929 of CAXIIO010000488.1, forward strand.
TGTCACGATTTCCAATATTGTTTTCATAATATATCACCCAATTTAGACAAATCTTAAATGAGAGTTTACTTGCTTTTATCAAAGATATATTGATTACTGGATTTTTCAAAACATTAAAAACCAAAAATCTCCACAACTCAATACATCAATAATTCAAAAATTACTATAATCAACTTAAAAAAACCATCTAAATCCCAAAAAAATCGCAATAAAACTTAACCTAAAACACTCACCTATCAATGGTGGTGGTGGACCTCTGTAAGACCACTACGAGAACTTATTTATCGTCTTTCAGATTAATAAGTTGCTTCTTAAATTGGTTCACGTTGAACTTGTAGTCGATTTTGGTCCTCTTTTTACTCGTAAGTAACAAAACTTGGCATTAGATGATTCCAAGCTGATTTTCACTGTCTTTTTTGGTTCTTTTATCACTGATTTTTTGTATTTCTGGTGCAGAAAATTGTATATAAAGATGTTATATTTGTTTACATTTGGCTAACGATGGTTATTTTTATATTTTATCAGAGTTTTTAAAATTTTTTGAAGAAATTAAAAAAAAAAGTGTGAGGTGTCAAGGGACACCCGGATGGAACGAAGTTCCTTTCGATTAATTAGTGAAGGAATTAGTAATTTGTAAACACAACAGAGTGTTTATACATACACAATTACACAAGCATTTATAAAATCTCTACTTACATCTCTACTTACAGTTCGTTTCTTTAAACAGAAGTGTCCATTTATACAATACCAGAGCTTTTAGATAACACATCTTTTTAGAATTACTTTTTAAAATTTAAAACAGGAATTAACAATTCAATACAAAATTTTAAAACGATATTATATCCATGAATTCATTTGTTGCCAAATCAATATCATTTTGACTGTAAACCCTATTAAAATCATGTAAAGATACGGCGTTTTTAAATTGTAACAAGCAGTTGTCAGATAAATCACGATAATAAACTACTTTGCTTTCTGTTTTTTGTAAATTTAGGTTATTATAAAACATTTTAAGTGAAACTATTCTATGATCACTAAAATGGCCCTCATACACATTTGCTTTACACGATTCAATATTGACATTTGTCAACATGTAATCAATCTTAGTGGAAGATACGTGCCCCAATTTATTGGTGAAAACCCTTGTCGGTTCCAAAGAAGTAGTTTTCAAATTATAACTAGCAAGAACGTCATCCAAAGTTTGTTTATGAATAGAATTTGATAAATAATCAATATTAAAATCCCCGCAGAAAAAAAGGTCTTGATATGAGCTACTACAAAATTCTAAAATATTATTTAACTTGACAAAAAATTGATCAACATTACCTCCTGCAGGCCTGTAGACACTTATCACACACACTTTGCGCTTTGAAACTACCAGAGATATGGCACAGCACTCACAAATCATTTCTTCACTAAATTGAGATATATCTACTGGTTGAAATTTAAGGTCGGTTTTCACATAAATAATACTTCCTCCATGGATATGAGATGTTCTACAGTAATAGGAAGCCTGTATATATTCATTAAGAACCATATAGTGAATATTATCATTTGTACACCAATGCTCAGCTACACTTAAGATGTCGGGTGATTCCTTTATCGCCAATAGTTCCAAATTTGTCATTTTGTTCGTCAGACATTGTGCATTGAGCTGCACTATTTTTAGAAAAGTGTCATTTTCATTTGAAAGGGTATCTCGTGGATTCAAGCTACCAAAAAAGACTCAGGTTGTCCCTGATGTGCAGGTCTCTGTTCATCTTGATTTTCGAGAAATCGTTTACCCAGCCTGAAGTTAAATCTTTCAAAAGATATTTTTTTCGGCCAAAACGCCACGTCATAAACTTGATCTTTTAGTTCCGGCTCGACTCCTATCATAAACGATCTATTGTCCTTTCTATTACTAAGGGTAGGTAGTGATTTTACTTGCGGATCTTTGGAGTTGATTTTTGTCTTGAGGAATTTCTTGACATCATCCACCGTTATAGAGTCTGGGACCTTGGATATATATAACCATATTTTCCGGTTTTGGTTTTCTTGCTTACCAAAAAATACATCGTCACCATCACCGGTTCCGATATTTCTTCTTCTATGCTTTCTAATAACTTTGCGAAAACCATCACTGTCTGCATTGTTGTTTACTGAGCCATCTGAAACATTTGGTATAGCTTCTCCTCTCATATTTGGATAATTTTTATTTAAAGTCTGAAAGTATTCTAACCTCCTCTTTGTCTCGACTTCCTCCACTGCTCTCGCAAGATTTTGACGAGAAATTGAATTATTTTCCTTCGACGAGTTACTGGAAATAGTAGAGTTGCTGGCAACATTGCTGTATGATTTTGAATTGTCGATAGGTTCATAAACTTCATTAATGATTGTATTGTTATCACAATTCTTTTTTGTTAAATTTTTTTCGAGACTAGAATTGCTTTTTAGAGTCTCGACCTGTTCATAAAGAGAATTTATTTGATCTTTTAAGTGATAGATTAAATCATCTTTCTGCTTGATAATGTAATTAAAGAGTGCAATATCTACTTTACCATCAGGGTATAATTTTGTTATTGTATCGAAAAATGCCGAATTTATTTTCGGTTCAACACTATCATCTTTGATTTGGTTACCTTCACAACATATAATTTTATTATTTTCAAAAACTTTTACGTAGCTGCTGTTTCTTGCACAACTTTGATGAAAGAAAGTATCACAATTTACACACTGTAATCCTGATTTAACAGTACTTTTGCACTTTTTACAAGTATTAGTTTTCGGAGCACTCTCGCCCACGTCCGATAGCGACGGTGCCATGACGTATAATGTTACGATAAATAATTACATTTTTTATATTTTTTATAAATAATCTATAATACAAACTTATTTATATTTATATTAAATATCGTTTTTTTTACTTTAACGGCCACTATATGTAGATAACTTCACTATAATACTAATTTTCTAATAATAATATACAATTGTTTTATAAATAAATATAAACTTGAATTTTTGATTATTACAAATGTATAATGAAAACCAATTTATATTTGTATTAAAATCATTTTTAACACCATAATAGGCATGATGACTGATTTTGAAAAACTACTCCATGATGTTTTTACGTATATACATTATCTACAATAAATGTTATTTCTTAAAAAAAAAAAGTTTTTAAAGGAGATATTTAACTTTTAAAAATACATTTTGAATTCTACGCCAAAACGCTAGAATAGTAATGGCGTCTGTCTATGACATCATCAATTCGTAAATACCATTTATAGGTGATCTGTGGTAGAAGAAGGTTATCTTGACACTTGACAGCTTGCAGGTTAAAAGTTTGTTTTGATACATTATTTGAATTATTTTGTGTGATTAGTTATCATAGTAATGAATCCTAATGTATATCGATGGTGTGCTGTTCCACAATGTAAGAATACATCAATAAAAACTCCGAACAAGATATTTGTTAACGTTCCAATGAAAAAAATGGTTAGAGATAGGTGGCTAAATCTTGCAAGAAGAGATCCAGCAACTGTATCTTTAAATTCGGTCATATATTTCTGCGAGGACCATTTTGATGTAAGTATTTACCTTAATACGTATATAATAATTAAGTGGTGAATCAAATATCAAGATTAATCAATAAAATTGTCAATCAGTTGGAGGTTATATTTAATTTACCTACTGTCTACATTAGTGACTATCCAAAAACTTTATTCTGCTTTTAGTTACCAAATGATATGGAAAATTATATTCAGTATCAGGTAATGGGTACAATTTCAAAAGTGCGCATGAAGTCGGAGTGTGTCCCCACAAGATTTAAATGGCAACCAGGAAAAAGAATACAGACTTCTAATACTATAGAACAACCGACGAAAAAACGAAGGAAGATGTTGATTGAAGAAAGTGAAAAATATTTAGCAGAAGAAAGTACACCTATGATACATGTAGACACTTCATCAGAAACTCCAGGTACCTACATATCAATTTATTTTTTCACTATCTATATCAAGAAATAACTTCATTTTTTTAGTTCGAGTAACATTTTTTTGTGTTTTTTTCTTTCAATAATATCACACTGAGAGCAAATTTTGCTCATAAAATTAGACTTTGTTATCATAGATCTATGTGTAATATAGCCAAGCCAAAAATGTTTACACAGCTAATGAAATATAAAGTATTGGATATTTTTTATACTATACAGCCAGTTTATAAACTAACCCTACAAACAGTAACATATAATATATATATATATAGAATATTAAAATACTAAAAGTATTGAGATTTTCACAATTTTTATTTAATGTATAACGCGTTTCACTATCTTATAGCTTCATCAGATACATAATTAAAATCGAACTTACAAAGTTATGATATAAATAAAATGAAATGTGACATAATGACACAATGATGGTCGAAAATCATGTGGTATAAATAAACTGAAATAAAATAAATGTAGTACAAATTGCAATAAGGACAAAGTTAATAATAATAAATTTTTACGATAGTAGTAATATATACAGGATTAGTACATAGACTTTTATGTAAATAAATTTAATAACGGTGAATTATTTAATTCTGTTTGATCATTCAGTAATGTATCAGAGTGTTTACATTTATTAATTTCTAGACTTTCTAATAAATTTAATTTAAAACCTTTATTTTCTTGGTGTAAAATATCAAAATTATTATTAAAGTTATGGTTTTCAGAAATTAGATGATTTGAGTATGTAGAATCAGTTTTTTTATTAAGGAAGCTTCTGTTATGTTCTGTAATACGCTTTTTAAAAGTTCTACCTGTTTGTTCTATATATACTTTATTACAAGAACCACAATTAAGTTTATATACACCCGATTTTTGATCTTTTGAATTTTTAGTTTTATTGTTCTTAATGTATTTCCCTATTGTATTATTGGTTTTATATGAAATCGTAAAATTTTGTTTCATTAAAAAAGATTTTAATTTAGTACTACTTTTACCTAGATATGTTAAACTTTTGTATTGTTTAGTTTCTTTTATGTACGGATAAACAATACAAAAGTTTAACATATCTAGGTAAAAGTAGTACTAAATTAAAATCTTTTTTAATGAAACAAAATTTTACGATTTCATATAAAACCAATAATACAATAGGGAAATACATTAAGAACAATAAAACTAAAAATTCAAAAGATCAAAAATCGGGTGTATATAAACTTAATTGTGGTTCTTGTAATAAAGTATATATAGGACAAACAGGTAGAACTTTTAAAAAGCGTATTACAGAACATAACAGAAGCTTCCTTAATAAAAAAACTGATTCTACATACTCAAATCATCTAATTTCTGAAAACCATAACTTTAATAATAATTTTGATATTTTACACCAAGAAAATAAAGGTTTTAAATTAAATTTATTAGAAAGTCTAGAAATTAATAAATGTAAACACTCTGATACATTACTGAATGATCAAACAGAATTAAATAATTCACCGTTATTAAATTTATTTACATAAAAGTCTATGTACTAATCCTGTATATATTACTACTATCGTAAAAATTTATTATTATTAACTTTGTCCTTATTGCAATTTGTAGTACATTAGTTTTATTTCAGTTTATTTATACCACATGATTTTCGACCATCATTGTGTCATTATGTCACATTTCATTTTATTTATATCATAACTTTGTAAGTTCGATTTTAATTATGTATCTGATGAAGCTATAAGATAGTGAAACGCGTTATACATTAAATAAAAATTGTGAAAATCTCAATACTTTTAGTATTTTAATATTCTTGGAATATGGATTTTCTTTAAGTAACGACTAAGAATATTCAATATATATATACCATTCTTACTCGTAATCCTATGATCCTTTTTGCGTACATGCCCAATAACTTTCCCCTTTTGTATATATATATATATATATATATATATATATATATATATATATATATATATATTTATTTTTTAGTATTAGAAACAATAGAACAGGATGATGAACCTACCTACCTAAAAACATGTGATGAATCAGTACGAGTATATGACGATGGACCTACTACCTACCCAAAAACATGTGATAAATCAGTACAAGTATATATAACTCACAAATTCAGAAGTAGAGCTGTCCAGACAGAATTTAAATTAGTAAACCAGTCAACATCACCTATTAAACCAGATCGCTGTTCAGTATCAACATCTCCTTTTAAAATAAAAAGTTGTGGTTCTACTAAACCAGGGACATTAAGCCTATCTAAATTTTCAAAAATACTAGTAGAACAATCTGACAGTGATACTTCATATTCATCATCTGTAGCTTAACAAGATACATCACCTTCAACAAAATCTCTTCAGATGAAATCCACTTCAGACTGCAGTGAATTAAGTGAAGAAATGAAAAAAGATGAGGCATTTAAAATTCTGAATTCTACATTAATTAAAATCATGAAAAACCCACGTTCTTATATAGGTCTTCCTAAATGCTGTACTTATTTATTAGACATAATTGAAGAACAGACAAGAATTCCTTCTAACCATATACTTCTTTGTTTAAAAAAAATTAGATTAAATAGCACATTCAGAGAGCTTGCCGATGATTTTTCTATCAGTACAACATATGCAAGCAAAATATTTTTTAAAAATATACCAGTATTAGCCAGCGTTATGAAACCATTTCTTGTAACTCTGGATAAAGATTTAACAAAACGTACATTGCCAATGGCTTTCAGACATAAATTTCACAACACAAGTTGCATAATAGACTGTCTAGAAATTGAGGTGCAAAAGCCTTCTAAAAGTGTTAATCAAGCAGTATCATGGTCAGAATACAAAAAATGTAATACCATAAAATTTCTAGTGTCTTGTACACCAAATGGTTTGGTAAATTATATTTCACCAGGCTATGGAGGTAGAATTACCGATACATGTTTAGTTGAATCAAGTGACTTCATTGAGTGTTTACAGCCTGGTATGTGTGTGATGGCAGACAGAGGGTTCAAACATATACAAAAATACTTATTTACTGCTGGTGTGCATCTTGTACGGCCCCCAAGTGTTGTCACTGGAGCCAAGTTATCGAAACATGAAGTGAAGGAAACAAAGCAAATAGCTAGTTTAGTTGAGAGAGTAATTAGACGTTTAAGAGAATTTAATATGTTGAAGCCCCATGCATGTTTAAATACAAATTTTGTAAAAGTACTTGATGATATTATTGTAATTGCATGTGCATTAATAAATTTACAAGATTCCCTAATTAAATAAAACTAAAAAATTAACATTTGTGCATTTTATTAACATAAAATTACAATACACTTCTATGCAATACTGGGTACACATTTTCTTTCCACAAGCCTACTATAAGCTTAAGGAAATCAGACATGTATATTTGATCAAATGATACACTGAAAATTTTCACTTTTTTATTTGTAGTGTAATCACTATCGGCCACACAAAAGTATCCCCTTTTCAATCCTGTCAAATACATTTGGACCTGCATCTGTGTATTAAACTTTGCAGTAGGTTTGCCATTGTTAATGTAGTTCTTATATGTCTTTGCACTTGTGGGGCATTTGATCTCAATAATGGCATCGCAACAGATTCCATCTGGTGATCCAGCTATCATTGGGTACTGTTTGGACAGCATGAGACCACATTTTTTTATTTTTTCCCCAGGATATCACTTCATCTTCTAAAACTGTACCACGTTTCATTGCTGGTGTGTCTGGTATACTCCCTCCCATTATTAATGCCATAAGAGCACCATCAGTTGTTTTACACCGACTAAATTCGTAAGCTCGAGATGCTGTTATTCTGCCATAACGTAGCTCAAACCAAAGACTGTTTTGATGCTGTTGTCTGGTCTCTACCTCTACTTCAGCAATAGCTTTACTTTGCCTAGGAATGTCTCGCAGGACTTCTCCTTATATTTGAGCACAAGTTGATGCATAGATAAACTATAAGTATTATTAAGAATATAGTCAGGTTGGTATTTTAATAATTCACAATTATTCAGTTTTCGTTTTTTTCCCATATCTAGAAACTTTTCGAGAACTGTAGGATTTGATGGCAAGCTAGGTTTCCCTTTTGACAAGTCCTTCGCTGTCATGCCCTTTAGGCTAGTTCCAACGCAGGACAGTTTTGATTTCTTCCAGTAGCATGCTACAGCTGTACAGGATGGCTCTTCACTCCTCCGGTGGATCCATAACAGAAATGCTATGGAGTGCTTGCAGCCCCCACTAGAAGAAACACAATCGTGACATTGAATTGATATGATAATCTCTTCTTCCTCATCCACTATTAATGTGACAGCATACAATTTTGCATGTATTTTATGCTCTGGGCCAATTTTTCCCTTCACTATGCATATTTTTCCATCACGTTTGAGCTGTACATAGCTCACATCGTCATCACCATATGAAGGTCGGGATGATCTAAAATAAAAAAAAAATATATTAGTTTTAGTGATATTTTCATAAGTACTTAATTTTGATATACTTAATTTTATGATTTGAGTTCTACATTATGTCATAACTACTAATATAGTATGGAATACTTACATAGAAGTTTTAACATTTCGAAATTCAGCTGAACAAAAGTCATTGTTAGACGAAAAAAATGCTCCCAGCATGAACACATCGATTCTTGGCAAATTTGAACTATTTGCCTTGATGAAACCTTGTTCCATAACGAATGTTAATTTAACGTCTTTTTGTAATAAAAAACAGAGATTTTAGTTTATAACAAGAAAATATCACATGAACTAAGCAAAGCCAACTATGGAGGGTAGAGGTAAAGCCAACAAACAAACAACAAATGAAATAGACTGCCTAAGTCGTGACGTCACAGCGATGGGCGGATCTGTTTTTGGCTCCAAACATTCTCGTTGTCAATGTTAAATCTCCATAAGAAATTTTTCTTTTAGTGTTTTTGTAAATATTGTGATAAAAGAAGACTTTTCAGTTGGATATATTGTTAAAGGAACTTGTTATTTAAGTGTTTTTTAATCGTTTTTGCCCAGGTGAGTTAATGTAACGTAATAATTCTGCTTTAAACTTGTTTGAGGTTATGTCTATTTAATTTTTGTTGACTTTTTGAGTATAAATACATTCGTTTTTAGAGTTTTAAAATCTAATACTGCTTCAATGGGTATGTGCTTTGTTTCGGACTGTAAATATTACAGTTTAAAGCATCCATGTAAGTTTTTTCGGTTACCAAAAAATAAGACCCAAGAGGAATAGATAGATTTCTCTCATAAGGTAAAAAACTGCTAACATTCGCTTTAAAAGATTTATGTTTTAAATTTATTTATTTACAGAAGAAAAGATAGAGATCCAAGTGAATTTGTGTGTGATTATCACTTCTTAAATAAAGAATGGGCCAACTTTATTTAATTTCAATGTTCAGAAGAAGTTAATATAAAATCTCCAGAAAAAAGGTATGAATTTTGTTGCAGAAAATCCATTAGTCTAATTAACCACTTTTTTTAGGAAGCGAACTGTAAAAAACCTTCTGACTGAGTGTTATAATATTCTGCAGCAAGTTCCATCATATTATATATTACAAATTTCCATTGTGTGTAGCCCTCACAAACTTTCAAAATTCCCCAATTAAAGAAGTTGAGGAGTATTATTGAAGGACGACATATAATTTGGAGTTGGAGTTACAAATATATTTTATTTAAGCAATATATTTCCTATAGTACAGTTTTTACAATCATTAAAAAATATTAAACCACAAGCATTGTTTCAGTTTATTTTACTTACAAGTTTTGTGTAACATCTACAGAAAAACAACTATAGTACATTTAATACATCAATTTAAAACAGTTTGTTTAAAAAAATCTTTATTAACAAAATAGCATTGCACATATACAATAAAAGTTTTAAAATTTTTATCAATTTAGTAATTTTTACATTCATATAGGCTACATTTTAAGATTATTAAATTGATTTTAATAACGTTTAAAGAGAGATAAGGACTCAATAACTCGTCACTTTTACGGTATTTTTTGACTCCAAATCCTCTCTCATTAAATGACAAAATATTTAATGCCAAGTAATTATTGTTACTAAAACAATTGATATAAAATCTCTGGAAGAAAAACATAAGTACATAATAATGGTGCACAAAGTAAATATAAAATATCTGCTAACACTGTAGAATAATCTAAAGTCACATTGATAAACGCTCTATATAAATTTTATACTAATTATCTTAGCAATTTTACAATTTTCTAACAACTTTGATAAGTAATGTTCTATGTAGAAATTTTCCAAGAGTGAAATGGTTTCTTACCATGATTCATCAAAGTCTACAATTGTCACAATTACATACTTCTTTCAATGTATGAATACATAAGTAACATTTTTTATTTTTTAAAATATAAGCTCCTTGAATTTGGTGATAATATTGTGATTTGTATTTAAGAACATGTTACCCTTATCGTCATAAAAAATTATATATTTATTATAATTCTTCAATTTTTCTGACAACTGATCATTTCTAAATGAATATGGGCATTTTCTTTCACAATGGCTTCTTCATCAATTATTCCATCAGGGCTAGCACCAACAAGTCCTGAATTTGTTAGCCATACTCCAGTTGGCCGAATATTTAAATCATAAACCTGCGTCAATTGATCTAGGATCTAGAGCATCTTTTTCATGAGTTCTACCCCACTGGATTGCTTTGATACCATCCAAATTGTATTCACCTAGAGAAATAATGAATTAATTATAATAAAAAATGTATGTGAAATTTAACTAAAGTAAGAAAATGCTATATATTCATAAAATACCGTTTTGAAAAGACTACTTTTTGAAAAATTACACAGAGGAGCAATTATTAAATTATTTATAACATCTATGACAAAAGTAATAGATATATGATTTGTTACTCACCTAGAAATGTTTTGAACAAACTAACTGGGAATCTGTTTCTCCTACACGCTGCAATTATAGCTCCAAAGTTGTTGGCAGTCATAGATACCTTGTAACTTTTGTCTTTCATACTGGCAAATATTTCTCCTCTGAAAATCAGAGTAAAGGTCCATTTTTTTCACATGACTGGATTCTAAGGCGTTTTCACCCTTTTTTTTATAATTTTGTTGTCATCTATAAAAGCATCGATGCTAGAAAGTTTTAGAACATATTTAAAAGCCATTATATTCTTAACAACAAATGGATCTGAAAATAAAACAAACAAAAAGGTGCTGCAAAACTTAAACAGACATAACCTCAAACAAGTTTAAAGCAGAATTAATACGTTACATTAACTCACCTGGGCAAAAACGATTAAAAAACACCTAAATAACAAGTTCCTTTAACAATATCTCCAACTGAAAAGTCTTATTTTATCACAATAGTTACAAAAACACTAAAAGAAAAATTCCTTATGGGGATTTAACATAGCTTTATTCGGGTTCGTTTTTTCGGACCGTTCAAGAATTGTTTTTGAATTGAATGTTGACTGTGCAGAACTAGATGCGCTGTGTGTTAAATCCGAAAACCGTTCAAATGTAGTTTAGTATTTCTATAAACCCGAACATCAAAATCTCTTCTTCTTTTTTTTTGCGTATTACTTCGACAGCCTCTTACTTTTTATTAATTGTAAATATACACATTTACTGATCAGTAGAGAAAAATACCATTGAAATACCCAGTAATTGTTGTTTATGAATAAAGGAATTATGTAAAAGCATATAAGTATAATATTTTTTTAAAATTAAAACTTTTGGCAAACTAAATTCGTAAAATAAAACCATTTGGTAAATGAAAATATTCAAAGGAAAAAAAAGTATTTAAAATATATCTATATAATAATAATATTCAAAACAAATTATAAGCTCTACTTTCAGGTATAAACACTTTATTACTTTGTAATCACTAGAACTCACAGCATAAATATAATATAAATATAATATAATAAATAACAACAAATTATACACAATCAAATATCAAAATGGCAGCAAAACATCAACATAAATGACATGCGAAGAGAAATGAACACTCGAAAACTGAAAATATTGAAAACACGCAAGCGCAGCTTTTTAATCAGAAAACAATTCTTACCCTCGAGCTGGTACTGATTTGACCGTTCGCGAACCATCCTAAAACTCGAACATGAAAATTTAAATCCAATATCAGTTCAAAAGTAGTTCAAGAAAACCCGAACACACTCATGTAAACAGCGCAGACTCAGTGCAGTTCTCGAACGGTAATTATTTGAACCCGAATAAAGCTGACAACGAGAATGTTTGGAGCCGAAAACAGATCCGCCCATCGCTGTGACGTCAGACTTAGGCTGTCCATTCAAAACAGATGTTCGGACGAAACACAAAATATCAAGGTCAAACAATATTTGCAAAAGTATGACGTCACTCTCCTCTGATTGGTGTTTGTGCTAAGATGGCGGGTTGTCCTATTTTGTATTTATATTTTTTAATAAAATAAATGTAATCACACATGTAAAATAAAAATAAGTAATTTCTTTAGAATCTCTGTATCTTATATGATTATATCAATTCAATATTTTTGTGATTCTTAGTGACTGTCATCATGCCTATTGTTTTACTTTAACGTATAAGGCCACCATATACAGATAAGTTTACTTATAATTTTTAAAACAGCACAAATCTTGTTTTATTGTAACCATAATAGATTATTTAATTAAAAAACTGATTTTAACGATAAGAATAAAGATTTTTCTATAAATTTGTAATCATATTATCCTATAAAAATTAATATTTTTATATAATAATCGGTTTTTGTACAGCGTACGAGACCACCAATACAATTTACATGAAAAGCTAATTTCATGATTGTTTATTATTTACCCCTTTAAAAATAATACAAATTAATTATTTTACCATAAAAACTTATTTTAATAATAAAAATACATATTTTTTATACAAATTAATCTTTTATAAGAGTAACTGATCTCCTCGAAACATTCAAGACACCAGTGTGAAGTTAGCAGCCCTGCTATGACTTTGACAGTTGTCAATTTGTTGATTTTTATTGTTTACAGCGTGGTATCTCTATGGGTTTACAGTTTCTAGACTAATTTTAGTGTTTTTTATAATAATAAATTGTTTTCACGTTAAGAAAATCACAGAATGGATGTTTTTAAAGGAAAAGTTAAAATAGAGGAAGAGTTTTCTGATCACTTCCAAGTCGAAAATCATAACTGTTATCAATCTGAAATGGATCTTGGTTTTAATGTTTTAAAGGAAGAACTTTTAGACCCAGTTGGTGATTCGTCCGAAGTGAAAAATTACTTTGATAATGACTTACATTTAAAAGGAAGATCGTTTTATTCTGAAGGTAAGTCTTTTATTGACTGAATTAGTAATTATAGTGTAGAAAGTAGGTTCTTGTTAAAATACAGTTTTTAACAAGTTAACAGAGTATACATCTTGTTTGATTCCACAAAAAGTGCACTATAAGTGATTTTTTTATCATTTTCTATGGCTTTTTACGTTTATTTCAGATTTATTACAATTTTTTTAAGGTATTTATGTTTAAATTTTTTCTCCAGTTTTTTAGGGTTTTATATGATTTTCTTGTGATTTTTCGAGATCATTTATAATTTTATACGATTTTTTGAAGTTTTATATGATTTTTTGCGATTTTTCATGGGGATTTATGATTTTTATCCGATTTTTGTTTTGTATGTTTCTTTGACATTTTTTACGTTAATCTATGATTCTTATGGTTTTTTTTGTCTTTTTACAGTTTTCCGCGATATTGTAAGATTTTTACTATTTTTCTATTTTTTTTTATGATTATTATGATTTTTACCATTTTCTTCTTGCTTTTGTATGAATTTAAAGGGTTTCTACGATTTTTTATTTTTTTACAAGACTTTTCATAATTTTCTATGATTTTTTAAAGTTTCTATGATTTTTTACAATTTCTTATGATTTTCCCAGGTTATCTATAATTTTTTTTAAGTTTCTCACAGGTTTCCATGAATTTCTACAATTTTTCGCTGTTTTCCATGAATTTCTACAAGTTTTCGTGATTTTCCAGGAATTTCTACACTTTTTCGCGCTTTCCTTGGAAATTTTGCAATTTTTCGTGGTTTTTCATGAATTTCTACTGCTTTTTTGAGGTTTTTTAGGAATTTCTATACTTTTCGCGGTTTTCCAGGAGTTTCTAAAGTTTTTCACGGTTTTCCAGGAGTTTCTACAGTTTTTTGCTTTTTTCCACAAATTTCTACAGTTTTTCGTGTTTTTCATAAATTGCTACAAGTTTTCGCGGTTTTTCATGAGTTCCGAATTTTAAAATTTTTTTTTATGATTTTAACAATTTTTCCTGATTTTTACGTTTTTTTTTTTGATATTAATAGTATTCTTCGGATTTTTCCTGATATTTTTTTACGTTTTTTAAAGTGACACTTTTATTAGATCGTTTTAAGTGCATGTTGCATGTCGCATGTCGGTCGAACGCCGGGTAGGTATATAAAGTATAAAGTAGGCGGCACCTATAGTTTAATACAAAAATGTACGGGAGTGTGCAGATCTGCTAATGAAACAATCCCACCAAGAACGTATTTAAGAAGGATGCTCCACTTGCTTGGTGGGGGTATGCGTGCCTGACGGAAGCAATGTGGGCAAGGCGAGAGACGGGACTTGCGCAAACGGCTACTGCGTATTAGCGCTGTCTCTGTTCTTCTCACTGCTCGTTCAAGAGAGAGAAAGTCAGTAGCGTGCTGGTGTTTGGTTTGTTTTAAAATTTTGAATAGAGTTTTGACTATTTTTTTACAATTTGTAATGCGGATAAATTTATGCAAAATAAGAATTCTATAATTAATCTCCACGAACTATATACATGAAATTGTAATTAAAGTTTATTGATCCATCAATTTCTAAGTAATTACCTACTTGGAAAATTTTTAATTAATTAAATTGATGCAATTTATTGATTTCTCAACATTCAGAATTCAGATTAATTTGTTTTACAATAAACGAGTAATTAAGTTTTATGACAAAGAGTAATTCTACTTTTCAAACTTGAAATTAGAAATATTTAAAAGGAATGCAAATTTAAAATTTTCAATTCATTCAATACAAATTAGTAAATTCAATTTTTGTAACTTCAGATTCAAATTACTAAAATTTAGTTTCAACAATAATTTATCAAGTAGTTTCATTTTCCACATGTTAAAAGTTTCATGATGGTTGTTTTTTCTCTTTAAGTTCCGTAAAATTATAAAACTTGAATGAATGTCGATATTTCCAACTTCTTAAAAAATGAACAATGACTTAAATTTTCATAGTTTCCGAATTTGTGTAATTATTAATTAACCCATAAGTAAAATCTGAAAATTTTCAAACGCGAAATTTTTGCCTTTTTCAAGGTTTTAAGATTATAAATTTCATTGCTTCCAAGATTTTAGAGAAATTCTATGAATTTCAAGAATTTTGAACTTTTCCAAAATGTTCAGGTATTTTAAATATTAACAAGTTTAAAAATTTCTCACCGTTTCAAACTTTTGTATATCCAACGTTTATGAAAATGGTTTTTTATTTTCTAGTTTTTAATTTTTTTTCTTAAAAACTTTTCATAGTACTACTGTAGTATTATAAATAAAATACCCACCGGTGTAATCCGAAATAAGCAGCGCGGATTATTTTTCCCGCCTTGCTTGGAACCACAAAATTGAATGCAGCACACATGCGACATCGTTAAACGTAATGAACACTAACAAAAAGTAGTCAATTAAATGTCAACACGATATCACGACAAGGCAAATTTAGATCTCACTTTTACCTTTGTTTAATTCTCTGTTCATTCAGTATTAAATTTACCCATAATTGTTATATACTGATCGAAAATGTTTTATTTTAGCTCATTTTCTATCCACAACGCTTTGACATTTCGAACTGTCTTGACAGTTCACCAAAACAAACCAAACACCAGCACGCTACGCTACTGACTTTCTCACTCTTGAACGAGCAGTGAGAAGAACAGAGACAGCGCTAATGCGCAGTAGCCGTTTGCGCCAGTCCCGTCTCTCTCCTTGCCCACATTGCTTCCGTTTTCATTGCACACGGCAGCTCATAGTTCAACATAGGGAGTGGAGCATCCTTCTTAAATACGTTCTTGGTTCTACTAATTATCTCTCGTCAATTGTTAAAACAAATTGTGATATTAGCATAGGTAAGTTTTATTTAATATTTATTTACTTGCTCTTTGGGATTGTTTTCCCGTATACGTAGAAATCGCACATTGTGATAGTATCATAAAATTGAGGCACATGGTGGCGAAAAACCACCTGATCCTTCCGACATAACTATAACCTATACAAAAATAATATAATATGGTAGGATGAGGAGTGTAATGAAAAAATCAAAGAAAGAAAAGAGGCAATTAAAAAATTAAAAAAAAAATACTCTATGGAAAATTACATTCATTTAAAACAAACGATAGCCAAAACTAAACTCTTTCTTAAATTAAAGAAAAAAATAATAAATTCAAAGAATTCTGTAACACTCTTAACAGAAACTTGGACATAAAATATGTTTGGAATGTAATTAAAAATTCAAGAAAAATTAGACTAATAAAATCGATAACTCGTTACCGACACAGAAGCAATAAGCTAATAACTTGCTTAATTCACTAACAAGCTGTCAAATTGATCCCGACCACCAGCATGTCATCCCGCAAGACTTCTCTGAACCGATATCCATTCATGAAATTAAAAATGATATAATGAATAAAAAAACGTGTGCGTCTCAGGACTAATCCAAGTTATTATTATTATTATTATTATTATAAATTTAAGGCTGAGGACATAGTTCCTATTAAGCCTAATAACAAAACAATGTATTGTAGACATAATATAAACTTAGCTAAAAATTTGTTCATCTATTCTGTTCTTGAACACATTCACTAACAGTTTCTTTAGAAAGACCATTCCAAATAGAAAACACTCGATTTGTAAGGAAATACTGCCTACATCTGGTTTTGAAATTCTCTTTACGGAGCTTGAACTGATGACCACGCAGGCGATCGTTGTTATTTACACAAAATAATTGACTAAGTCCGGCGTAATTAAACTGCAAGGCGCGAAAAGTTATTATTAAGTCACCCCGAATTTTACGGTTTTCGAACGACGGTAACTTGGCAGCATTTAATCTTTCTTCGTACGAAGGACGGTGTTGGTTGAGCCCAAACGCCATTCGCGTTGCACGTCGTTGTACGTTTTCAAGTATTGTTTGATCTCGCACTAATATCGGACACCATACGGTGCCGGTGTATTCCATGATTGGGCGCACATACGTTTTATACAGTTTTATTGAAATTTTTTAACTTGAGAAAAACTTTGCCTATTACTTAAATTTTATGTACATTAATATGATAATGTGTATAAATTTAAAAATTGAAATATTTTGAAAATTCTGAAAAGTTTTTTTTGTACAACTGTCATTAAAAGTGACACTTTTAATGATAGCAAACAATGTTAAAAACGATTGTTTACATAGCAGCGTGTTAAAAATACTTTTAACACGTTGCCATGTAAACAAGTTTACTTTTAACACGGTTTAGTTTACTTTTAACACGTTTTGGTTCATTGTCATTGAAAATTCGCTCGTTTCATTATCAAAATAGGAAAGTTGTACAAAAAAAATTGTATGGTATTTGTGTTAAAAGTGATTTTATTTTGTTCGTGAAATTGTTCAATTCGCTCCGCTCATTTCACAAACATTTTCACTCACAAAATAAAACCTCACTTTTAACACTCATATCATAAATAACTATTATCGCTATAACTTTCACTAATTACGATACAAAAATTTTTTACTATGACAGTTCGAAATTTCTAATCAGTCGCGTAGTAATTCGCAATACAACCACCCGCCTTAACGTGGAACGGCCTGATTATTTCAGCAGAATCGGATTTCACCTATTCTTCCTTTTTTGTGTTCAACATGTATTGACGTTGATATTAAGCACTAGAAATTTTGGCGGGCTTATCACAATTATCATTTTGTAATCTTAAGTTTTTGATCATTTTTTTACTGAATAACACAATTATTACCGTAATTTCCGTTAATTAGACCTACAACACAACTTTATTTAATGTTTACTACAAATAAACTCCTTGAACCGGTTTTTTTATAACTATAACTTTCACTAATTACAATACAAACATTTTTTACTATGACAGTTCAAAATTTCTAATCAGTCGCGTAGTAATTTGCAATACAACCACCTTTTACGTGGAACGGCCTGATTGCTATTTAATACACACTTAAAACTTAAATTCTTGTCCTATAAATTCTTATGGAAGGGTAACTGATTTTTAACGTAACGCGTTGAAAAAAGCGTTTATCATAACGCGTTGTTATCGTTTTTACACATAATAATAATATCATTTCTCTCTCTATGCTTTTCCCAAACATCTTATACTAAACGCATAGAGAAAACAATTCTTGAATTGATTGAATTTTTTAAAATTTTCAAAATTGTTAGAATTTTCAAAATTTTTAGAATTTTCAAATTTTTCAAAATTTTTAGAATTTTCAAAAATTTTCCAAATTTTCAGGATTTTCAAAAATATTCAAAATTTTCAGAATTCTCAAAAATTTTTAGAATTTTCAAATTTTTCAGAATTTTCAAAAAATTTTAGAATTTTCAAAATTTTTAAAATTTTCAAAATTTTTAAAATTTTCAAAATGTTTCAGAAATTTATACACATTATCATATTAATGTACATAAAATTTAAGTAATACGCAAACTTTTTCTCAAGATAAAAATTTCAATATTAAATAGTTGAAGTTATCACTTCTGTCGCGCGTGCTGAGACGCACACGTTTTTTTATAAAACTGTTTATTAAGATGTGTTTATGGATTTTGTTTAAAAATTTTCATTATAAAATCAGGTTTTTTATGTGAAATTTGTATTTTTGTTAAAGGGTAGTTACACGTATTGGATTTTCTTGTTTTTAAAGTAAACTTTGTTTTTTTTATTAAAATTTTTTATATAAAATCGTTGATTATTGTGTATTTTTTGATTTTATGTAAAAATTTCATCACCAAAATTAGTTTTTTTTTGTGAAATGTGCATTTTTGTGGATGTGTAGATTTTCTTGTTGTATGGGGTAAATTTTGTTTTTTCATTAAAATTTCTTGTACAAAATCGTTGATTAAGACTCTTTCTTGGTTTTCTACAAAAATCCGGCGTTAAAATCATTTTTTTAATGTGAAAATTACATTTTTGTATGTGAGGTTAAAAAATTTTGATTTTTGTAGTTTTTGGGGTAATTTGTTGTTTTTTTTTTGTTAACTTTTTATGAAAAAATCTTTTATAAAGGAATTTCAAAAAATCTGTTTTTTTGTACAAAATTTCCGTTTTTGGTTATGAGGTTAGATTTTGTAGTTTTTGAGGTAATTTTTAGTTTTTTGAGTAATTTCTTATAATAAAATCGATTACTAAAAAGGATTTTTAGTTTTTCTTTAAAATTCAGCCGTTAATATCAGTTTTTTTATGAAATTTGTATTTTTAGATGTGACGGTAGAAATTTTGGAATTTTTATGTTTTTGGGATAATTTGTTATATGTTAATTATTTATAAAATAATTTTCTAATATATTTCAGCTGAAGAAAATTTCATAATGGATGTTTCGAAAGAAAAAACAGAAGCTAGAATTAAAATGGAAGAAATTGAAATTTTTAATGAATTTGGTAAGATAAAATTTTATCATTGGAAATATTTTGTGTATGGAAAATGTACGAAATATCAATTTAAAAAATATATATATATTTTTAATTTTAGGTGAGAATAGTATAATAGATAATTTTTTAATTAAAGAAGAAGAAGAAATAGAAATTGTGGACGAATCAAAACCCGAAATAAGTAAGCTCATATATAATTATATTTAATATCATTTTACCTCCAAATCTTTTTTTATTTTCGTTAAATTTGGCTTTTGGTTTTCAAAATATAAGAAATTGGAAAAAGATCGGTCTTTTTTGGAAAAATCGTTATATTTTAGTTGTTTTTTTGGGAAATTTAAGTGTTTTTTTTTGAATTAGGATCACATTTCTGATTGAATGGAAAAAAAACTGCATTTTGATATCTTTTTTGGTCTTCAAGTTATGAGAAATTCCACTAAACAGGAACCAAGTTGTAAAGATACTGGCAGTAAATCTTTTTTTTGTAAAAAAGTATTAAAATTAGTCAAAAATGCATTTTTTTTTTTGAATAATATACGAGTATGCGCGAAATATTTGCAGATTTCAAAATTTATTATAAAAAAATTGTAAGCTTGTTACCGACAATTACAGATTTGCTTATTTTTGATAAAAATTTTGTTTTTCTGTTAAAAATATCAAATTTTGATAAAAAAGTATTAAAATTAGTCAAAAATGATTTATTTTGAAAAATTTACGAGGATGGTCAAAACAGATTTCAAAATTTATTTTATAAAACTGTAATCGAGTTACCGACAGTTACAGATTTGCTTATTTTTAATAAAAATTTTGTTTTTTAGTATAAATATTATCAAATTTTGATAAAAAAAATATTAAAATTAATCAAAAATGCAATTGTTTTTGAAAAATATACGAGGATGGTCGAAATATTTGCAGATTTTAAAATTTATTATAAAAAACTGTAATCCAGTTACCGACAGTTACAGATTTACTTATTTTTGATAAAAATTTTGGTTTTTTAATATAAATATTATCAAATTTTGATAAAAAAGTATTAAAATTAGTTAAAAATGCATTTTTTTAAATATACAAGGATGGTCGAAATATTTGCAGATTTTAAAATTTATTCTAAAAAAACTGTAATCTTGTTACCGACACTTACAGATTTGCTTATTTTTAGTTGAAGAACAACCATACAAAAATAGAGAACCGAAATTGGATTACGAAAACCCTCAACATTCTTTCAATACTAAAAGTGAAAATGAAATCTCAAATCAAACTAATCATGAGTTAAATCTCGAATTTGATATTAAAAAAGAAGAATTACACTCTACAATAGATTTAACGGATTTTAAAATGGAATTTCAACATTTTGATGAAGAATTAAATTCAGAGCGGAGCATCAAAAGAGATTCTAGAAAACAGGAACCAAATTGTAAAAATACTGGCGACAAATATAAATGTAAAATATGTTCGAAATGTTTCACACAATCCGATCATTTAAAAACTCATATTAGAACTCACACTGACGAGAAACCTTTTAAATCTAAAATTTGTTTGAAATGTTTCAAACAATCCGGTCATTTAAAAACTCATATTAGAACTCACACTAACGAGAAACCTTTCAAATGTAAAATTTGCTCGAAATGTTTCACAGGATTGAGTAACTTGAAAAATCATATAAGAAATCACACTAAAGAAAAACCTTTTAAATGTAAGATTTGTTTGAAATGTTTCACACAATCCGGTAGTTTAAAAACTCATATTAGAACTCACACTACAGAAAAACCTTTTAAATGTAAGATTTGTTCGAAATGTTTCACACAATCCGGTAGTTTAAAAACTCATATTAGAACTCACACTGGTGAGAAACCTTTTGAATGTAAAATTTGTTTGGTACATTTCACACATTCTAGTAATTTAAAAAATCATAATTTTAAAACTCACGATAACAAGAAATCTTTTAAGTGTAAAATATGTTCGAAATGTTTCACACAATCCCTTCATTTAAAAACTCATATTAGAACTCATACTAACGAGAAACCTTTTAAATGTAAAATATGTTCAAAATGTTTTACAGAATCCGGTTCTTTAAAAAAACACATTAGAATTCACACTGGAGAAAAACCTTATAAATGTGAAATATGTTCGAAATGTTTCACACAATACTATAGTTTAAAAAGACATATTAGCACTCACATTGATAAAAATTGATAAAAACAACATAATGTTGTAAATAAACTTATAATTCAACTAAATAAAAGTTTTTTTTATATCCTCCAATTTTTCTCTGTTAGACCTAAATATAAATACGTATTTTTAATGTAAATTTATCAATATTTTGTTAAAACATGGCATTTTTTTGTATAAATGTCAAAATTTAGAATCTGTATAATTCTTCTTTTCTGATGGAATCGTTTTAGATTCAAACCTCATCGACATTACTTTTCTCAACTTGACACCTGAAATTATTTTTTTTTAAATTTTTGTTTACACAATGGACAGCCTAAGTCTGACGTCACAGAGACGGGTGGAGCTTAGACTGGCTCCAAACAATCTTGTTTAGAATGGTATAGATCGCCCAACGAAAGTTTGGGACAGCTACGTGGCTTCTCGTTCAATGCGCAGTGGTTTTTTTACGAGCGTTACGATAACAACGACCGTTCTGAAAGCTTGTCAGTGTGGTAGCTAGAATGGTTTTGTAAACTGTATTTAGCTACGAATATGCTGAGAGAGTTTCCGAGTTGTTTTTTAAATGTATGTATTTTTTTAGTTTAAATTAGGCAGTAACAAATTTATATAAAATAAATTCTTCTTAATTATGTTGGCATCATACATTAAAAATTAATTTAAGATGTATAATATATTTTTATTTCTGTCCGCCACTGATAGAAAGACTCCGCCTACCTGCGCCGACTAACACGTGGCTGTCACAAACTTTCGTTGGGAGAACTATACCCTTGATTTTGTTAACAAGAAAACAATCTTCTCTATGATCAATCACAGCGTTATATGACTTAATATTTTTGCAATATCAATGATGCTGTGCATTGTTGAGATGACACTTAAAATATGATTTATAAGTCAGTAAAAAAAACTTTCTATTATAAAAAGTTTTTTTAATAAATTGTGCTTATTAAAAAATTTAGTAAGCGATTGAAATCCATGGTATCTAGTTATTTCTGTATAGTTGAACATTTCAAAAGTAATAGAGTTATCATCATCACTTATTACATTTGCAAAATCTGTATTGTGTTCCATAAGATTTTCAAAAACCGATTGTGATAAAGCTTGCTGCAATAAAGTATAAGCAAGTACTGATCTAGCATACGCATGTCCATAAGTTATGCGATCAATTGTATTTTCAGCATATATGGTAGAAAGAGCTTCTTTTATCCCACTTTCAGCCATAATATAACCAATGGATCCCATGTAAGATATTAGAGTATGAAACGAGCCTAGCCTCCACTTGTCAGACTAGCCAGAGCAACGCGCCGTTTCAGCTCAATCCACCCTTATACTGTTTAATGCCCGACATCGAGAACGGATCGTTCCTTCATCCACAGGGTCTCCAGATTGTGGAATTTCTTACCTTCTCACGTATTCCCCACTCATCCCAACTTGCAGGCCTTTAAATGCCAAATTAATAAATTGTCTCTTCTGCCGCAATAGATGTTCTCGGTACATTTGTATTTAGGTTCATACCTACGAGGACATCCTAAATAAAAAAAATACACAGCAGAAGCAATATCCCGTGCTTTCATGTATAGAGGTTGATCGAACGTTAAAATGCATGTTCTCATATCCAATTCTTTAGCATTACGTACAGTTTTTTTTATTGTTGTGTAAATTGTGTGATAATCACTTGGAGCTGCGTTAATGAAAGGCAAAAAATTATCGATGATACATCAAAATCATGGGCACTAGTTAATAAATTCATTAATCCATTCCATCCGGAAAGTTTATTATTATTTTTGAACTTTAAATACGTCCACAAAATATTGAATTGATCATTTGTAGTAAATTTCTTGACATCCGGTTCAACTTCTGGTAACGTGATTTTTATCTTTGCAAATCCTGTACCAGTAGAAGCTGGATATATTTTCAGAGGGATATTTCCGTGTTTAAAAAATTCAGATTCAGGTGGAAGTGTCTTCAAGCGCTTGATAGGTCGTCGAGGTTGTATGTTGTATACCATCACTTGGACTTACTATTTCAATGCTTCCCATATAATAAAACGTTCCTTTACAATTAATAGTGTTGATAATTAATAAACAACATCTATATTTTTATTCGATCTATTCTCGATGTCGGGCATTAACAGGATTGAGTTGACACGTCGCGTTGCTCTGGCTGGTCTGACAAGTGGAGGCTATGCTTGTTTCATACTCTAATATCTTACATGGGATCCATTGGTTATATTATGGCTGGAAGTGGCATAAAAGAAGCTCTTTCTACCATATATGCTCAAAATACAATTAAACGCATAACTTATGGACATGCGTATGCTAGATCAGTACGTGCTTATACTTTATTGCAGCAAGCTTTATCACAATTGGTTTTTAAAAATCTTATGGAACACAATACAGATTTTGCAAATGTAATAAGTGATAATGATAACTCTATGATTTTTGAAATGTTCAACTATATAAAAATAACTGGAAACCATGGATTTCAAACGCTTACAAAAAATTTTTAAAATAAGTTACTGGAGCTTAAAAATAAAAATAAAGCGTCAAAACTATGGGTTACATATTTTCGAATGGTTACTATATTGAAGGACTTCATTGCTGCGGATTGTATGGGAGATAGGAATTTACATTTATATAGTATTGAGCTAATGATTCCATTATTTCATGCATCAGGGCATTTTTCCTATGTGAAGGCCTCACAAATTTATCTACAAAATATGAAAAAATTACAGTATAAAATAGACTTGACGGAGTTAAAAAAATTCGGAAGGATTTTACATCTAGGCGCTCGCGCTCGGATAGGATACATAGCAGCTGCCGCTTTGCTCTCCCCTCCAAGTTTTATTACCTGTTCGAAATCGCTACTGCTATTTTTATACAAAGGTATTCTCGTAAGATATTCCTCTATGTCTATTCAGGTAAAATTTAACGTATAAATGAAAAAAAATTACTATTTAAAGTAAAATTATATGCTCAAAAATTAATTTTTCATAATAATTTGTTTAAGCAATGAAAAAATTGAAAGCACAAAAAAATTTTGGGTAAACATTGTAATTTATCTATATATATAAAAAAGGATGTGTTTTTATGTAAGAAATCAATGAACTCAAAAACTACTGGACCGATTATTATGAAAATTGGTATATATTATAACATATGTAACTAATTTATATAAGTCACTATGCTATAAAATACTCCTTACCTTGAATTTAATTTTAAATTTTGATAGAAATGTTAAGTAGGAAGGAATTAAATTAATTTCTTTATTTTCCAATATTATTATTTTGAAATATGCTCCAGGCTGTTCTCCTATATCAGGGTCAGAGTTCAAAATATTCAAATAATCAATAGATTCAAAATCAACTAATATAAAACTTTCAACAAAATGATTTTAAAACTTCACTATCATATACCAAATTACGTTTTCTGCGAAATCCCTCTATGTTGAGCTTAACTTTACTTTTTCTTTAATACTGTTGACAGTTTATAACTACAATTTTCAACCCCAGATGTAATTGAATCCAATGAAATGAAAAATTCTGAATTTTGTAACTATTAACAAAAAATAACTTATTTAAACAGTGATACAGTGAAATTAAATATACATAAAAATCAAACAACAGAAAAGTTCTTTATTGATAATAATGGGAGAGTGATACCGTTTTATGAAGATCTTGTTTTCTCTTCGGTCTGCTAAGCCTTAGGATCCCCTTTTCAATAACAGGCCTATGTTACCCAGGACAGCAATGATATAACGAACTTTGGAAATTTTACTAATAAGATTTCTTCTAATCACTACACAATCAGCTTTTACATCCAAAGGTAAGTACAATAATGCTATTCTTTCTTGTTAGAAACTGGATATCTTTCTTTAAATCAATTCAGGAAGCATTTATAACGATTAACTACTCAGCAACAATTTTAACCATTTATTCTTTCATAAAATTAAACTTTACTTCTTACCAGCTATTATCAATACCTTCCTGGACGTTTTGTTATCACTTTTGACTACTTTTAGACTTTCTTTTATCAGTATTTTAATAAAAAATCTCAATTTTAACGGAGCAAATTTTATTACGTCCTCTCCCCTTTAATGCCAAAAAACAAGAGAGAGATTCAGAAATCAACAATCAAACAACTGAATCTCTAAACAAACTAAAACTATACAATCATATTACCTAGTTGCCTACTACTTTTTTTTAAATGAAATTACAAACAATCTAATTTTTAATACATTATTCTAATTGAACAAAATAATCATTCCTTTTTTTGCAATTTGCTTTAACTATAAACTAATATTTTTACATTTTCAGAATTTTTCATTTGGGAATTAAACTATAATAAATTACAATATGGCTTGAAAAACAAAGATTATGTGTTTTGAAAGTAAGTAAAAATTTTTAATATTTCTATTATGCATTCTCATATTTTGTCATTTCATTTTCTAATTTTACTTTATACTAACTCATTTAAGATTAATTTTTAATTACTAAAGTATTGGAAACTTTATAAACTTTTAAATATTTACTTTTCTTATTTATCTAATTCATGATTATTGAAACTTTATATCGTATAGATTAAACTATTTTGAATCTTTAAATAAATATCTCTTCGATGGATTTGTATATTTTTCTTTCTTATTTTATTTTATTTTTCTTTTTTAGGAATTATGAAGAAGATGATAATAAATTATACCAATGTTCCTGCCTTTGCACTCTGCCTAGTAATAAGAATATTTTCCTTTCTCTATTTCCCATAAGATTTTCATTATATGTTCTTATTTAATATAGCATAGTAACTCATATCATCTCAAATCCCCCAATTAAAATTTTTGAATCAATCATATGTTCATATTTGATTAAAAAATTATAATTTCTCTGTCCAATTTAATAATTCTACAACTGTCAAGTAACTTTGCTTTATACCTTATATTTTTAATAATTTCTATTTTATCCATAATTTATTTTATAAGAGATTCTATTTTATTTTAATAAAATTTACACAAATTTCTTTGTTCTATATTTCATTTTATAAACTGTCCATTTGATGTACTTGCTTGTAAATGATTATTCATGTTCAAAGACCATATAACAATAAAAAAAATTAATTTATCTCATATTCTCTTCTAAAAATATCTTTTACCAAGAATATTCAGACTGATTATTCATACCAGTTTTAATTCTAGTATCATATCATTCAATGAATTGTTTTAATGTTTATTCTATAAACATCCCTATCTCTTTTAATAAAAAAAACTATGTACACCTAAAACTACTATTTACAACATAATATTTATTTACAAAATTGCTTTAAATATCATCTACCCTTCTGCAGGTGTAAACTTATATACATCTTTAATATTGAAAATTCCTCTTAATCTACCCGTACTAGGACAAATCAACCTATAACTATTTTGAGCATTCTCGTTATCCACCATATATGGTCCCTCAAATGGCATTAATAATTTAGCACATTGATTTTCCCTTTTGTTTGCCACTTGTAACGCTCTAATGAT
This sequence comes from Altica lythri, assembly GCA_964028335.1. Classification (NCBI taxonomy): domain Eukaryota; kingdom Metazoa; phylum Arthropoda; class Insecta; order Coleoptera; family Chrysomelidae; genus Altica; species Altica lythri. Next base: position 989,273 of record CAXIIO010000488.1, read on the forward strand.
AACCAGGTCCCCCTTTTTAAATTTAGTTTTCTTTTTTAATTTCTGTTCCTGTCTCTTGATGTATCTATCAGCATTTCTTTTCAAATTTTTGTTGACCTTTTCTAAAATCTCATGCATCTCTTGATTTCTAACTACCTCCCAGTTCCTTTCCGGTGCTCTTCCCTTATATAACAATTCCGGACATTCTTTCGTGATTCCATGAGGAGTTTCATTCATATATCTCTGAACTTCTTCCAAATTATTTTCCCATAATTCGTGCTCTTGGCTACATAAAATTCTCAAATATTTAATAATTATTTTTAGGTGTTTGATAATTCAAAATCGCTTGTACTCTTTCTGGATCCATGCTTACCCCAGTAGTATTCAATACATATCCTAAATATTTTATTTCTTGTTGGTAAAATTTACATTTCTCCACATTTAATTTCAAACCTGCTGTTTCCAGTTCCTTTAAAGTTATTTCCAACTGTTCTTTATGTATTTCTTCATTTTCTGAATACACCAAAATATCATCAATATAATGAAGTATAAATGACTCATATTTATTTAATATCGTATGTAAAGTTTTAACTAATGCTGCACAAGAACTTTGTAATCCATAGGGTACAACACAAAATTGGTATACAATTCCATCCACCATAAAAGCTGTGTATGGTCTACTACTTTTTTCTAAAGGAATTAGCCAGAAACTGTGTTTAAGATCTAATTTTGAGTATATTTTAGCCTTTGTTATTCTCCAAATATTCCCTCTACATTCATGGGACTTTCATATTGTTTTACCGTGTAAGTATTTATATTCCTAGCATCCAGACATAATCTTATTTCCCCTGACTTTTTTCTAACACATGTAATTGCATTTATATAAGGCGAATCAGACCTCTCTATAATTCCATCTTTCATCATTTTGCTTAATTCCTGATATACTTCATCCTTCAACTTATAAGGAATTGGATAAGTCTTAATCTTAAAATTCTTAATATCCTTGTTCATCTTCAACTTGTGGGTATAATTTGATGCTATACACGTTTCTTCATTAAATAGTCTACAATATTTTCTACATAACATTTCCACTTCTTTTTGATATTCTCCACAGTTCCCTTCTAACTTATTATAATCTACATTTGATATATTATTATACTGTCTATTCGGATTGACCTCCCAACTTGCATTATTTCCTAAGGTAAATGGTATTATCTGTTGTTCCCATTTTAAACATTCTTCTTCATAATCTATTACTACCTTGTGATTATTCAATTCATCTGAACCTAATATAATGTCATAATTTAAATTTTGAATAAGTAACATTTGGATTTTATATTTCTTAATACCTATTAGTATTTCTCCCATAATCATGTTGTTGGTATCGTATAATTTTTTATTATTCGCTCCCACTAATGATAATTTATTTGTTTTTATCATCATAATATCATCTTCTTTAACTTGTGAAACTACTTTTTGACTAATTAAAGTAACCTCTGAACCAGTATCTATCATAATTTTGCATTTAATATTTTGAAAAACCCCTTCTATAAAAATTAACCTCCTGAGTTCATTAATTTTAATTTCATCTTCATTAACAAGAAATTCTCTAGGATGTTCATACCTAGAAGAGTAGATGATATTACGCACGTGGAAGCGACTTAAGCAAAATCCACGTTCTGTTCCTGGCCTTGGCCAATCACATCACTCTGATTTGCATTCACAACATTCACCTGTCGACTATTCTCACCTCTATCTCGCCATTCATTATTCTGATTCCCTACATTACGATTATCCTCATTTCTGCCATTGTTATCATAATTTCTGTTCCATCTATTTCCTGACCCCCTATTCCTATCATAATTATTGTTATTTGAAAAATCCCTATTTCTCCTATCAAAATTCCTATTTTCCCAATTTCTACCATTTCTATTATCATTCCTATATTCATTTCCTCTTGTCTCATTCCTATTAAAATTACCATATCCCCTATTAAATTCCCTATTCCTATTATTAAATCTGTCATTACCATTATTCCTATTCTCATCTCTATTCCTATCATTAAATCTATTACCACTAGAATTCCTGTTTTCATACCTATTCCGATCATTAAATCTTTCATTCCCATTATTTCTACTTTCACTCATTAGACTTCGTTCTAGTCTCTGTAAATAATTTGACAGATGTTCCATGGTTTTAATGTTGTGTATAGCTATCGTCTCAGTCACTTCATGTTTATACTGTCTAGCCACATACAATACTATTTCTTCTTCCCTCATCGCAGGTTCCAAATATTGCGCATTATTATAGAGTTGCATTGCATATGCATTATAATTTCTTCCTTTATTGTGATCATATTTTCCAAAGTACAGTTTTTCCCTAAATGTTGCTTGTTGAATTTCCCCCCAGAAATATTTACAAAATTGCTCTTCGAAATCTTTTATTGACAACATTTTATTTTCTTTATTACAGAACCATAGTAGAGGATGTCCTGTTAGCATATCACGGATCAACAATTTTTGTTCCGAGAAGTCACTTATATACTTTGTTTTACTTTTAACAATATTTACAAATACTTTGGTTTATGGTTTATGTTTCCATCAAATTTAATTCCAGCATTATTGTAGTGAGACATCATATTAGGAAGAACTCCCAATGCATTTCCTCTGACACTATTCTCCATAACTTCTTGTAGCTTCTTCTGCATATCCTCCATTTCCTTACTTAATTTAAACCTAGTTAATTCCTGATCCTTACTGCAAACTCCTTTTTGTTTTTCTACTTCTCCCTCTAGTCTTTCAAATTCTTTTCCTAAATTAATTTTTAAATTGTCCACTACCTCTTCATTAATTTGCTCTTGTAACCGTATTTGTCCTATTTCTTTTTTTATAATTTCCGTTTGTTTGTTGACTTCTTGTTCAATTTCTTCTGGTAGATTTTCTTTAATTGATTTTTCTACTTCTTTTATTCTAATTTCCATACCCTTTTCAATTTCTCCCCTAATTTTTACTCTTGCATCCTGTATTTCTGTTCTTAATTCTGAGTTTTGTTGTTTAATCCTCTTGTCACATTCCTTTTTTATAACTTTAACTTCTTCTCTTATCTTCAAATTATCTTCTTTAATACTACTTATTTCCTTTTTAAACATATCATTATCTTCTTTAATTTGATCCAATTTTTTATTATTTTCTTCAAATTTCTTATCTATTTTTTTATCCTGCTGATCAAATTTCTTATTCTGCTGATCAAATTTCTTATTCATTTCTTCTTTTATATCTTTTTTAATATCTTCCCTCATCTTCACATTATCTTCTTTTATATCTTTACTCATATTCATCATGAAACTTTGTATCATCCTTAACATATCAGCTGAGCTCTCATCTCTGGGTTGTGCTTGTACGATCTGTTCTTCCTGTTTATTTCCACTACCAGATGCCTCTGTCTCTATTTCAACCATAGTTCGATCCTGCTCTCCCCCTATCTCCATTAAATTATCTCCTTCTTCTGTCTCTGCCTCTTCCTGTGTCTGTCCTGTTTGAATCAGCTCTTCCACTCGATAATCTCTTGCTCCTAACACTCTCTCCTCATGTACTTGTACCGCTACACTCTCAACCTCAATCTCTCCTCCATCACTACTCTCACTATCCTCTCCTACTACCTTACCATCTCTCAATCTCATTTTTCCATCCATACTTACAATTTAAAATTCACAGAGATAAATATAACTAATGTTCAAATTTTTTATTTAAAATACCTTTATATTAATAAAAATTTACCAAGCAAATGACTTTTAATTAAATTTCCTTCTGATTAATCAGAATCAAACAAATAAATCAAAAAAAAAAATTTACCAAACAAAGTTTTCTTGACTCGTGTTTAGAATATCAGAAAAATTCTCAAGTTTTTTATTATTTAAATAGGCTCTAGTTTTGATTATTTAGAGCCCCACGTTGGGCGCCAAAATTTATAACATATGTAACTAATTTATATAAGTCACTATGCTATAAAATACTCCTTACCTTGAATTTAATTTTAAATTTTGATAGAAATGTTAAGTAGGAAGGAATTAAATTAATTTCTTTATTTTCCAATATTATTATTTTGAAATATGCTCCAGGCTGTTCTCCTATATCAGGGTCAGAGTTCAAAATATTCAAATAATCAATAGATTCAAAATCAACTAATATAAAACTTTCAACAAAATGATTTTAAAACTTCACTATCATATACCAAATTACGTTTTCTGCGAAATCCCTCTATGTTGAGCTTAACCTTACTTTTTCTTTAATACTGTTGACAGTTTATAACTACAATTTTCAACCCCAGATGTAATTGAATCCAATGAAATGAAAAATTCTGAATTTTGTAACTATTAAATCAACTTAAACTTATCGACTAGTGAAAAATAACTTATTTAAACAGTGATACAGTGAAATTAAATGTTCATTATATACATAAAAATCAAACAACAGAAAAGTTCTTTATTGATAATAATGGGAGAGTGATACCGTTTTATGAAGATCTTGTTTTCTCTTCGGTCTGCTAAGCCGTAGGATCCCCTTTTCAATAACAGGCCTATGTTACCCAGGACAGCAATGATATAACGAACTTTGGAAATTTTACTAATAAGATTTCTTCTAATCACTACACAATCAGCTTTTACATCCAAAGGTAAGTACAATAATGCTATTCTTTCTTGTTAGAAACTGGAGTATCTTTCTTTAAATCAATTCAGGAAGCATTTATAACGATTAACTACTCAGCAACAATTTTAACCATTTATTCTTTCATAAAATTAAACTTTACTTCTTACCAGCTATTATCAATACCTTCCTGGACGTTTTGTTATCACTTTTGACTACTTTTAGACTTTCTTTTATCAGTATTTTAATAAAAAATCTCAATTTTAACGGAGCAAATTTTATTACGTCCTCTCCCCTTTAATGCCAAAAAACAAGAGAGAGATTCAGAAATCAACAAACAAACTAAAACTATACAATCATATTACCTAGTTGCCTACTACTTTTTTTTAAATGAAATTACAAACAATCTAATTTTTAATACATTATTCTAATTGAACAAAATAATTATTCCTTTTTTTACAATTTGCTTTAACTATAAACTAATATTTTTACATTTTCAGAATTTTTCATTTGGTAATTAAACTATAATAAATTACAATATGGCTTGAAAAACAAAGATTATGTGTTTTGAAAGTAAGTAAAAATTTTTAATATTTCTATTATGCATTCTCATATTTTGTCATTTCATTTTCTAATTTTACTTTATACTAACTCATTTAAGATTAATTTTTAATTACTAAAGTATTGAAAACTTTATAAACTTTTAAATATTTACTTTTCTTATTTATCTAATTCATGATTATTGAAACTTTATATCGTATAGATTAAACTATTTTAAATCTTTAAATAAATATCTCTTCGATGGATTTGTATATTTTTCTTTATTTTATTTTATTTTTCTTTTTTAGGAATTATGAAGAAGATGATGATAAATTATACCAATGTTCCTGCATTTGCACTCTGCCTAGTAATAAGAATATTTTCCTTTCTCTATTTCCCATAAGATTTTCATTATATGTTCTTATTTAATATAGCATAGTAACTCATATCATCTCAATATATGTAACGGAGAAGGTTTATATGATATGCTCATTGATGCCACTCGCCACCAGGTGGCGCTGCAAAGTAGCAACTTCTGTCCCGTTCAACCCATTGTCATGAAAATTGGTATGTATATGTATTTTTTCACGGAGAAAACGAATATGCTATGCTCATTGATGCCACTCGCCACCAGGTGGCGCTACAGAGTAGCAACTTCTGTCCTGTTCAACCGATTGTCATGAAATTTGGTATGTATATGTATTTTTTCACGGAGAAAACGAATATGATATGCACATTGATGCCACTCGCCACCAGGTGGCGCTGCAGAGTAGCAATTTCTGTCCCGTTCAACCGATTGTCATGAAAATCAGTATGATGATGTATTTTTAATGGGTAAGATGAATATGATATTCGTATTAATGGAAGTTACTAGCAGATGGCGCTTCCATTAAACGAGCAACCACTACTTATTTGATTACTTTATATCACGCCACCGTAAGGTGGCGCAGTTAATATCACGTATATTTAAACGAGCAATCCTTACTTAAGTATTGTGACGCCACCGGAAGGTGGCGCAGTTAATATATCACTTATATTTAAACGAGAAATTCTTACTAAATTACCTAAGTACTGTTATGCATCTTATATATTTTACCGATAAACTACAAAATAAAACGAAAAAAAAAAATGGTATAAACCTGATAACTAACGAGAAAATATGATGAAAACGATAAAATCAAAATAAATTAAAAAAACGAAAAATTGAAGAATGACATAAATGATTTGCGGTACGAAGTCCGCCGGGTCAGCTAGTAGTATAAAAAACAAAACCCTACGTCGATTATATAAATTCATTCACTGTAACTCTAATCCGAGGTAAAAACCTCTAGACACCCCCAATATTATATCAAAAGTACAATTATTAAATGTGCATTGCATGAATGATATGTTCCTTGAACTATTCGGTACCGCAGTCGAATTTCCTTGTGTTGAAATGATATTTTTTATTACACCAACAAATCTATTGTAATTCGAAGTAACAGGACTAATCCATCTAATATCACTCTCTACCTGCTTTCGAAAATTATTCCAATCTGATCTTCTAAAGTTCCACCTTGGTTTATTTAACGAAAAACACTTATCGGTTGTAATGCCTGTTTGTAAAATATTAGGTCTATGTTGACTATGTGGAAAGCCGTTAAGAACATTTCTCGTTATTTGTAATGGTAAAAAATTATTGTTTATAGTTACAAAACATAGGTCAGGATTGTATTCTTGCTTCCATCTTGCTGAATAAAATGACTTTCTATTCTTTGCATCAAATACTAGGTGAAGATTGTGTGATTCCATCCAGGTTATTAAATTATTTCCACTAATATTATTTTCTCTATACCCCACATGTTATGATGGCAGTTAAAATCTGCAACGAAGAGAGCAGGACGGGGATAATTTGTTGAAAAATTTTCTGACCATTGTATATTTGGTGGTTTATATATGTTAATTATGTAGATATCAGCCAACTTAATAGTAATTCTATGTATTTCATGTGTGACTGAATAATCTATTGCCATACCATATATGGGACTGTACAATGCATCAATCAAATTAAAGCCAAAAATCTCTTTTAATTAATTCTGCTTCACTTGATGTGTGAGTTTCTTGTAATAGAATTACATCAACGTTATTATAATGGCATATTTTCGATAAGAATTCACATTTATCTTTTGATATACCTTCAATATTTAATTGACAGATTGTCAGTCTTGGTCCTAAAAATGCCGAATCCGGTGAAAATTGATTATAATCGGGTGTACTACTAGAAATCCGGGAGGATCCAGTGGAACTTATCCGTAATTCCCAGTGCTGATAATTACTAGATTTGGTATTCATATCTATTTTGAGCCTAAAAAGGCTATCAGCTTCCATTGACATTACGTCACGGGTACATCGATATAGAACCCAAAAATGTGGTTAGATTTTTTGTACGTCTGTCCGTCTATCTAGGTATATGTTTGTGCGCGTATCACATTAAAACTACTGATCCGATTCGAATGCGGTTTTCTTCTTTCAACATAATATTTTAACGGGGTGATTAAAGAAATTTTTAAACAACAATCAACACGCCACGCGAACGACGTTGCAGGTACACCTAGTTTTCTAATAAATTACCTCTAATATTTTTTTTGTACAACGCTACAATGTTAAAAACGATTGTTTACATAGCAGCGTGTTAAAAATACTTTTAACACGTTGCCATGTAAACAAGTTTACTTTTAACACGGCTTAGTTTACTTTTAACACGGTTTGGTTCATTGTCATTGAAAATTCGCTCGTTTCATTATCAAAATAGGGAAGTTGTACAAAAAACATTGTATGGTATTTGTGTTAAAAGTGATTTTATTTTGTTCGTGAAATTGTTCAATTCGCTCCGCTCATTTCACAAACGTTTTCACTCACAAAATAAAACCTCACTTTTAACACTCATATCATAAATAACTATTTAGGCATCCACATTGTAAAATATGGAAAAATAAAAATAAAAGAAGATGTTTTTAATTTATTATTTCATGTGAGTGCTAATATGTTTTTTTAAAGTTAAAGAAAATTTGAAACATTTTGAACATATTTTACATTTAAAAGGTTTCTCGTCAGTGTGAGTTCTAATATGAGTTTTTAAATTACAGGATTGTGTGAAACATTTCGAACAAATTTTACATTCAAAAGGTTTCTCGTCAGTGTGAGTTCTAATATGCTTTTTTAAATTACTGGTTTGTTTGAAACATTTCGAACAAATTTTACATTTAAAAGGATTCTCGTTAGTGTGAGTTCTAATATGCTTTTTTAAACTACAGGATTGTGTGAAACATTTCGAACAAATTTTACATTCAAAAGGTTTCTCGTCAGTGTGAGTTCTAATATGAGTTTTTAAATTACAGGATTGTGTGAAACATTTCGAACAAATTTTACATTTAAAAGGTTTCTCGTCAGTATGAGTTCTAATATGCTTTTTTAAATCACTGGTTTGTTTGAAACATTTCGAACAAATTTTACAATTAAAAGGTTTTTCGTTAGTGTGAATTCTAATATGCCTTTTTAAATTAATGGATTTTGTGAAACATTTTGAACAAATTTTACATTTATATTTGTCGCCAGTATTTTTACAACTTGGTTCCTGTTTAGTGGAATCTCTATTGATGCTCCGTTCTGAATTTAATTCTTCATCAAAATCTTCAAATTCTATTTTAAAATCCGGTAAATCAATTGTAGTGTGTAATTGTTCTTTTTTAATGTCAAGTTCAAGATTCAACTCATGATTTGAAATCTCATTTTCACTTTTAGTATTGAAAGAATTAATTGAAGAATTATCCATGACCACTGTTACAAATTGTTGAGGGTTTTCATATTCCAATTTCGGTTCTTTACTTTTGTTGGGTTGTTTTTCAACTAAAATCAAAGATAAACTAATGTTAATACATTATAAGTAAATTCACAGTTTTTTTTACATGATTGTTGATTAAGATATTTTGACAAATTTTGGAAATGTAAAATAAATAATACTTCATTTACTTCAATTTGTTTTTTATGAAACACTAAAATTGAATATGAAGAGTAAAAGAAAGAAGGAGAACTATTTGAATGTATTAAAAAGTGTCTATTGGAAAGTTGGTTTTATAAGATTTTAAAAACAACACCAATAATCATTATCGACGTTATTTCAAAAGTTCTGTTGGATTTTTCGAAAAAACACCCCGCCCCGTGCTTTTTTCAAATTTTTCATATATTGAAAATCAATTTCTCATATCTTAAAGACCAAAAAAGATATCAAAATGCAGTTTTTTTCCATTTAATCAGAAATTTAATACTAATTCAAAAAAACTTTAAATTTAACAAAAAATAAAAAAAAAACAAATAAAATATAACGATTTTTCAAAAAAAAACGAACTTTTTCCAATTTCCAAAATTTGAAGGTAAAATGATATAAAATATAATTATATATGAGCTTACTTATTTCCATCTCATCGAAACAATGCATTTCGACTTTTGGTTCGTCTACAATTTCTAATTTTTCTTCTTTAATTAAAAAATTATCAATATTTCCTCCTATATTCTCACCTGAAATTAAAAATATATATATATATATTTTTTAAATCGATATTTTGTTATTTTTGTGTTTTATTTAATGAACAATTCTGTTTATTTTTTTTAAATCTGTAACTTTCAACAATTTTTTATACATTTTTCATACACAAAATGATTACAATGATAAAATTTCATCTTACCAAATTCATTAAAAATTTCAATTTCTTCCATTTTAATTCCAGATCCTGTTTTTTCTTTCGAAACATCCATTATGGAATTTTCCTCAACTAGAATATATTGGAAAATTATTTTATAAATATGTAATTAACATATAACAAAGTATCCCAAAAACATATAAATTCCAAAATTTCTACCGTCACATCTAAAAATCCAAATTTCATAAAACTAACTGATATTAACGCCTGAATTTTAAAGAAAAATCAAAAATCCTTTTTAGTAATCCATTTTAATAAAAGAAATTACTTAAAAAACTAGAAAATTACACCAATAATTTTCATAAAAAAGTATGGATGGTCGAAATATTAGCAGATATTAAAATTTATTGTCAAAAATTGTAATTTAGTTTTTTGGTAAAAATATTATCAAATTTTGATAAAAAGTATTAAAATTAGTCAAAAATGCAATTTTTTTTTGAAAAATATACAAGGATTGTCGAAATATTTGCAGATTTCAAAATTTATTGTAAAAAACTATAATCTAGTTACCGACAATTACAGATTTGCTTATTTTTAATAAAAATTTTGATTTTTTGGTAAAAATATGATCAAATTTTGATAAAAAAGTATTAAAATTAGTCAAAAATGCAATTTTTTGAAAAATATACGAGGATGGTCGAAATATTTGCAGATTTCAAAATTTATTGTAAAAAACTATAATCTAGTTACCGACAATTACAGATTTGCTTATTTTTAATAAAAATTTTGATTTTTTGGTAAAAATATGATCAAATTTTGATAAAAAAGTATTAAAAATAGTCAAAAATGCAATTTTTTTTTGAAAAATATACGAGGATGGTCGAAATATTTGCAGATTTCAAAATTTATTGTAAAAAACTATAATCTAGTTACCCACAACTACAGATTTGCTTATTTTTAATAAAAATTTTGATTGTTTGGTAAAAATATTATTAAATTTTGATAAAAAAGTATTAAAATTAGTCAAAAATGCATTTTTTTTTAAATATACGAGGATGGTCCAAATATTTGCAGATTTCAAATTTTGATAAAAAAGTATTAAAATTAGTCAAAAATGCAATTTTTTTTGAAAAATATACGAGGATGGTCGAAATATTTGCAGATTTCAAAATTTATTGTAAAAAAACTATAATCTCGTTACCGACAATTACAGATTTGCTTATTTTTAATAAAAATTTTGATTTTTTGGTAAAAATATTATCAAATTTTGATAATAAAGTATTAAAATTAGTCAAAAATGCAATTTTTTTTTGAAAAATATACGAGGATGGTCGAAATATTTGCAGATTTCAAAATTTATTGTAAAAAACTATAATCTAGTTACCGACAATTACAGATTTCCTTATTTTTAATAAAAATTTTGAATTTTTGTTAACAATATTATCAAATTTGGATAAAAAAGTATTAAAATTAGCCAAAAATGCAATTTTTTTTGGAAAATATACGAGGATGGTCGAAATATTTGCAGATTTCAAAATTTATTGTAAAAAACTATAATCTAGTTACCGACAATTACAGATTTACTTATTTTTAATAAAAATTTTGATTTTTTGGTAAAAATATTATCAAATTTTGATTAAAAAGTATTAAAATTAGTCAAAAATGCAATTTAAAAAAAAAAAAATATACGAGGATGGTCGAAATATTTGCAGATTTCAAAATTTATTGTAAAACAACTATAATCTAGTTACCGATAATTACAGATTTGCTTATTTTTAATAAAAATTTTGATTTTTTGGTAAAAATATTATCAAATTTTGATAAAAAAGTATTAAAATTAGCCAAAAATGCAATTTTTTTTGGAAAATATACGAGGATGGTCGAAATATTTGCAGATTTCAAAATTTATTGTAAAAAACTATAATCTAGTTACCGACAATTACAGATGTGCTTATTTTTAATAAAAATTTTGATTTTTTGGTAAAAATATTATCAAATTTTGATTAAAAAGTATTAAAATTAGTCAAAAATGCAATTTTTTAAAAAAAAATATACGAGGATGGTCGAATTATTTGCAGATTTCAAAATTTATTTTAAAAAACTATAATCTAGTTACCGACAATTACAGATTTGCTTATTTTTAATAAAAATTTTGGATTTTTGTTAACAATATGATCAAATTTTGATAAAAAAGTATTAAAATTAGTCAAAAATGCAATTTTTTTTGAACAATATACGAAGATGGTCGAAATATTTGCAGATTTTAAAATTTATTGTAAAAAAACTATAATCTCGTTACCGACAATTACAGATTTGCTTATTTTTAATAAAAATTTTGATTTTTTGGTAAAAATATTATCAAATTTTGATAAAAAAGTATTAAAATTAGTCAAAAATGCAATTTTTTTTTGAAAAATATACGAGGATGGTCCAAATATTTGCAGATTTCAAAATTTATTGTAAAAAACTATAATCTAGTTACCGACAATTACAGATTTGCTTATTTTTAATAAAAATTTTGAATTTTTGTTAACAATATGATCAAATTTTGATAAAAAAGTATTAAAATTAGTCAAAAATGCAATTTTTTTTGAAAAATATACGAGGATGGTCGAAATATTTGCAGATTTCAAAATTTATTGTAAAAAACTATAATCTAGTTACCGACAATTACAGATTTGCTTATTTTTAATAAAAATTTTGATTTTTTGGTAAAAATATTATCAAATTTGGATAAAAAAGTATTAAAATTAGCCAAAAATGCAATTTTTTTTGGAAAATATACGAGGATGGTCGAAATATTTGCAGATTTCAAAATTTATTGTAAAAAACTATAATCTAGTTACCGACAATTACAGATTTACTTATTTTTAATAAAAATTTTGATTTTTTGGTAAAAATATTATCAAATTTTGATTAAAAAGTATTAAAATTAGTCAAAAATGCAATTTAAAAAAAAAAAAATATACGAGGATGGTCGAAATATTTGCAGATTTCAAAATTTATTTTAAAAAACTATAATCTAGTTACCGACAATTACAGATTTGCTTATTTTTAATAAAAATTTTGATTTTTTGGCAAAAATATGATCAAATTTTGATAAAAAAGTATTAAAATTAGTCAAAAATGCAATTTTTTTTGAAAAATATACGAGGATGGTCGAAATATTTGCAGATTTCAAAATTTATTGTAAAAAAATATAATCTAGTTACCGACAATTACAGATTTGCTTATTTTTAATAAAAATTTTGAATTTTTGTTAACATTATGATCAAATATTGATAAAAAAGTATAATAATAATATAATAATTGATTTTTTGGTAAAAATATGATTAAATTTTGATAAAAAAAGTATTAAAATTAGTCAAAAATACAATTTTTTGAAAAATATACGAGGATGGTCGAAATATTTGCAGATTTCAAAATTTATTGTAAAAAACTATAATCTAGTTACCGACAATTACAGATTTGCTTATTTTTAATAAAAATTTTGATTTTTTGGAAAAAATATGATCAAATTTTGATAAAAAAGTATTAAAATTAGTCAAAAATGCATTTTTTTTTTGAAAAATATACGAGGATGGTCGAAATATTTGCAGATTTCAAAATTTATTGTAAAAAACTATAATCTAGTTACCGATAATTACAGATTTGCTTATTTTTAATAAAAATTTTGATTTTTTGGTAAAAATATTATCAAATTTTGATAAAAAAGTATTAAAATTAGCCAAAAATGCAATTTTTTTTGGAAAATATACGAGGATGGTCGAAATATTTGCAGATTTCAAAATTTATTGTAAAAAACTATAATCTAGTTACCGACAATTACAGAATTGCTTATTTTTAATAAAAATTTTGATTTTTTGGTAAAAATATTATCAAATTTTGATTAAAAATTATTAAAATTAGTCAAAAATGCAATTTTTTTTTAAAAAATATACGAGGATGGTCGAAATATTTGCAGATTTCAAAATTTATTTTAAAAAACTATAATCTAGTAACCGACAACTACAGATTTGCTTATTTTTAATAAAAATTTTGATTTTTTGGTAAAAATATGATCAAATTTTGATAAAAAAGTATTAAAATTAGTCGAAAATGCATTTCTTTTTGAAAAATATACAAGGATGCGCGAAATATATGCAGATTTCAATAATCGGATAAACGTAAAAAAAAATCGATTCGATTTTTCTTCTTTTTTTGTTTAGATTCTAGAAATGTCAACGAAATAAAAATCTGTTAATATTTATAACATCCTTTGTTATTTTTAAATAAAAACATAAAAATAAACATTATTCATTTATTTATTTTTAATATAAATTTATCAATATTTTATTAAAAAAAAGAAGAAGAAAATGACATTTTTGCGGAATTGCTAGATGGCGATAACCTTAAACACAAAATACGAGGGAAATACAAAATAAGTTTTGAAATCTGCAAATATTTCGACAATCCTCATTTATTTTTCAAAAAAAATTGCATTTTTGATTAATTTTAATACTTTTTTATCCAAATTTGATAATATTTGTAGAAAAACCAAGAAAATTCCGTTATAAAAGATTATTTCATAAAAAGTTAACAAATTAAACTAGCAAATTACCCCAAAAACTACAAAAATCAAAATTTTCTAACCAAAAATGTAATTTTCACATTAAAAAAAATAGTTATTATCCTAACAAGTGCGGAAAGTTATACTTTCCCGCACGCGAACTGCCGATGCCCGAACGACGCGAAGCGGAGTTCGGGCAAGCAGTTCAAGTGCGGGAAAGTTAATTTCTGCAAGTGTTAGGATCAATACTTTATACAACTACTGCTCTGGAAGTAGAATTTGAGAGGAATATAACAAATATTTTTTCTTTTGACACATCTGGCAATAAATTTGTTGTTGCATTTTTAGTTCAGGTGGAGTTAAACATCTTGTTAAATCGACCATTATTTTAAATAGTACACTTTTTCTAATTACCTACACTTTCTTTTTGCGTTTAATACAGTTGCGTTGTGACAGTTGTGACATAAATTAAAAAGGGTTAGGACTGATCGAGTAGTCTCTCTAGTCAAATAAAAACGACAGATAGTTTAGGCGGAATCCGTGTAGTTATGTGGTCATAACCAAACATGTGCGTTTATGAAATACATATAGTCAAGTATGCGACTATTGTGTACTTCGGAGATGACATACTGCGCTCGAAAAGTCAACTTCCAGAGCAGGCGTTGTATAAATGTTTTTAGTCGACCTCCTCAAAAATGCATACATTTCAGTATTCATTTGCGAACGTAAAGTAAAACTTTTTTGTCCTTGTACAAAAAAGTAAATAGCGGGTGTTTTAGAATCAAGTGTGTACGCGCAAAGCAGTGTGACAGTTCTCAAAATACACAAAATAAACGTCATCGAGTGCCGACAAATGTAGATGTTAATTGCAAACAATAAAGGCGGAAACATACTATCAAAACGTGACACGACGCCACGCCACCCGACGCATGTTAGTACCTCTCAATTCCATATATTTAATACAGTTAGAAGCACATAGACAACACGCTATGTGACCACACGCCGCAACATAAATATATGGACTAACATGCGTGGCGTCGTGTCACGTTTTGATAGTATGTTTCCGCCTTTAGTGAACTACGTATAATAACGGTTAAAAATGCTATACGATAGTGAAGAAAGCATAACCGGAACACCGCCGGATATTAAAGAAGCCGCGAATGCAGCAAAATTAAGTTTGTTGCCAAAAAAATCTGCAGAAATATATGAAAAGCAGTATAATATGTTTGTGGATTGGTGCAAGGAAAAAAAAGTTAAATTAGTTTCGGAGAATAGTTTACTTGCTTATTTCTCTGAAAAAGTCGATACGTTAAAGCCTCCGACAATGTGGTCAATGTACTCAATGTTAAAATCAACGTTAATTGCTAAAAACGACATCGACATAAGCAAATACACTAAGTTAATAAAAAGACAAAATGTAGGATATCAGGCAAGAAAATCAAAAGTTTTAAGTAAAGAAGAAGTTTTTAAGTTTTTGCAAACAGCACCGGATTCGCTTTATTTATTGCATAAGGTATGTATTTGTTAGATTCACTCTGAATCACTTTATATTTATAAATCCATTTTTTAGGTTACATTGATATTTGCAGTAGCAGGTGCATTGCGGCGTAATGAACTAAGACAATTAAAAACAAGTAATGTGGAGGACAAAGATAACATTTTCATAATTAAGATACTTGAAACAAAGAATGGAAAACCTAGAACATTCACAATTACGGACAAAATTTACGGTGAATATGACGCAATCGGAATAATTAGAAAATACATATCACTACGACCTAGAAATGTAACCACCAATGCTTTTTTTCTAAATTACCGCAAAGAAAAATGTGTAAACCAAGTTGTTGGTATACACACTTTTAGAAAAATACCAAGTTTAATTGCAACATTTTTGAAATTAGAGAACGCCAAAGCGTATACAGGCCATTGTTTCCGCAGAACATCTGCCTCATTGTTGGCTAATGCTGGAGCAGATATATTGATGTTAAAACGCCATGGTGGTTGGCAGTCATCTTCTGTGGCAGAGGGTTATGTAGAGGATTCCATTGCCAGTAAAATTGATATCGCGCACAAAATTATGGGCAATACGACAAACACCAGAAATGAAACTGTTGGTGAACATTCTAATACTTCAAAAATTGTTTGTGTAAGCGACGAAGTTTGCGCTAGTGAGATTGTTCCTAATTTAGAAAATAATAACGTACAATTGCACAGTGAAAGTACTGTGTCTAGTGCACCAGCCATTAAATTAATCAACTGTACTAATTGTTCAGTTTCAATCACCTTTTCTAAATAAAGCACATTTTGTATGAGTTTGGAAGCATTTATATATACTATCTTTGAGTTTTGATTTAATTATGGAATATATGGTTGGTCGACTAAAAAATTTAATATGTAACACGGACAAAAGTAGACTTTTTTGGCCGCAGCCTGGGTTTGTTGGCCGAGGCGCTAGCCGAGGCCAACAAACCCAGGCTGCGGCCAAAAAAGTCTTACTTTTCGTCCTTGATACATAAATAACTATTTTAAAGCTGGATTTTTGTAGAAAACCAAGAAAACGTCGGGATCAATTTGACAGCTTGAATCTTGAATTAAGCAAGTTATTAGCTATTGCTTCTGTCGGTAACGAATTATCGATTTTATTAGTCTGATTATTCTTGAATGTACCTACTATTGTCAATATTTATTGTATAATTTATTTATTTTGTTTGAATTATTAAGTCCTATTCCTGCTCCTGTAATGTCCATTGTCATTTCTACATTATTCGTGTCTAGGGATGCTAACGATACTTCGATACTATCGAAGTATCGATACTTTTAATAGATATTTTAGTAGTTCTGGTATCGATACCGGGACAAAAGATACTTGCCAGTATCGTACCGAATGGTTTGGTATCGAATGATTCGATACCTATTTGGTAGGCAACCATTTTATCTACGAAAAATATACATATTTTTTTTACTGTACACTGTACAGTCGTTATTGTCGTTAGTTAGCAATACTGCATCGGTGATTCTCTATTAATAGAGAATTATGGCACACTTCAAATACTGACCGGCATTATTACTGCTAAGCCGTATTTAATTACGGACTGACTTTATTTTGTCAGTGTAAAACAGTATTCCGGCACGTATCGTTTGGGATTTATTTACGTCAAGCCTTATTTTTGTTTTCATTTCGGACACCTAGCCTCTAAAACGCGTTCTAGTCGTTTTTCTGAGTGAAATTATGGAAGATCAATTGGAAGTTGCAATTTTGGGGAATGCAAATGATGATGAGATAGAATATCTTATATTAGATAACATTCTTATTAATAGGGACAATTGGCAAAATGTGAATAATGGAGGAAATCATTTTTCGGCTGCAGGATCTCTAAACGGATTCTCCGATAGAACTTCTCTCAACAGCGTTAAATGTCCATTATACGTAAAACGTAGCCTTTTTTTGGACTTATTTAATTGGGCCATATTCACTTTCACCGTCTATCACAAAATTTAGCCAAACCAAATCTTTTTTCAAATTTAAATTAAAACGTTCAAAACACAACAGTCAAAATTAGAGGTTATAGAAAACATGAAACGTAAAACAAAATTTTGTCCTATGATATAAAGGCATGGTTGTACCAGGAATAATCTAGCCACAAATAGTGGCAGGCAGTAACTTTAATAATTCCAGGCGTTATTTTTGTTTCACTGCGCATGCTTAGATGTCAAATACGGCCAGGATTTATTAGTGCCTGGCGTTATGAATTTGCCATAATTCTCTAATATCTGCTTCTATAACTTTATATGAGGTTTATGATAAGTTAATATAAATAATAAGCGTGATTTTCCTAATTAAAGAACGATCACTATTTATTTGAAAATTATACTACGGTTTACAAAATGCCACGCAACAACTAATATATTTCAAGTGTTCATTAATATGTGTTTAGTCTAGAAAAAAACAATAATAAACAAAACTTACAACGGTTTAGAAATTATGAAAGCATACATGACATTTAGGAAATAATAAACGGTCCCTTATAAATAAGCTGAGGCCCTTTTAAATTTAAGTAATAAAAATATAAGCAATATACAATTCACTATTAGTCCAGTAAAATTAGAATTATTACTTATTGTAATTAGCGACAGATTCTCATAGTGAAAAATAGTTGTAGTGTAATGAATAGACCTTTCAAAAGATTCAATTTTGGACGCGAGCAACATTATTTTTTCGCGAATATATTTGCACTAATTAAGATTTTGGGTTAGCACTTTGATATTTTAATGACTATAACATTTTTTCGAATATCTTTAAAACACAACTTATTTAGCAGCCGAGATATTTTTTTAATTCATAATTTGTTTATTTATTAAGTCGTCGCTACTACTAGTTCGATATTTAAACTTTAAATTAACATAGTGTTTAAACCAAAACTTAGAAACGAAAATTATTTTAATTTTTGTTAGGCATTTTCAGTTTTGAAAAAACGAATTTGACATATCCATCAAGATTAATAAGCAAGGGTCATTTTCAAAATATTGATTTATCATTTTGTCATTTTGATTTTAGTGGCAAAAGTTCCACAATCAAAGAAGTAAAAATATACCAAGATCAGACACCTAAATAAAATCTTTTCAGACTCTCCACTCGGATGATGTAATATTGGTATTCGATACTTTCAAGTATCGATACTTTTTTTGGCGATACTCTTAGTATCGATACCACATCTTTCTATAATTTAAACGATACTGGTATCGATACTTTCGTTCGATACTAGCATCCCTATTCGTGTCCACGTTAGATTTGTCGGGAGGATCAGGTGATTTTTCGCCGCCATGTGCCTCCATTTTATTATGATACTATCACAATGTGCGATTTCTACGTATACCGAAAAACAATCCCAAAGAGCAGGTACATAAATATTAAATAAAACTTACCTATGCTAATATCACAATTTGTTTTAACAATTGAGGAGAGATGATTAATAGAACCACAAGATTTACTTTGATTTTTTTCCGATGCCTTCGCAAACACAAAACACAACCTCTTTGTTTGACAATCGATCGAAAAGTCGAACAGTATAGTATAACCGTTGTATGAACAACGGTATAACTATGGAGGGTAGAAGTAACCCTCCATAGGTATAACCAACGTAAAAACTTTTAAGGTTAAGGCATTATGGCTAATTCTACTTTATCGATTATTAGAAGTCCTGTCATTGTCTTATAGATGGCGCATAAATTATTTTTATTAGTTAATTTGTTTATTTTATATAAATAATAATAATTTCTATTAAATATGTTTAAAATCACCTTTTTAAAATATAATTCCTATTATTTTCATTATCGGAACCAAAATAAATTGTTTAATTGTAAAATTTGTATGAATTAATATTACGTAAAGCGACATCTGTTAAAAGAAAGCTGAACTTGTATTTAATTATTGATATATTTTATAAAAATTCTTTTGTAAAATCATTTTATATTATTAAAATATACTTTTACGTATTGTATTGTAGTATAAACAAAATTTTCAAAATATATCGTTTAAATTAAAAATATTGCATAAGATATTGTTTTTATGTTAACAAGTTTAGAATTACTTATACTAGATGGCGCTTTAAATGTATTTTTAATATTTTTCTATAATTAGATATTATTGTGTTGTTTTGCTTAAAAACAATAAAAACCAGTCTAAAAAATATTTAATAAGTATAGATTTAATTAAAAAAAAACTTAATTTTAAATTATTTATTATAAAAAACAACAGTCAAAGGCCACTTTTAATACAGTCTGAAGGTGGATTAGATTTTGACAGAATTGACAATTAGTGTTTGTTAAAATTAAGTTTTTTATAATTAAATTTTTACTTATTAAGTTAATCGGCTTTTATCAAAGGTTTTTATATTGTTTTTAAACAATTTTTGATGTTTTTGGCCTTTTACTGTTGTTGCTTTATGTTAGATTTACAAATATTATAAAAAATGCGTGTTTTTATAAAAACTTACAATAAAATTATAGTTTTACACTGTTTTTGTTTGTTTTTTTATTTATTTTCACATTTTCTTCACTAATTTTAAGCGAATTTTAATAATTAATACAGTGATATGTCACTAAATGACAATATGTCAATAAAACTAAGTTATTTTTAACAAAATTAAACACTTATTTGTTATTCCTACACTGGTTTTATTGCTTTTTTAAACATTTTTACACATTTTTCACTAATTTTAAGCAGTAAATTCGATTTTATTACAATTTTTCAATACGTAAACAAACACTAAATGTCAATTCTGTCAAATACTAATCCACCACCTATGCAAATTTAGCACCCCATCAATGGAATTTTGGGTCAAAAATGACCTTAATCGATAGGTCTCCATTAGGTCCTTTAAGGTCCCACAATTTTTTCGTTAGGTCCTCATTAGTTTTTTAAAAATAACTTTTTAAATTTTGGGTATAAAAAAAACACACTTTAGCACCTTATCCATTATAAAATTACAAATATAATCAAGATTGTATTCTTTATCGTTAGGTCCGTATTTGTCCATTATTTGAATTATTAAACAATTTATTTTATATGTTTTATTCTATATTATATAATAAATAAAACCTGCGCATGCGCACATCATACATAAATAGTGCAAAATTTAAATTGGTATCGTTTCATTTACCTTGTATTAGTATTGTATTATTTGTAAAACAAATCTCGTGAAAAAGATCCTCGAACAACCTGAATTTGTAAGAAGATCTGAGGATGTAGTCAGGATGGCCAAGGATAAGAGAAACTCTTTACTAATACGTCGAGGTTTCCTTGACTATGTAAAAGAACATGTGAGAGAAGAAACCGAAAGCTGTCAAAAGTAATTAATGTCAAAACCAAAGATTATAAACAGATAGGAGCGATGGTTTGATTGGTCAGGATTCAAATACAAAATGACATATTTTACTACGAATTTACTACAGAATTTTTTTTAATTTATTTGTATTTATATTTTTAACAAGTTAAGAAATTTAAGTGCATTTTTTGAAGTTCATAATTTTCTATATAATCAGTAAAATTATTTGATATGATTTAATTTAGAAAGAATACGTATTGTAAATAGATATCAATAATTACCATTTGTACATTTTTATCACGGATACCCGGTGACCGGAAAAAAGCGCACAGAAAATAAACGCAAAGAAAAAAGCGCAACAGAAAAAAAACAGACGGAAAAAAGCGCACATGGAAAAAGGCGCACACGGAAAAAAGCGCACGCGGAAAAAGCCCACATGAAAAAAATGCAAAATCAAAATGCGTTGAGCATTTTTTCTGTAATGGTTAAAAAATCTTAAATTCGCGTCAGGACACGTGACCCTGATCGAAAAAACGTAAGATGACAAATAAACAAATTAAAGAGACGTGCAATCATATTTTGTAGTGGGAAAAATAGGAACTAAACCAGCTGGTAGCGCGAAAAGCGGAAAAGTAGTTATAACCGTATAGTGCCTTAGTAAGTACTAGTAGTGTTATTTTAATATAATTTTTTAAGGTACTTTAAGCATAAAAAGTGTGTAGAAGTATAGTGAATAGTTTTAAACCGGTGTCTTTAAATTGCACCACCAATTTCTTATATTATACAAAACGTGAAAATAAGGAATTAAGCAGACACTTAAATAGCACCACTAACCGCTACAGGGGGTCGACAGGTAGCTGCCTCTTTAGAGTAGGATTAAACCAAGGAAAACTTACGATTATTTTAAAAGTGAATAAATAGTGAAAACATCTAAAATTTCAATTCATTTGACTATTGTCCACGGCTGAAATTAATCATTAAATTTAGTTGAACTTGTTTTTATTGTTTTAAAAGTGATTAAACAGTCAAAATATTTAAAATTTGAATTAATTTGATTGTTGTCCACCGCTGAAACTAACCATGGATTTTAGTAAGTACCTACAACGTTTTAAATACTGTATGAATGTAAAAATAAATTTTATTTATTTTTTTACTCTTAAGCTTCTATATCTTTTTGTATATCTGTATATTATAATCTTGATGTAAATGTTTATATTTTTATTTTTTAATAAATATTTTAATTATATATTTTTTAATGTACCTACCTATAAAGTTTTGAAACAACACCTTAATTTGGCAAGACAAGATAATAAAAAAAATTGTTACATGAAAAATAACAGATTAATAGTCGATAACATAGCTTATGCAGTAGATGACTTGACTCGTAAAGAAGACGAAGTGGAAAACAGGCAAGTTAATAGTGCTCCAGCGACCCCAACTACTGAACGTCCAGTAACCCTAAAACTAGACGACGCCACAGAAATTGAAACTAAGGAAACAGTTAAAATTCTAAAAATTACTCCAACAGGAAAAATTGCCACGAAACCAGTCACTCGTCAAGGAAATAATAGCCGTAAAAATTCAACCACTAAATATTATTGATAGTTATTTAATTTTGTTATTGTCAATTTTATATTTATTGTTAGTTTATCTACAGTTACTGTCGTGTCTTTTTCCCCTTTTTAGTTTTAGTTTTTGTATTTATGGGTCAGTATATACGTGATTTCTAGATTGAAACTGTAAAAACCTTCTCTTTGATATTAACAACAATAATCTTAATTTTAAATAATCTGGACTCAGATTTAGATTGTATTATATTAACAGAAACAAAAGCGGTGTGGGATAAAAATTTATTTGATATTTCTGGTTATCTGTTCTGTGTCTTAAAATGAATCAATTCATACGAGATCTTAACTATCGACCCATTGCTTCCAAAGAATGTATAAATATTTTAGATGTAAATACGTATTTTAATCACATGAACAAAGATTTTTTAATATAGCACATCAGAACATTCAAAGTATAAATAAAATCTTTGAAGAATTTAAAGTACATCTAAAAAAATACCTTGCAAGTTTGATATAATAGTGTTAACAGAAACTTTTAGAATTTATGATTTAAATTGTCATAAACTTAGTAACTATAATGTCTTATACAGTGAGGGAACTTTTAACAAAAATGACGGTGTTGTAGTGTATGTTAAAAATAATCTTGAATATTCTTCTAAAATTGTTCCGATAGCATATTGCAGTGCTCTAGAAGTCAAAGTTGAGGTTTCAAAAAACAAATATGTCCTAATCACGTCCATATATAGATCTCCGTCTGGAGACAAAGCTGAATTTATTGATGCATTTCGCTCATACCTAGAAAACACTAAAAACATGTTAGTAGAACATCATTGTATAGTCGGGGATCTTAATCTAGATATAATAAAAATGGAAGGAAGTGAATATATTAGCGATTATTTGGATATAATGGCAGAATATAATTTTCTGTCTCTAATTAATGTAGTTACTCATATACAAGGTAATTCCTCTAGTTGTATTGATCATATTTTTTCTAAATCAAAACATGAAATTGAGAATAACTGTCTTTCTTTAACATACAGCACTGGAATAGATAATCATAAACCGATTTGCGGAGGTCTGACAACAATTTTTAAAAACTTCTCTTTGCCTAAAAATATATTTAAATATTACATAAATTACAATAACTTGTGAAAAGATATAACTAGTTTCAATTGGGACATGTTTTATGCATCTTCAGATGAAGTCTTCTTATCGGACTTTCTTAAAAATAAATTAAGTATGTTGCTTAAGAAAAATACCACGAAAGTAAATATTAAGAAATCAATACAACCACGAAAAGACTGGATTACGGTAAGTATTATTAATTCAACTAAAATTAAAGCAGACCTCTACAGAAAACATAAACTCGATCCAGAAAATACCGCCAAACAAGATGAGTATAAAAAATACAGAAATGTACTAAATCGGCTAATAAATAAAGCTAAATCAAAATTTTACCAAGAAGAAATTAATAAAAATAGAAGCAATGCAAAAAATTTATGGAAGGTTGTTAATGAAATAAGTGGAACACGCAAAGACCAAACGATTAAAGAAATAAAAAATAAAGATGGAGAATCTATAACCGAGCCATTAGAGATAGCTAACTGTTTTAACGATTACTTCGCTGCGGTAGGGGAAACCTATGCTAAAAAAAATCAAAAAACCCACAACTCCCAAACCAAAGGTCATCCCAAATCAGAAATCGTTTTACTTGTTTCCCACTGAAGAAGAAGAAATCCTTCTAATAATTAAAAACCTTAAGACGGGAAAGACTCCAGGAGATGACGAAATTAGATCGGAAACAATTAAAGCAGTTTCTAATGAGTTAGCCCCATTATTTACACATGTAATTAATACTGTATTTAAAACATGTATTTGCCCTCCGTCTTTTAAAAAAGCGATAGTTGTGCCCATATTTAAAAAAGGTGACAAAAAGAATGTTACTAACTACAGGCCAATCTCTCTTATTAGTTATATTACTAAACTATTCGAAAAGGTACTGGAAAATAGATTAAATAATTACTGTGAAAAAAACGATTTGATTTCCGAACAGCAATTTGGCTTTAGATTAGGATTATCAACTAACGATGCAGTAGCTAAATTAACGGGAGCATTATATAATCGAATTGATTCGAGGAAACCGACAATATGTGTCTTTCTGGATCTTGCTAAGCCCTTTGACACTGTGGATCATGCACAGCTGTTTGAGACCTTGGAAGGAGCAGGGATAAGGGGAAGTCCACTTGATCTCTTTAAAAGTTATTTAACTGATCGTAGACAGTCTGTAAAAATTGAGGAATCCGTTAGCTTTGAACGGACCCTACAATATGGAGTACCGCAAGGAACCGTCCTTGGACCAAAATTGTTTTCACTTTATATTTACGGCTTACTTTCCCAAAAATGTATTGGTAAAATTTACAGTTTCGCTGATGACACCGCTATCCTTTACTCTGCTGATTCTTGGCTAACCCTTAAAAATATGGTTGAGCAAGATCTAATAAACATCTTTAATTGGTTTAATCACAACCTGTTATCAATAAATATTGAAAAAACATTTTCTGTTCCCTTTGCGAGCTATGGTAACCATTTGCCAGATTATAACACCCTTGAAATTAACAATAATGGTATCGCAACAAAAATTAATTTAGCTAGTAACATCAAATATCTAGGAGTTACCATTGACTCTCATATGAAATGGGATTGGCATATTGAACAGATTGCCAAAACACTTAGGATGCTTTTATATAAATTCAAATGTTTATCAAAATTTCTTACCAGAAAACAGTTGAAAATTTTGTATCATGCTCTAGTGGAATCACGTCTACAATACCGTATACTTAGTTGGGGAGCATGCTCATGTACTCATCTTAGAAAACTTGATATTCTACAAAAGAGAATATTAAAAATTATTTATAGAAAACCACTAATATACTCATCAGATTTAATTTTCTCAGAAAGTCATTTGCTTGATCTTCGACAACTTTATTATTATAATGTCCTAATATTTACTTATAAAAATAAATCACTACTAGTAAATATAACCCACACATATAAGACTCGACAAAAAGATAACAACTTTGCTGCCGTAAGAGTGGTAAATAAAACCATTGGACAAAGAAGTTACGAATATCTTCCAACAATTTTTTTTAATAAACTTCCAGAAATTTATAAAATATATTTTCTCTCAATTAATAACCTCCAAATATTTAAAAAATATTTTAAATCTTATGTATTCCAAATTGAACGGAACGAAATTCATAACCTCATTGAATCACCCTCTATACTTTGATGAAAATTCTCTGCAATAGTTTTAGGTTACTATTGTACAATTTATTATATTATATTATTATATTTTATACTTACTATGTTCTATTTAGTGCTAACTACTATACTTACTGTCTAGTTATTACATAATATTGCTGTTTTACAATTAAAAACTCCACCCCCTACACAAACTAACGGTTTCTTGGGGTTTTTGTTTTATTTTTCTCTTAAATGCTTTGTAATTTCTATTGTAAATTATCTTTTGCGAAATAAAGCTATATTATTATATTTAAAACTCCAAAGTATACTTAATTTAAATAGAGTGGATTAAAAGGTAAGATTATATTATTTAATAGAAAAAGGGTGCAATATTATCTCCAGGGGTTCCTAATCCTATATCCCAATTTTCGTGGTGCAATTTAAAGGTAGGATTTTAGACCCCCCGTTGCCGTGGTGCAATTTAATAGCGCCCTTTTAAACATGGTGCACTGATGTCGGAACTTGTTGCCAACTTTATATTATGCATCAACACATCTGTTCTATTATTATCTCTGGTTTTGTAGTTGACATTGGTCAAAACATGGCTTTCGATAATACCTATGTTTATAGTGCCTTAGTCTTAATAAACTTATTTATAAATAAAATTATGAAATTATCAAGTTGTGAAAAAATCATATAGGTTTTAAATAGATTCGACAAAAAAGCGAATACTCGATGTTACTATGAATAAAAATATCGATATATCGGATACAATAAATATTTGTCAAAACTCAAAACTTCGAATTAATCCGACATATCGTATGGAAAACATCGAATAAATTCGATATATCGATGTGTGAATATCCCTATGCCACGCGCAACTATAAATAGTGACAGGTGACAGCTAATAATTCAAAATTCAAACGTCTGTGTTTAGTGTTCTTTAAGTGTTTAAAATATGGATATTAAACAAATTAATGATAAAAGTGACGAAGAAATAGCGAAAGAAAATGAGTGAGTACTTTATAAATATACTAGATGAAAATTTAATAAGTTTTAATTTTTAATTAATATAATTTTATTATTAAGCTTAGGTTTCG
This sequence comes from Altica lythri, assembly GCA_964028335.1. Classification (NCBI taxonomy): domain Eukaryota; kingdom Metazoa; phylum Arthropoda; class Insecta; order Coleoptera; family Chrysomelidae; genus Altica; species Altica lythri. The sequence continues at coordinate 1,016,395 of CAXIIO010000488.1, forward strand.
ATCTAGTCTATCGTACTGCTTAACGAAATTATTAATATAGATACATATGTATGTACTTACATATTATAGATGTAATATTTGTAATATGTTTACTGTTTATACTTTTAAATGAATATTATATTCTACCACATAAATGATAGTAATTTTATACTGATAAAGCAATTCGTGCAAAATTATTCCCTAACCATTCCAAAATATCAAACATGCACAACGTTAATAATCAAATATTCACTTCTGCTGGCACTCCCGGAGTGCAACCCGTCGTTTTTTTTTAAATTAGTATTTGGAAAATACGGAAAATTATTAAGGATTGAAAAATAATGAGAAAGTCGCAGATAAAGGAAGTAAAACTGATACATTTGAGAAGTTTATTTTAAAAAAGACTTACAGCGACAGATTTGGATCTACCATTCTAAAAATGAATATTTTACTTTGGACTGATGCTAAACAGAATTTTGATTTTAAAGGGGGACGCACTACACTATACAAACTTATAAAATTAATGGGATACAAATTTAAAAAAGTAAATGGACGACATATTTTATGTGAACAACGACACGTTAAAATTAGTAAAATCACTTTCATTCGTAAATATACACAACTAAACAATCTAACTGAGAGAGTTACATTCCTGTACCTAGATGAAACATAGATCTATCAAAATGGTAGCTCAGTGCGTCAGTGGGTACACGATTCTGATCTGAAAAGTAATCCAGCTCGTGTAAAATCCGAAAGAAAGCGATTTACTATTTTACACGCTCACACGACACTGGATGATTTTTGGAAGGATGTGACTTGCTACTAGAGTCTTCGAATACAGACTTTGACTATCACAAAAGTATGAATAGTGACCTTTTTAAAAACTGGGTTGTTAATCAACACATTCCTGCTCTATCTGTATTTCAAGAAAAATGTGTGGTGGTCATGGACAACGCGCCATACCATTCAGTTCAACTTAACAAACCACCCTATTTTAGCGAAAAAAGCAATGTTGCAGGAATGGTTGATTAACAATAACCTTATGTTTGACACAAAAATGACAAAGAAACAACTGTACTCAATAATCTTAATAATAATAATAATAAACTGGTTTATTTCACAAAATATTATAGGTAAATCAATACAGGTACCTGTAGAAAAAAAATAAACATTTAAGCAAAGAAAATCACTTGTTTATGCTCTTAAAGTCACTATTTTGTAGGAATTTGGTCACAATTTAGGTAAATTTTCACAATTGGGTAAAAAGACACATTTGGGAAATAAAGTCACAATTTGGGAGTCACAAAATTAATCATTTTTAACCATATCTTCATCAAAAACTCAGCTACCGTACTGATGTACATAATATTAACATACGTCGACAGCATTTATTAACTGTACCGGCACATAAAAACGAGTTTTTTAAAAATTGTTTTACATATCAAGCTGCCTTTTTAATAAATAAATATAAAATCATCGACTTTTCTCTTAGTGTTACATCCTTTAAGAAACAATATAAAAGTAAATTTCTCCAGACCTAATTATGATGACCTCAATATTATATACCATCATATTATTATTACCATCGTCATAATGTGCGACCTTACAGCATAACCTTCCTTCCCCTTCTCCTTTTCCTTTCAAAGTTTTAATTTTCTGTTTTCAATAGTATATTAAATTTATTATTTTTATATTTGGTGTATAGAATTTAGTAAAAAGATTTTCTAGGTTAAGCCATATTTTACTATACGATGCTTAAATTGATTTGGCTTCAACAGCACCCTCCATCGCGAGGAAAGCTGCATAGGTGGCCTTTTATGCCAAATAAATTTTTTTTTAGAAGAAATACTGTATTACAAACAGCTGTTGTAAATATTTGGGATAATAAATGTGTTTATTATTATTATTATTATTATTATATTCATAGTCTAAATCCTAAAACAGTTCCTACCTATGTAAACAGATTTCGTATAGCAGCTCTTTCCGTTTGCAATAGCCATATTTTAAGTTTCTTTTTAAATGATTTGATAAAAACAATTTCTTTTAGTTCTTTTGGCAAATAGTTATAAAACTTTGGCGTTAAGTAGTCACTGGATTTGTGACCAATATCTTTTTTAGAAGCCGGAACCACCATACAATCGTTTTTAAATCTAGTGTGTTTTTCGTGAGTAACTGTTTGTAATTTTATTTTGCCCTTGTTTAGTAACATCATGATTTTTAAGAAATATAGCTGCCTTAGATCGAAAACGCCTGCCCCTTTAAATAGAATATCACTAGAAAAACCTTATAAAACTGACGAAAAGATATATGTAGTGGATGAAATTTTAAAACAACATGGACATGAAGTACTTCGACTACCACCATACCATTGTCATTACAATCCAATAGAACTAGCATGGGGATTTACTAAGACATATTATAACAAACATATAACATCTACTTATCTTGACCAGGATAGAGTTAAAAAAAATGTGAGCCGTCACGGGACGCCTGGCAGATGTGAAACATCGACATTATTGTGTAAAAGTAATATGCAGAAAAGAACAGATTGTGATAGGAACTAAATATGTCATAATGATAAAATAAAATATTACGATTTTTTCCAGATAACGATGACTATTTATTGAATAAATTTAAAAAGTGATTTCGTTTAGCTTTTTATTTAATTGCCTTAAATTCAATAATCTTAAAAAAGGAAATTATTAAAACACAAATTTATATAGAAGTACGTTACTATATTAATATAATTGTAGTTACTTCATAATTTTAGTACAAACAAAAAGCGATACTAAATAAAAAATAGGAAAATGATGAATTTAACTATGAATACAACTTTATCGTTGAATAACTTTTAAACGGTATTTAAATGGGAAATGTATTATGATTTAGGCACGGGTTAATGTGAATATTAAGGGCTGGTTAAGGTCTGATAATTTTTGTTAGGTCATAATCTAAAAATTTGATGGGTGTTTGGAGAACAAAACCAAATCTGGGAAATAACGGACACCCCAATGTATATAGAGTACTCACTCATTTTTATTCATATTTTTTCATCACTTTCTTTATTAAACGGAGAATATCATCCATGTCTCAAATGTGGTCAAAATGGTAATAACCAAAAGAAAACACGAAGTCTAGTACCACACAAACTAATTTATTATCAAAATTGTAACTGACAACTAGTTTCGACCTCTATGGGTCATCATCAGGTCTAAAAAACAATATGAAAAGGTAATAATATGTAATCAAAAGTAGAAAAGTTTAACAACTTACCAATAAAATATTCAAATTTATAAAATTATACAATCCATGGAAAACAGATTAAGTGGTAAAAAGGTTCCAGACACATCCAGATAAATGTGAAAATACAAAAGGTGTGTAATTGAGCAAATTACCGGTAATAGGCCCAGATATGATACATAGTCAGTAAAAATTTCTGTGGTGGTACCAAAATCAAATTGTTAAAATATGTACTATTAATTTAAAACAAAATTGAAACATTGAAATAAGTGAAAGCATCACCATTAACTAGGGTGGTAGAAAACCCACGTGAAAAGAGGAAGATAAAACTTATTATGAAATAAGAGTGCCGGGTAATGAAAGGAGGTGATATAAAAACCAGATGATCACCAGCAGATAAGTGCAAAAGGTGTGAATTTAAGAGATAACTTAAAGAGTTATGGTCACTAATGGATGTGAAAAGCGGTGGAGGGTAAGTTCCAGTACGAAAAGTGATGTTAGAACTTCTGAGATGTGGAAGTGTAGTGTAGTAGCAGGAAGAAACATACCAAAAAAGTGAACAGGTATGGTATTTAAAACACTGGAACAAAAAGTAAGTAAGTATCCACATATCCAGAAAGGTAACTATAATACTGCACGTTCTTAATGTCTTCGTGATCATACGTTTCAAATATAGACGAGACGAAATCCATAACAGTACACAAACACTAATAATACTTAGTTCAAAGGAAACACTCGGTGTTGAAGAATGCAATTTAAATTAACGTTAAACATATAATGTGTAAAACAATGGTGGATAAAGTATTAACTGTTATAAAGAACCGGGAACAGAAAAACTACTGAGCATGTGTGGAAGCAAGTTAGCGGAAATCAATTGATTATATGTTTAACGTTAATTTAAATTGCATTCTTCAACACCGAGTGTTTCCTTTGAACTAAGTATTATTAGTGTTTGTGTACTGTTATGGATTTCGTCTCGTCTATATTTGAAACGTATGATCACGAAGACATTAAGAACGTGCAGTATTATGGTTACCTTTCTGGATATGTGGATACTTACTTACTTTTTGTTCCAGTGTTTTAAATACCATACCTGTTCACTTTTTTGGTATGTTTCTTCCTGCTACTACACTACACTTCCACATCTCAGAAGTTCTAACATCACTTTTCGTACTGGAACTTACCCTCCACCGCTTTTCACATCCATTAGTGACCATAACTCTTTAAGTTATCTCTTAAATTCACACCTTTTGCACTTATCTGCTGGTGATCATCTGGTTTTTATATCACCTCCTTTCATTACCCGGCACTCTTATTTCATAATAAGTTTTATCTTCCTCTTTTCACGTGGGTTTTCTACCACCCTAGTTAATGGTGATACTTTCACTTATTTCAATGTTTCAATTTTGTTTTAAATTAATAGTACATATTTTAACAATTTGATTTTGGTACCACCACAGAAATTTTTACTGACTATGTATCATATCTGGGCCTATTACCGGTAATTTGCTCAATTACACACCTTTTGTATTTTCACATTTATCTGGATGTGTCTGGAACCTTTTTACCACTTAATCTGTTTTCCATGGATTGTATAATTTTATAAATTTGAATATTTTATTGGTAAGTTGTTAAACTTTTCTACTTTTGATTACATATTATTACCTTTTCATATTGTTTTTTAGACCTGATGATGACCCATAGAGGTCGAAACTAGTTGTCAGTTACAATTTTGATAATAAATTAGTTTGTGTGGTACTAGACTTCGTGTTTTCTTTTGGTTATTACTTTCTTTATTAACACTTTGTTTATTCATATTTAAAACTAAATACACAAATTTTACGCGGACAACTATATGACAACTATTCATTAACAATCTATTTTGATTGACTAGCTGTCAATTTTACAGGTCAGCAAAATATGTAGGTATATTATGTTGCCTATACAAACAATCATTTTTATATATATAGAATAGATAGTAGGCGGAATCGAGTTAGGTTTTTATGAAACAATTCATACCCTGTCCCACCAAATTTTTGAATCGATGAGCTTCTTCCCCCTATTGTTGGCGCGCCACCGTCGCGTCGCTCAAAACATGACACCAATTTCATATAAGATATCAGTACATCTCTTATCGATTATTATCGATGCGTTAGGTTTTTTACGTCATGACGTCACCGTCACTACGCCAAAAATCTGATTTACGTGCCGCTATAGATGTTTCACATCAAAAAACTTGGACAGAAGCATTGACTAAATGTACACCAGACATGTGGCAAAATTTTTGTAGACATACAGACGAACTTATTTTGGCAGATTGGACTACTTACATGGGAAACTGCTCACATGTCAATATTCCTCCTTTAATTATTTCAGTTGAGGAATCAGATTCTGACGATTCCGATTTTGGATTTGATAGTGACTGTGATTCTTCCAGTGAAATAATGAAAGAGGATTGATCATAAAAATACACCGACAACATTTACACGTTACATCTAAATTTGCATCTGTATTTGTTTTTATTTGCTTTTATGTAATTTAATAAAATATTTTTTCATTGTATCGGTTTGAAAAATTTCTGAAGAATTACTGTAACAAAGAACATTATTAAAACATCTGCATATATAAGTCAACTGCGACTCCACTTGAGGCGGACCAGGAAAATCAAATTTGTACTGGAGTAGTTTCCTTAATTAACTCATTGGATGTGAAATTTTATTATTCATTACCTACAGCCACTATTACAATAATCTACGAAGCCATTTGGATGTAAAATAGTAGACTTTAAAAAAGATGGATATAACATGTGACTACTGTGTTTTTATGTCAAACTTAAAAATGATTAAATAATTTTTTTATAATTTTGACAAGTAAAGTGACATTTTTCAAAACTGCTGTCAGTTTTGAAAGTCATTACTTTTCATAACTAGTTTTGAAAACTTCATTTCAAAACAAGTTACGAAAAATATAAAGCAAATATAAACAACTAAGAACTATTTTATACTAACTTTATTAAAGTAATATTTAAAAGCAGACATTTTTAAACAAAAAATTAAATAAGTATACTTAATATTTAAGTCAGAAACTTACCTTTTAATTATATCTATATTAAATAGAATATTCATTAGAAAGCTATCAATGCAAAATAAACACGAGAACTAGATGTATTGTTTTTAATTATTATTAGATAATTATGATTTTTTTAATTATGTAATTTCGTCAAAATTATAAAAAATCTTGTACGGAACTCGTTATAAAACGCCATTTTGTTTAACTCGTGTTCATTTGCAGCACTCGCTACGCTCTTGCTGCAACATCACACTTGTTAAACAAAATTGGACTTTTCATAACTCGTTACGTAAATAACTATTTTACTACTACTTGAATAATTTAAAAGTTGTATTAAACGTTTTTAGTTAATATATGTATAGGTGCTACATTTTGAATTGTACTTATTTACTTGTAATAAAATGTAAATATAAAAGTATATTTTTTGTTATAGACCAATAAAATAATAATTGACTATAAACAGGGATCTGTTCTGTGTAAAGTAATGTGTTATTTTGAGTATCAGTCAAAATTCATGTGAATTCAAATAGACCATTCTTGGATATTAATACTACTTGCAGCGAAAACTGACATATCTACTTTTGTATTCAATTTAATATTAAATAATAATAATATAATGTAACGAGCGAGACTCCCTGAGTACGCCTCTGTCGCCCTGATAGCGCTAGGTAAACAACTGATTCCCGGAAGTCTAGTGATCGAGAATAATCCTTTTCTTTCCACGCGCGTCGAGAAACTGTTTTCGAAAGATCTTCTGGAAGCGTTGGACAGGTATATAAGCGGAGAGCCACGACCCGCGGGGAAGTTTAAAGTTAACAACGATAGTCTAAATATTCGAGCGATCTACGAAGTGAAAATAAATAGTGAATATAAATCGAAGTTAATTGTTGTATATAAATTAGAGTGTTATAGTTAGTTTAGTTATTTCGTTATAATTCGTTTAGTTTGTAGTGTGTAAATAAATTAGACATTTTCGTTCAGCAGTGATTTTATTTTGAACCCCTAGAACGTAACAATTGGTGTCAGGTGTGGGGTAAATTAAACTGCTGTGTTAATTTAAAATTGTGGACTTCATTATTGAATATTTTGTATGCCAGTAACGAGATCACAGACGAAGAAAATGGATCAGGCGACAATGGAATTTTTCAAGCAAGCCCTTGAACAAATGACCCAGAAAATGGAGAAAAAAATGGAAGAAAACACCCAGAAAATGGAGAATAAAATGGAAGAAAACACCCAGAAAATGGAGAATAAAATGGAAGAAAACACCCAGAAAATGGAGAATAAAATGGAAGTAAACACTAAGAAAATGGAAGATAATTTGGGAGATAAATTGACATTCATTGAAAATGAGTTGAAGAATAATTACTCCAAACTGGAAAATGAGATTGGAAGTGTAAAAGACGAAATTGGAAGCGTAAAAGACGAAATGGGAAACGTAAAAGACGAGATGGGGAACGTGAACGATAAAATTGAAAAATTTGAAGACAGGTTTGGAAACATTGAGGGCAGATTGGTAAATATGGAGGAAGAAATGCAAGTTAAGTTGGAAGAACAGGTGAAAACCATGGAAGAGCGATTGAGTAAGAACTTCAACAAATATTGTTCTGTTAAGCTGGGGGAACGGGGTGAGCCAGGGCGAACAAAGATCAAACCTCCAACTTTTGATGGCAAAACACCCTGGAGCACATATCAGAAACAATTTGAAGCAGCAGCCAACGCCAACTGCTGGGACCATGAAGAGAAAGCAACTGCCTTAATTGTTGCATTAAGAGGAGACGCACTGAATATCCTTCAGACCATTCCTGTAAGTCAACAAGGCGATTATAAGACTCTGACAAGTAGACTGCAAATGAGATATGGTGATGCACATCTCCAACAAGTGTATCACGCACAAATCAAGAGTCGCCATCAGAAGAGTGCAGAAACCTTGCAGGAATTCGAAGCAGACATAGCAAGGATGGTAAGGCTGGCCTATCCTTCAGCACCGGACAGCTTCCTAGAACAACTTGCTGTCCAGACCTTCGTCGATGGGTTGAGAGACACGGAGACTCAGCAGACGTTGCGGTTGGCCCGACCCAAAACTCTAGATGACGCCCTGGCCCATGCCCTAGAATTTGAAGCTGCTAAACAAGCTTCTCACAGAGGACAGAGCAAAGTGAGACAGCTTGATGATTCACCAGTCTGCGACGATAGAATTGAGGAAGTAATTCGCCGAGTTCTCCAGGAGAAACGTAATGGTGGACCAAGATGATGGAACTGCGGCGAAAGAGGACACATTCGGCGTAACTGCAAGAAGCCGGTTAAACCACAACGCCAAGAACAGAAAAAACTAAAGCAGGTTGGCGAGAAGGGGCATAAACCGACCCGCCACGACAATGCCCCTGAGGTTATAATTCAGGCCATCTCTTCAAGTGTTTATGTCGACGGTAAAATTAATGGGAGGTCCGTAAAAATGTTAGTCGACACTGGCGCAACCCGATTTATAGTTAAGCCGAGTGTAGTTGAAGGAAATGGAAAAACCTTACCAGCGATGGTTCGTTTACGGACTGCAACTGGTGAAGACGTGCCAACACATGGAAAGAAGAGGATCGTCATCAACATTGGGGACAGGTCTTTCGAACATGAGGTGCTGGTGGCAGATATCATGGAGGAAGTCATCTTGGGAATGGATGTCATTAAGGGTTATGGCTTCCAGATGGATATGAGAAACGATGTTCTGAGGATCGGAAGTCTGGAAATTCCATTCCTGGGATGTGAAGATATCACGACTCGAGTCTTACTCAGCGAAGATGTTCACCTACGTGGACAGGCGGAAACCATAGTGAAGGGGTATTTAGATAGAGACCTTCGAGATAGCTGTATAAGACTCATCGAACCAGCCAGTGAGAGTAACCTCGGGAAAGGACTGTTAGTCGGAAAAACCTTGGTGAGAGGCGGAAACGAAGTTCCTGTGAGAATGTTGAACACCAACATGTACCCTGTGATCTTAAAGAAAGGTACGATCCTGGGAGAAAGCTGTTCTGTGCTTTGTGTGACAGGAAGCGTTCAGGATGTGAAGAACCCGCTACCAAGAAGCGAGAAGAGTTCGAAAAAATTATTTGAGACATTGGCTTCTTCCTGCACAGAACTTGCACCAGAACATATTAGCAAGGTGAAGAAACTGATTCATGAATACAGTGACGTTTTTGCTATGGACAACACTCAGATGGGTAGGACGAATGTTGTGAAGCATTCTATCAATACCGGAAGTTCAGATCCCATTCGCCAACAACCGCGAAGGCTTCCCATAGCAAAGAGACAAGAAGCAGAAAATATAATCAAGGACATGCACGAACAAGGAATAATAGAGCAATCTGATAGTCCTTGGTCATCACCTGTGGTTTTGGTGAAGAAGAAAGATGGCAGCACCAGATTTTGTGTCGACTATCGTCGTTTGAACGACGTCACCAAGAAGGATTGCTACCCCATTCCAAGGATTGACGACACTTTGGACACGCTTTCTGGCTCGAAATGGTTCTCCACGCTGGATTTGAAGAGTGGGTATTGGCAGGTGGAATTAGATCCCAAAGACAAAGAGAAAACAGCTTTTACTATTGGGACAGGATTGTGGCAGTTCACAGTAATGCCATTTGGCCTCTGTAACGCACCTGCAACTTTCGAGCGATTAATGGAAACCATTCTTCGAGGATTGTCATGGAAGTCGTGCCTAGTTTATTTGGACGATGTCATAGTATTTGGCCGGACATTTGACAACACCTGGAAAATTTAAGAGAAGTTCTTGAAAGGCTACGCACTGCAAATTTAAGACTCAGTCCAAAGAAATGCCACCTCTTCAGGAAAGAAGTGAAATATCTAGGACATGTAGTATCTGCAGATGGCATTAGTGCTGACCCAGACAAAGTCAAGGTTGTACGAGAATGGCCAGTACCACAGGACAAGCACCAAGTAAGGAGTTTTCTTGGCTTGTGCACATACTACAGGAAGTTCGTCTTGGGATTTGCTGACATCGCGAAGCCTCTAACAAGACTGACGGAGGATGGAAGGGACTTCAAATGGGATGCCGAATGCGAGGATGCTTTCAATCGACTAAAGCAAGCACTAACAACAGCTCCTATATTAAGTTATCCTCAGGCCAGTGGAAGGTTTATATTGGACACGGACGCAAGCAACACGGCCATAGGAGGCATATTATCCCAAATTCAGAATGGCCAAGAGAAAGTTATAGGATATTTCAGCAAGGTCCTGTCGAAGCCTGAGCGTAACTATTGTGTTACGAGGAGAGAACTTCTCGCCGCAGTCAAGTCCATGGAACATTTTTATAAATACTTGTACGATCGCGAATTCCTTCTAAGAACAGATCATGCTGCTCTGAAGTGGCTTCTACAATTCAAGAACCCAGAAGGTCAGGTTGCGAGATGGATAGAAAGGCTGCAGGAATATCATTTTTCTGTGGAACACCGGGCCGGGAAGTCACATGGCAACGCTGACGCATTATCTAGGAGACCTTGTCCTTCCGACTGCAAACACTGCAGCAAAGCAGAAGAGAAGGAATTCTGTTTAAGAACAACCGTAGTGGATCTGGATTGGCTGCCAGAATCCCTGAAGCGAGACCAAGAAGGTGACACCGAACTAAAGATGTTGCTTGACTGGAAAGCAAAAGGACAGAGACCAAGATGGGAAGAAGTGAGTCACCTGAGTCCTAGGGTCAAGTCCTACTGGGCGCAGTGGGACTCCATCATTGTAGAGGATGGATTGTTGAAGAGGTCCGTCGAGAATGACGAGGGTACTGCAGCTAGGACTCAGCTGATAATTCCCCGGAGTCGGACGACAGAAGTATTAGAGAAACTTCATAATGGAACCTCCGGTGGACATTTCGGTATCAAGAAAACGTTGGAAAAGATCAGAGAACGTTTTTACTGGGTCAACTCCAAAGAAGACGTCAAGGACTGGTGCCGAAAATGTAGACTTTGTGCTTCAACGAATGGCCCAAGAGGAAAACGACGAGCGCCAATGAATCAGTATAACGTAGGCAGTCCTATGGAAAGAGTTGCTATAGACATCGCAGGCCCATTTCCAGAGACCGACGATGGGAACAAGTACATATTGGTGGCGTCGGATTACTTTACCAAATGGGTTGAAGCACATGCCATCCCAAACCAAGAGGCCTCGACAGTGGCAGATGTGCTGATAAAAGAGATGTTTAGTCGGTTTGGAGTGCCACTGGAGCTACATTCTGATCAGGGACGAAATTTCGAGTCTGGCCTATTCCAGAGCATTTGTGAAATACTCGGAGTCAAGAAGACCAGGACAACGCCTCTTCACCCACAGTCAGATGGCCTAGTCGAAAGAATGAATAAAACTGTGGGAAAATATTTGGCTAAAGTGGTCTCTGACCATCAAAGAGACTGGGACCGGTACCTTCATCTGTTCACCATGGCCTATAGATCAGCCGTGCAAGAGTCTACTAGAGAGACACCAGCTTGTGTCATGTTCGGCCGGGAAATAAGATTACCCTGTGACCTAGAGTTTGGATGTAAGCCCGGAACAGAGATAGCTGGTGAGGACTACGTGAGCACACTGAGGGGCAGGCTACACTACATTCATGAGAAGGTCCGACAAAACATACAAGTAGCTAGTGACCGAATGAAGACCCGCTATGACAGCAAAGCTACAGAAGGTGGTTTCAACGCTGGAGATTTGGTCTGGCTGTACAACCCCCAGAAGAAGAGAGGATTATCACCTAAGCTACAGAGAAATTGGGAGGGTCCATACAGAGTGGTAAAGAGGATCAATGATGTAGTGTACCGTATACAAAAACTACCAAGGGGCAAGAGGCGCGTGGTCCATGTAAATCGGTTGGCGAAATACGAGGCGGACTACGACGAACAAGACGAGACCCATCTGAGAAGGACGACCAGCCCAGAGCATGTTGAGATGAGTTTCGACCAGTTCATGGAGAACTATGGTGGAACTGGGAAGGCACGATTCGGAGTTACCACCGAGCAGCAGCAGGACCTCTTCTCTGTGCCAGGAGATTATTCCCTAGCCCATTGTGTCGCCGAAGATCTGCGTATGTCCAGGGGAATAGCATTAGTCTTCAGGAAGAAGTTTGGCCGTGTATCTGAGCTCTCCAGACAACAGCCCCATCCCGGAAAAATTCTGAGTCTCACTGACGGTCATCGTCACCTCTTCTACATGGTGACTAAGAGGTTTTCCGATCACAAGCCCAGCTATAGAAGTATGTGGAATACCCTGCTGAACCTAAGAGACGAACTCACCAGGTTGGGAGTGAAGAAGCTGGCTGTGCCTAAGTTGGGTTGTGGTCTAGACCTACTCAACTGGAGAGTCGTCCGGAACATGCTCGAGGTGCTTTTCCATAAGACAGGAATAGAGATACTCGTGTGCATTTTCAACCCGAGCGGAAACATAATGAAGGAGAAGACTGTGGATTGCTATTTCGAAAAGCAAGGGAGCTGCAGAAAGGGAGATGCCTGTAGGTTCAGACATACCAACCAAGGTGTTCGGGGACCGAACGTCTTAAGGAGGAGGCAGTGTAACGAGCGAGACTCCCTGAGTACGCCTCTGTCGCCCTGATAGCGCTAGGTAAACAACTGATTCCCGGAAGTCTAGTGATCGAGAATAATCCTTTTCTTTCCACGCGCGTCGAGAAACTGTTTTCGAAAGATCTTCTGGAAGCGTTGGACAGGTATATAAGCGGAGAGCCACGACCCGCGGGGAAGTTTAAAGATAACAACGATAGTCTAAATATTCGAGCGATCTACGAAGTGAAAATAAATAGTGAATATAAATCGAAGTTAATTGTTGTATATAAATTAGAGTGTTATAGTTAGTTTATTTATTTCGTTATAATTCGTTTAGTTTGTAGTGTGTAAATAAATTAGACATTTTCGTTCAGCAGTGATTTTATTTTGAACCCCTAGAACGTAACAATAATAATAATAAAAAGTGAACGGATTATATATTAAACATCTTATGACGTATACAAGCTGCATATAACGAAGAATATAAGTTTTTTTCTTTTAAAATCGCGATATCTCGCGAATGGTGATTCGTACAATAAAAAATAATTGAGACAATTGTTGTAGAGAATTGTATGATCTACAACTTTTGTAAAATTTCTTTTTACGATAATAAATCCGGTTTCAGAGAAAAATTGGAAAAACCGAAATTTGCAACATTTGACTTTGAATAAATTTTTTTGCACAAATAGGATCAATGGGGACTTCTGACATTTTATTAGTAATGACTTATTCAACTTCTATACCAATTCTATCTATCTATGTGAATTTTTAAATGTTTACTTGACTTATATTCTAACGGTAGATCTGTAATAAGGCAGAAAAAGAGACAAGATGGATCAACTTAAATTTATTCCTCCTGTTTAACATGCCCACTTTAAAATCTTGCAAACTTATTAGTCCGGGTTCCCACGTGGTAAAAAAGGCATAAAGAATAACCGGCTGAAACTTTCAGAATCGCTTAATTGCACTTAGACCTACAAACTTCCATAGCAACAATATCGATGGATGGGGCGTTTTTTCTTCAGCAGCGGTCAAACATGTCGAAAGATATAACCCTCCCCGGAGTGATGGATAACCGATTTATTTTTTGTGAATCAACAGTTTTTTATTATTACTACATAATAAAACACGTGACCTACATAAAAGGAGGGCGTTTGGCGGGGCCTACGCGCTTAACATGTAATAGTTACGACTGCCAACGACTTAACAAATAACCAGTTAACGCCCTCTTCTTGTGTAGGTCACATAAAATAATAAAAAACTGTTGATTCACAAAAAATAAATCGGTAATCCATCACTCTGGGGAGAGTTATAACTTTCGACATGTTTGACCACTGCTGAAGAAAAAACGCCCCATCCATCGATATTGTTGCTATGGAAGTTTGTAGGTCTAAGTGCAATTAAGCGATTCTGAAAGTTTCAGCCGGTTATTCTTTATGCCTTTTTTACCACGTGGGAACCCGGACTATTACGTCTGATAAAAAAAAACTCATATTTAGGGTTTTGATGAATTATTTTAAATTATTATTTTATTCACATTTCTGACAATAACTTTGTAAATATTCTTTCTCATTAATTTCATGTATTTCAGATGAAAGATATATCTTTATTGATCATTCTACAATATTTATTTCAATTTATATTATAAAAAGAACTGTATGCATATTACAATTTCATCAATTATTTTTAATTTCTGCTTTATAGAGATAATTGATTTATGCCTTGAACAATTAAATTATCGTAAAAAAAAAACAAAAATATACTTAACAATTCAAGTTTATTAAAAAAAAATAATTGTGTTAAACGTATTTAAACACATTTTACATTTAAGTGAATTTTTTACAGCATGTTTAACCATATAGAAGTTCAAATTTGTTTTTGTCCAGTATGTCTTCGCATCTGTTGTGTTAAACTTATTTAAACAATTTGTTTATTTAAAGGACTTTTCCCGTGTGTTTAATCCCATGTTGTTCTAAATATGTATTTCATCTAAAGGTGTGTAATCAATTTTTACATTTAAATGGCTTTTCTCTAGTGTGTTTAAATTTAATTTTTCTCGAAAGGTGTGTGAAAATTTTAACATTTCAATGGTTTTTCTCGAGTATGTATTAACATATGTCTGTTTAAAATTGATTTTTCTCGAAAGGTGTGTGAACAAATTTCACATTTAAATGACTTTTCTCCAGTGTGTATTAGCATATGATTTTTTAAAGTTAATTTTTGTCGAAAGGTGTGTGAACAAATTTCACATTTAAATGACTTTTCTCCAGTGTGTATTAGCATATGTGTGTTTAAATTTGATTTTTGTCGAAACGTTTGTGAACAAATTTCACATTTTAATGACTTTTCTCCAGTGTGTATTAGCATATGTGTGTTTAAATGTGATTTTTGTCGAAAGGTTTGTGGACAAATTTCACATTTAAATGCCTTTTTTCCAGAGTGTATCAGCATATGTGTGTTTAAATTTGATTTTTGTCGAAAGGATTGTGAACAAATTTTACATTCAAATGGCTTTTCTCCAGTGTGTATTAGCATATGTTTTTTTAAATCTGATTTTTGTCGATAAGTATGTGAACAAATTTTACATTTTAATGACTTTTCTCCAGTGTGTATTAGCATATGTGTGTTTAAATGTGATTTTTGTCGAAAGGTTTGTGGACAAATTTCACATTTAAATGCCTTTTTTCCAGTGTGTATTAGCATATGTGTGTTTAAATTTGATTTTTGTCGAAAGGATTGTGAACAAGTTTTACATTTAAATGGCTTTTCTCCAGTGTGTATTATCATATGTCGCTTCCATTGACATTTATAATTAAAAATGTTTGAACAGATTTCACATTTATATCCTTTTTTTGCATTGTGTATTTTTAAATGTTCTTTTAAAGCATTTTCAACTGTGAATGTGTCAGAAGAAAAAGTTACTTTTTGTAAACACACCGTTAAATATTTAAGACAATTTTTTTCACAAACTTTGCAACAACTTTAGACTGAGCTCTTCGAAATGAATCATTCACTTTAAACATTTTCAAACAAATCTTACATTTCATGATATTTTTTTCGTTCTTTAGCTGCATTCGTATTAGGCGTTTTAGATGGCGTTGTGTTTGAAACGCGACGCTACTGGTTAGACCAGGACGCTAAAAATCTTTGTCTAACCAGTAGCGTCGCGCACTCACTCTCTGTCAATTTATTTTCAATACCTAGCATCTTTAAGGTCAGGAAACTCTGATTTGCGGATTTTTTTTACAAGCACCTTTATAAAATTAAGTACAGAAAAAAATGATCTTTAATGTGATGGAAATGAAATAAATATACGGAATAAACGAAAAGTTTAAACAAAATCATACCTGTTTACACCTGGCTGCGTAGAGGAAGCGGCTAAATGATCGGCAGAAACTGTACTTTTTTAAATCATTCGAGTACGCTATTATAAAGTGCTGTAAGCTTTATTTCCATACGATGTGAACGAAATTTATTTCCAAAAGTCAATTAAAAATATTTTAATCAATACTACTGGCGGCTAATTACTAATTGGCACCCTATGATAAATGAATTCTCCTACTTATGAAGTTACTTGAAAATTAAATTTTAATTGTCTACATTATTCCTACACTAATTTGCAGTGGGATCCTACTCTATTATAACTGTTTTAAAATTTCGGTTAAAATGCTATATTGTAAACATGTGTTGTTTTAAAATTATTCGAGATTTATTTGTTTAAGCATAGCCATTAATTTCGATTGCTGTGCCTTTTATACTAATATGATAATATAAAAAAATATTATTTTACTAAAAGTATTTGATATTTACAAAATGAAAATGTGCAACAGAACCACAAAACGATAAAACTAGTTAAATTTTTTAAATATTTTGAAGTGACAATTAAAAGAACAGGTAGAAAAAAGGAAGAAATAAACGAGAAAATTATGAATGCTACAAGATTAAACCACCCTATTAGCAAACACTTTTATCCGAAAAAATATATAAACAACCACACGAAATTAAGTGTTTATAAAAGAGTGTTTAGGCCATTATTAAAATATGGAAGCAAAAGCTAAATTACAACGTATAGAATAAAAAGTAAATTACCTGCTGTTGGAAATTTAATATTTAAAAAAAGAAAAGTGATAACCAGACAAGATAAAATAAGAAATGATATGATTAGAAAGGAACTGGGAGTAAAAAGAATAACTGTCATGTTTAAAAAAAAAACAACTAGTATGGACACATAAATAAAATGGCAAATAAAACAAGTATGGCAAGCAAAAACACAGCGAGCAGAAAGAGAAGAAAGGTCAAAAAAATCTGCAATGATGAAATCAGAAAATTAGCAAGTTCAATGTCAAAAAACAAACAAGAATGGGCAAAAATTGTATATAAAATACAATAACTGTAAAAATAGCATACACATAACGGTAGAAGGGTTTTGATTGTATATGTATAAAATGTGCAAACTTACACTTGATTTAAATTTTAATTTGTTAAAATTAAATAAACAAATTTAGCCTATAGTATCGCCTTGAACCTTTATTTTAAAAAGTGTAATAAGTAACAAATTAACATACTACAAATATGTGTAGGCAATAATCAGTATAGGTTTTTCTTTCACGAATTTTTTAAATGGTCAATTAAAATAAAAACTGCGGGGTGCTATAACATGAGAGGATAAAATTTAAAGGTAGGAATAAAAATATGCCTCTTACAGGTTAAATGTAACTAAAAATTATAAAAACATTTAAGTTTCGGGTGCAAGAAGACAGGTTATAAGTTGCTCTTTATTTTGCAAAGAGTATGTAAGAGTAAAAAGCAAAAACTTACTTTTGTAAGTAAGGCGAGATTAGCAAAGAGACATTAATAAAGATAATAAGATAAATTTGAAAAATATTATTAAAGAATTCTTAAATTTGAATAGAATAAAATAGAATTTATTTGTGAAAATTTAATTTTATAAAAAGTTATTTTTTAAAATAACTCCAGTTTTAGACAGATAAAAAAGAAATATCCAAATGTAATTAAATGAGTGGTTAATAGTATATTATTCAACGAGTGTATAATGGTAGCTATTATTCACGAAGATGAAGTTTACAACACGAGCCACAGGCGAGTGTTGTAAATCATCTAAGTGAATAATAGCCATTATACACGAATAGAATACTATACTTTGTCCACGACACAATTGCTATAATCACAACTTTAAAATTCTAAATTTACGCTATAATTAATGTAATTGAAGTTTCAAAAGTATATGACTTACACTAACTACGATCTAAATTTAAAGATTAAAGTGTGTAGCTTAGATGTATTGGTAAAAGGTACGTCGATTCTTTATACATGTGTTTTGTTTGTTTACACCATTGACATATAAATACGAGTAAAGGGGCTGCACCGGTTCTAGGCCAAAATCGAACAATTTCCCATGTAAATCTCCATAAGAGAATCTAAGGTTCATTTCGGTAAATTTTTGCTCTTTTTGATTCTGCGCATATAATTTGAATAAAATTTCGTTGTGACGTGATGGGAATGGTCGGATGGGACATTTTTTCAATGGGGGGTATTTAGGGAGGTCCATTGGCACATCTACACTTGTAAAAATTGGTTACTCATCATTTTTTATGTTATAAAGAGTACTGCACAATATACAATCGACTTTTGATTCCTATTACATAGATGGCGTTTTATATGTTATAAAGAGTACTGCACAATATGCAATTGACATTTGATTTATATTATGCGCAAAATCGACCAATTTAACATGTAATTCTCCATAAGAAAATCTAAGGTCCATTCTGGTCATTTTTGCTCTTTTTGATACTGCGCATATAATTTGAATAAAATTTCGTTGTGACGTGATGGGAATGGTCGGATGGGACATTTTTTCAATGGGGGGTATTTAGAGAGGCCCATTGGTGCATCTATACTTGTAAAAATTGGTTACTCATCATTTTTTATTTGGAAGAATAGTTTATATTTACTTTAACAATAAAATACTTTTTTAATTTTAATAACATCAATAAAATTCGTGATATGTAGTCTGGGGTGGAGATATTAAGGATTCAAGGTCAAATAGGTAAATGGGCAAATAGGACATTTTTTCAAAGGGGGTTATTTAGGGAAGACCCATCTATACTTGTAAAAATTGGAGACGGCCCTGGACTTAGATGATAAAGTCACGAATTTAGTCAGCATATATCAAAGTTGAATAAATCGAGAAAAATACAATTATAAATTGTGTAAGTTACTCAGAGTAAAAATAGTGGTATAGTGCATCAGTCAGTGAAAGAGGACCACTTGTCGAATTCTGTAAGTGATTTAAATTACTTCTAAAATTTTATAATAATTAAATGAACTGAAATACACACAAAATTTATATCACGAGAAATTAACAGTGGTTTAACGACAAACTGGTTATCAGCTGATAAGAGATAATTATAAAGAGTTCAACAGATTGTTAAAACCAGTTCAGGCTTTAGGAATTTTCTGAATGAGTAATAAAAGAGATAAACCTGAGCACGAAAATTCGTTTGAAGAGGAAGACGTGTTTAAAAAAAGCAAAACAACGCAGAGGTCACCTGAGGTCAAAGATCTGAAAATGGATGAGTTGATAAATATTATTAAAGAGTTAAAAACTGAACTAAAGGAGGACGTCGCAAAAATAAAATTAGAGATAATAAATGATGTTAAAGAAATCAAAGAAGACATAAGAGAGATGAAGCAAGATATAAAACACAATAATGAAGAAACTAACCGAATTAGAGAAGAGGTACAAAGAGTAGAAAAATCAGTGAAGGACTTAAGGGCGGAGAATGTGAGCCTTAGAGAGGAAGTTGATAAATTAAAGACAGTAGTTTATGAAACACGAGAGCATGCGATAGAACTGGAAGGCCATTCAAGGCGAAACAATTTAATTTTCGGTGGGCTGCAACACGATGGCAATAATTTGGACTGGATCAGCATTGTGCAAAATTTTTGTAAGAATGTGCTCGGTATCGATGAGACAGTCACAGTAAATCGTGCCCATGCCCTTGGGTCGCCAATACCAAATTGCCCTATTATTGCACATATCCCCAGGGATGGAGACATAGCTAGAATTTTTGGAAAAGTCAAAACACTGAAGGGGACAGGTTTTAATATTAGAAAAGACTATACCAAGTCTGTGCGCTTACAACGTTCTAAGCTTCTTTATCTAAGGAAGAAAATTATAGGAAAATTACCACAGGGGCAAAATATCAAGATGCCGGTAATATTTGATCACTTGTGTGTGAGGGGTAGAAAGTTATTTTGGGACCTTAATAAAAATATATTGTACTCTGGCAAGGATGATGGTATTGCTCTGATCAAGAATTTACTGGAGGTGGATGTTGCTATGGATGTAGCGACCATGGCTGCAGGGGGGCCTAGGGGAAGTAGCAATGGGAATGATGGAGACCTTATGGAAGCATGAGCCTGGACGGACTGTTCCGCAAATAATATCGAGGGTAATATTTGTAATTCACAAGTACTTGTAGCATTACACGAATCCCCACAATTTCATCAATTAGATATTTTGAGTTATAATGTTTTTGGTTTAAAAAATAAATTGTACAATAGTGATTTCTTTCAGTTTATTCAAAATTTTGACGTATTGTGTTTGACAGAAACTTTTGTAACAGAGGATGATTTAGTTCACGTGGAAAAATATTTCTTTAATTTTTCTTTATACTGGGTGTGGGCATCTAAATTTTCTAGATTTGGTAGAGCGAGTGGTGGAATGCTGTTGGGTATCAACAAAAATTCAGAATATAAACAAGGAATACATTTTTCATTTTTAGAAGAGTTTCCGGTTATTGTGATTGATTCTGTGCAGGGTGACCAGCTGGCTCTGCTACCTGTGTATCTAAATTTTAATAATTGGGAAGTAGAATTTGCAAGGCTGTATGAGTTAATTGGGGCTAATTCTGGGGATAGAAAAATTATTTTACTAGGTGATTTTAATGCAAGGGTTGGAGAAGGACAACAGCTAGATTTTGTAGGATTAGAGCAGGAAGTATATACTAGGCTGGAAATGGAGAGAAAATCGGAAGATAAAACTGTAAATATCAGAGGGAAAAAAGTATTAGAACTATTTGAGGATTTTGGACTTATTTTATTAAATGGTCGCACTGTTGGTGATCCTTATGGGGCAATAACTTTTATTGGTAGTATGGGTCACTCACTCATAGATTTGGCGGCAGCAACAATTAATACATTGAATTTTATTGAGGATGTCTCTGTAGGTTCACAATTTTTTTCTGATCATTTGCCTGTTGAAGTCAAAGTTCGGATACCGTTTTTTAAAGATAGCGTACAGAAGGGGGAAAGAACACTGTTACCTAAGTTGATGTGGACTCAGGGGGATGAGGTTAGATTTAAGGATAGAATTAAACAAGAAATACTGAAGAAGAGTTGGGAGGAACTAGGTGAGGATAAAAACGTAGTATGTGTGGGGATATGGGATTGTGAAGCTTCTATTGAAAAAATAAGGGACTGTATAAGACATGCTTCGGAAAGGGGAGGGCACTGTATAATTGCTAAGAAGCAGGTGGCTTTGAAAAATAAAAGTCCATGGTTTGACTGGGAATGTAGAAAAATGAGATCAAAAACTTTCAGTATGTTAAATCTGGTTAGAAAATTCAAAACTACGGGATCTAGGGAAGTGTATCTAAAAACCAAAACTGAATATAGAAATCTTTGCAGGGTGAAAGAGAAGGAATACTTTAAAAATTTGATAACACAGTTCAATAATGTTAAAGATTCACGTTACTTCTGGTCTGTAGTGAAGCATTTTAGGAAGGGTGTCAAGATGGTGAGTGGTGAAATTCCTGCAAATCAGTGGGTGGAGTATTTTAGCACGCTTTATAACCCTCCTCAAATTGCGCCTTCTGTTCAGTATGCCCTTCCATTTGTTCGCGATCAATTTCTGGATGCTGAGTTTACTATGGTAGAATTGAAACAGGTATTAAATAAGGCTAAAATAAATAAGGCACCAGGATTTGATAGAATTCCATACGAATTTTTCAAAGAAGCTCCGGATGAATTACTAGGCAAGTGTTTGTTGATTTTTAATAAAATATACAGGACTGGTATTGTTCCCAAATCATTCAGAGAGTCAATTGTTTACCCTCTCTACAAGAAAGGGGATGCAAACTTAGTAACCAATTATAGAGGGATATCATTCATGGATGCGATTTCAAAATTATATACAGGTCTTTTACTAGGTCGTTTAAGTGCGTGGGTAGAGGAAGAAAATATTCTAGGGGAATTCCAAGCTGGTTATAGACAGGGATACTCAACTGTTGACAATTTGTTTGTCCTGACAAGTTTGGTTGACATTAAATTGGCGCGTAGCAAAGGTAAGCTTTACAGCGTTTTCATTGACTTTTCGTCTGCATTTGATACAGTCGTACCTGATGCCCTTCTGTACAAGTTAAGCTGTATGGGAATCTCTAGTGCATTCTTGACTACAGTGCTTGGGTTGGCTAAGAGCAGAGAGTCCAGCGTCTGGTGTGGTAAGGGAATTAGCGAGGCGTTCGGAGCGGAGATGGGAGTCAGGCAGGGATGTATTTTAAGCCCTCTTCTTTTTTCTTTATTTTTAAACGACCTTTGGAATGAAATAGGACATGGGTGTTGGATTGACAGGACTAATATCAGATGCTTAGCCTACGCAGATGACCTAATTCTGATGGCCGATACTGGAAGAGATCTTCAGAAAATGTTAAATAATTTACAAATATTTTGTAGTACCTGGAATTTAACAGTCAATTTGTCAAAATCAAAAGTGATTGTGTTTAGGAAGGGTGGTGGTCTGACGAATGTAGATAGATGGTACTATGGAAGGCAGCCTATAGAGGTAGTCAAGTCCTATACATACTTAGGGGTACAGCTCACTCCAGCTTTATCATATGCAGCACATTTTAAGGAAAGGGCAACAGCGGCTAAGTCCGCCTTGCATGTAGGGTTGGAAGTTATTATGAAAAAGGAAGGGGTTAGTTTTGAAGCAAAAACAGCGGTATTTAATGCAGTGTGCAGATCAATTTTGTGTTACGCTGGCCAAATCTGGGGCTATAAAAAGTATGATGTACTAGAAAAAGTTTTGCGTACTTTTGTTAAAAAGGTCTTTGGTCTACCGTACAATACTCCCAACTATGTTATTGCCCTGGAAACCGGACTAAATTCAATATTTTCCTACACCTTGAAGCTTCATCTGCTATATATTAAAAAAGTGGTAGCCATGTCAGAAAATAGGTATCCTAACATATTGGCTAGGCAGGTGGTCGGAAAGAATATATCGTGGTATAAAGGAGTGAAACAATTAGCAGAAGATTTAGGAGTTCTTTTACCACCCGGGTGGACTGGGCTAAGGGAATGGGCTGGCAGAATTGAAGAGTTGCAGGATAGGGTGCTTAGTAAAGAGATGGAAATTTGGAGGAGAGAGGCAGAGTCGGCCAGGTATCATCTGTTGTACAAACAACTTAATTTCAATATGGGACAGTACACCTACCTGAAGGAGGGCGTTAGTCTGAGGGATCAGAGGTGGGCCATCAAATTGCGAGGCGAAGGTATCGACTTAAATAATAAGCCGTGGATTGAGGGACGGGTGCTGATTTGCTCCCTCTGTAACCTTAGACAGGTCGAGGATGTAATTCATTTTGTGGGGGTCTGTCCGGTCCTGGGGGAGTTGAGAAAACGATGGCTAGGGGACGATGTCCTCTCAATCGGCGAGGTCAGAGTCTGGCTGAATGGCAAGGATTGGGTTAGGCTGGGGGGGTATGCCTCGGAGGCATGGAAACTCAGGTGGAGCCTTGTACAGGAATTCAATTACAATAATTAAAATTTAAAAATAATTTAGAGTTTTTTGAATGTTTATTTTTTCTCTTTTTTTTTATTTTTAACTTTGGCTTAAATTCATTTTTTGTTGGTAGTTTATAAATGTGCCGATCCAAGCGGACGGTCCAGAAGGGCCATGCTTATTTTTGCTTTTGTAATTATTTAAAATGATTTTGTTTAACAAATATTGAATAAAGCTTGTTATTATTATTATTATTATTATTATTATTACTTGTAAAAATTGGTTACTCATCATTATATATTTACTTTAACAATAAAACACATTTTTAATTTTTACATTTATTACAATATATATAAAACAGCTCCTCATATATAAATCTTATTTCACCAAATAAAATGTTGTTACAGTCTGATCAATTTTCTACTATAAATTTTACTCACACTGCTTCTAGACGTGGTTGTTTTCTTTTTTAATAAAATTAAAATAATTAAAATGGTACAACTAGAGAACTGTAATAACCCCTAATGATATTAAGTATTCATTAAAGAATTAATAGAATAATGACATAATGACCCCCGGGCAATGTCTCGTATGTATCTGATATAATATATCTTTTATCGTCATCGGGGCTAAGAGCTATTTTGGTATAAATTCGCCATTAGATTCATAATGCATAGGTGGCGGTTTAGAATTTTATTTATTTTATATTTGTGTTAATTATGCAAGGTCTATCTTTTAATGATTTCTTTATATAATATTTTACATTCTAATAATGAAGGTAATAATTACATATAGAATTTTTTCATTTAACTGTATATATACTCGATTCGGATACCTACTAGAAAAAGTGTTCAGTTTGTGCAAATAAGAAAAGTAAGTTAACATTTATATTATTTTATTGATAGATATTTATATATAAATAATTTTAGATGGATCTCAAACAAATAAATGCAATTTCTATTATAGAAAACATTAAAAAACCTATAATAAAATTAAATGATATGGTTTTGGGACAACCATACAAAATTATAAATGCTAAGGTTGTGAATAGCAAATTTGGAGAAACGATTTTGGTGGAATTGGAGGAAAACGTAACGTTCCTTCCTCAAAGAGTAACGGAAAAATATAAACCGTTCATTAATTATTTTGGAGGTGAAAAATATGGATTAGTATTTAGAGGTTCAATTGATGTAGGAAAACAGCATCCATATGCTTCGTTTGAAATTGTTGAATTTTAAATTTTAGTTTTAAATTTTTTATTTTTTATTATTATTGTTATTATGGATAAGGTTAGGGAATTAATAAATAATCATATACAAACAAAAATTACGCAAAGTCCAGACAATGTAAATGAACTTATAAGATGCAATAAAATGGATTATCAAAAATATTTTAACATCGGTTAATGTCGGTAAATTTCGATAAACTTTACTAAGCTTGTTACATTGAATCGTACATTTTGTATCAGGGAACTATGAAATTGGAACGTGTTTTAAACATCGATTAAATCCGTATTTTTTCGATAAAATTCGATGTGGTCAGTAGGTACAACAGTGAATAATTTATTTTGTTTCAGACTAATATGAAATTAGAAGATATTTGCATTAGCAAAATTTGCGAAAATATATCTGAAGTTAATACTTTTATTCGAGACTCACCGTTACCTCGAATTTTAACATTTAAAATTGTTAAAGCTTATAGAAAATATAAATGGAGATTCATTCTAAAAAGCATAAAAAACACTGTATTATGGAGCTTCGATATTCCTTTTGATATGTTATATAGAAGAGATGTTCCAAATGCTATAGCAAGATTAACAGTAATTGATCATTCTGATTGGAAAACAGAATAATATGATAAATCTGAATATTGTATTTGGACAAATCGATATCATATTAAAAACCTTAATTTATGGTATTGTCGTTCCTGTTACAAACATTTTTTGGCTATTTTAAAAAATTATAATATAAATATCAATTTAATAATTTTAAGAGATCATTTTCATTTAGTTTGCAAAATTGACTCCTTACATTGTATCTATAGAAATAAGAATATGTGGTGTCAAAATAATTTTAATCATTTATTGTTTGGACTCAAAGAAAAATATAAATGTGATTTTGACCTACATGATTTATAGGTACTCTTTTTATAATTCTGAACCACGATTTCATCGTTTTATTGATTCAGGTGATAGCGATAGTGATGACTAAAAACAGTTTGTATTTTTCGTTACAAACACTTGGCTGTTTTAAAAATTTTAAAAATACCAATTAAATTCTTAAAACTAGTATTATTATAGATTAATATAAATTAAGAAATTTATTGTATGTAAAGGTTAATATTGTAATAAAATTCTTTATTTTGTAAATGTTTTATTTTTTATACCTTACATTCTTCAATAGCTAATTTACATAAATTACACTTTGATTGTGATACAGGTGATCCATCTACATGAGTTTGCCATTCAGGACGATTATTTCTATATTCGACAGATAATTTGTGCCAAGCAAATAGAAGGTCTGAAGGTGAAACTTTTTCAATTATGTATTGTAAAGGAAACAATTTAAGTTCTTCTTCTTCACTAAACTCACACAATCTTCTCTTAAAACTTCAATGATCTTTTAGTGGATTATACATTTTATTCTCCAGATTTCAAAAACTAAACAAAATTTAGTAACCTCTTATATATTATATAATCTCTTCCTTATAAAACTCTACAAAACATTATTTTTAGTTATCCAAGAATTATGTGATTTATCCATTCCTAACCATTTAACATACAGTCTATTTCCTTTTTTCTTAAAACTTTCTCAACTCAATATGCATTTGGATTTTTAACTACTTTTTGTAATTCTTCGGTATAGAAACAACCTAGAATTTCTTCGTTTCTCGAATCTTCTAACAAATATGTTGAAAGATTGATGTAGCGAACTTTCCGAATTTTAAAAATTTCGTTTGTCCACAAAAGTGTGTAACCTTTCGCAAAAGCATGTCGATACTTGCTAATTCTGACGTAATCACCTATTTTAAATTTATTTTCTCGAGAATCTTTATGATTTATTTTAATTTATTCAATTAATTTCAATACCCATTAAAAACCAACACAGCGGTTATATTCCTTATATAATATTTTACATTTTAATAATAAAGGTAATTTGTTGTTACGTAAATTGAAAATGAAAGTGAATGTATATATACACACAAGGTATTCATACTAAGAGAATAATCTTTGTTTTAAACGATTCGATAGTTAAAGTTTATTGTGTGTGTTATAAAATAATATTTCTAAACAATAATAAGCCTGTCATAAAATTATTTGATTTGGTATTTGGTGATTTCAATAAGATTTTTACCGCAAAAATTATAAAAAGTAAATTTGAAGAGTGTGTCCTGTTGAAACTTGAAAGGAAGTACGCTTTCGTTTATAGAGGTTCAGTTGATGTGACCAACCAAAATTAAAATTTTAGTTGTAAGTTTTTTTTTTTTATTATTATGAATCAGGTTAAGGAATTAAGGTTTAATTGAAATCATAGTTTATCAATTAAATTAATAAATCATCATATTAGAAAGTCTAATTTTCATTTGAAAAGACACGAAAAATGCTTTGGAATAAATATACTTCACCTTTACCTTTTCTTCCATTTTTATAATACTATTTATTTTATTTTTATCGTATCGTTTAATGGCAACTGGTCTCAATTTATTAGACTATTTGGACCGTAAAATATATATTTCATATCAATTTTCTTTCATTTCTAACAATAAGATTCTTCCTATGTAACATTTGTTATCTTAAAAGACTGCATAGTAACCTTTTTTTATTTTAATGGTTAGATCTTTGCTTCCTTCTTGGGCATCTATTTTTATTCTTCGATATCTAAAGCAGTTCCTAATGAATTAGAAATATTGGAAAATTCACTAGTAGACTCGTCTGAGAATTCATTAGTCATTTCATCTAAGTCATTATCTTAATCATTTGTAATATTAGATTACATAAGTTCGTTCCTGATTTAAAGATAACTTTTACAAGTAAAATTATAAAAAATATGAACATTTCAAAAACATAAAATGAAAATCTATAAAAATTCATTAGAGTTAACTTGAATATCTGAAAAATTTATTGAAAACTATAAAAATTTAAAAAATCATAATCTAAAAAGATGAGGAAAAATTGGAAGAAAATCATAAAAACTGGGAAATTTTAAATAATTATATAATTTTGAAAAACTGAAAATTTAAAAAATCCTTTAAATTTGTAAAATTGTAAAATTCATGAAAAATGGAAAAATTTATAAAGATTTAAAATTCTGAAGAGTTTATAAAAACTATAAACATTTGAAATAATCATAAAATTTTGAAAATCAGAATTACTTGATCTTTACAAATAAGAACACAGATAAAAAGTAATTGTTAGAAAGAATCAATTTAAATTAACAAATAATGTTGTATTAACAAAACCATAAAAATGAAAGGTTACATGGTAGTAAAATTGAAATAAAAACTTGTTTCTACATTGGAATGTGTGTTTTTGATATTTCTAAAATTTGTGTGATATTAGTATTTTTTATCATAAGACCAACTGTAACTAGTGAATCGTTTAATAATATAATAGATTAAAAATATCTTAATATCATCAACAATACAACATCCAATTTATAAAGTTTATAATTTTTTCAAATTTTACATTTTTGTAAATTTTTCCATTTTTCATAAATTTTACAATTTTGCAAATTTAAAGGATTTTTTAAATTTTCAGTTTTTTAAAATTATATAATTATTACAAATTTTCCAATTTTTCTCATCTTTTCAGATTATGATTTTTTAAATTTTCATAGTTTTCAGTAAAGTTATATTCAAGTTAACTCAAATGAATTTTTATAGATTTTCATATTTTTTGTAATTTTTTAATTTTTGTGGTTTTCTTTTTTCAAAATTTTATTAAGTTTTTAAATTTTCATAATTATTTGAGAATACTTCGAATCCAGTTGTAAAAGGATCCTACACAAAAATGTTTTTTTTGTATTATATTATTCTCAAAATCTAAATTCACAGTAAATTTTTCAGATATTCAAGTTAACTCAAATGAATTTTTATACATCTCATTTTCTTTCTTATAACATTTTTATTTCAGTTTCTTATAAAAGTTAAGGCTCGATTTTGGAATATTAAGGGGCCCGTTTTAAGCAAAAAATATAATTTAATTAAACAATTTCGAGTGGTCAATCTTTAGCCTCTTCCGTTAAAATTTTTAGATTTTCTTTCACCATAGCATAAAAAATCTCATTGTCAATGTGATCTTCCAGGTTAAAATCTCTGAGTCGAAATCTGCCAAACCACTTTTTAACTATTCTAAGAACAGGACTGTGATCTCCATAAACTTTGGAAATGTTTTTTGTGCAGCTCCAATACTCACACCTTTCCGAAATCTGTATCATCAATTCTCAAATATTTCCTTTTATTTCTCAAACATTTCCTAGATTTTCTAAATTTCCCAAATATTTCCTTTATTTCCTAATTATTTCTTTTATTTCCTAAATATTTCTCAAATTGTGTACACCTATTTCCTAAGTGAGAGACCACTCGTACTGAATATACAAAAAATTTTTGACCGATGTTTAAATTACTTTTATAGTGAAGCAAAATTAAAAATAAAAAATTGAAAAATTATGAAAATTCATTTAAATTAACTTGAATATCTGAAAAATTTACTAAAAACCATAAAAATTTTAAAATCATAATCTGAAAGGATTAAATTTGCAAAATTAAAAAAATTTGGAAAAATCTTGAATTTTTGAAAAATTGAAAAAACTTAAAAATCTGAAAAATCATAAAAAAATTTAAAAATTCACAAAAATGTAAAATTTCAAAACATTTAAAAACTATAAACATTTGAAATAAGAACACAGACAAAAAGTAATTTTAGAAAAAATTAATTTAAATTAAGAAATAATGTTGTATTGACAAAACCATAAAAATGTAAGGTTACATATGGTAGTAAAATTGAAATGAAAAACTTGTTTCTACATTGGAATGTGAATTTTTTATCATATACTTATTTTTTTTAAACTAATTGTAACTAGTGAATCGTTTAATAATATTTGTTAAATCAATAAAAATTATTATTATTTATGCATCATATTTTCTCTCTTATAAAAGTTAAGGCTCGATTTTGGAATATTAAGGGGCCCTTTTTAAGCAACATCTGACTAACCATAACCGTTCAGTCTTCGGTCCGACCAAAAGTTTACGTCTTCTCCATTATCTCAACAATTTTTTAAAACTAATTGTAACTAGTGAATCGTTTAATAATATTCGTTAAATCAATAAAAATTATTATTATTTATGCATCATATTTTCTCTCTTATAAAAGTTAAGGCTCGATTTTGAAATATTAAGGGGCCCTTTTTAAGCAATAGCTGACTAACCATAACCGTTCAGTCTTCGGTCCGACCAAAAGTTTACGTCTTTTCCATTATCTGAACAAAACATTATAATCTCACCAAAAATCATCTATATATATATATATATATATATATATATATATCTTACGGTTTTTAAAAACAAATTTTTACAAAAAATTTTTTTGTTTCAGTTGCAGTAACATCATATTTTATTTGGTTAATTTCACAAACATACTCATTCTGCTTAATATGTTTGAAAAATTGCTTTTACATATTGCAACTATTTTGGATCTTGTCACGACCAGTTATGATGAAAAAAAGGTACGAAATGGACTTATTCAATGTGTTAAAGCCACTAAGAAGATAAAAAATGTTATGAGATACGCTAAATCTACGGGAGAGAAGCAGAAATTAGAGGCTCAACTAAGGACTATTAAAACGTTAAAAAATCAACTAAAGGCTGAATGCAAAAAGGGGGCAGGTTTTACTAAAGAAACTACTAAACATAGAGTTCATTGGGATGATTCTATTTCTTCATTTAATTCACGCATTAAAACTGGTGTCATATCAAATATTAAACATAAAGATCCTATTCATTTTTTAGAGGACTGTAAGACATTATTTAAACGAAAAATCCAAAATATACTTAAAACAAATGAAGCAGTTAAAGTAAATACAGCTTTTTGTGGTGAATTTGTTATAACTAAGGGAGAAAAGATTCTCAACGAATATAAATACTTTACTACATCGAACTCTGCTATATTTAAAAGTACTAATATAAATAAGTGGTTTGATGATAACGTATCAAAACTTATTCAAAAAGATTTAGAAGAATTCCAAGAGAGTGATAGTGGGTGGAGTTTGAAACGAGTGATAAATTTAGGTGTTAATATTAATAAATTTACACCTCAACTTGGATCATCTTATATAGATTTACCTCTTCAAATAAAAAGAAAGGAAGCATGCATTAATGTTAAAAATATGGATCAAGCTTGTTTTGCATGGGCAGTGGTGTCAGCTTTATATCCAGTTGCTAAAAATCTTCAAAGAATTAGCCAGTATCCACATTATTCAGGGGTGTTAAAACTAAAAGGTATTCAGTTTCCTATGACAATGAAACAGATTCCAAATTTCGAAAAACAAAATAATATTTCGATAAATGTATACATACTGAAAAAGCAAAACAATAATTTCATTACCCTTCCTACATACCTTACTGAAGCAAAAAGAGATAAACATGTAAACCTGCTTCTAATACAAGATCAATATGATGATGATGAGCCCACTAGATACCATTATGTATGGATTAAAAATCTTTCTAGACTTTTGTCCAGTCAACTTAGCAGAGAAAAAAGCAAAAAGTATTTTTGTGATAGATGTATACACTATTTCCGTTCTGAAAATAAACTTGCTAAACATACCGAAGATTGTATAAAAAAGAATGATACTGCCATCAAGTTTACACCCTGAGAAACATTGGTATACAATATCTTGTTTAAAATTGCCACCAAGAATGGTATTCACATATAGAGATTAAATAATACTAAAATAAAACACATTAATATAGTGGTTAATATTAATTTTATTTTATATGAGAGAAGAAGAAGAAGAACCAAATTTCTTTGCCCCTCTTTCTGTACAATTAAAGTATCAACTTCAACAATATTTGAAAAAAGTTATAGGAATGATGAAGGATGAGAATAATGGTTGCATTATGACTGATTACGTTGGACTTCGATCTAAATTATATACCATTAAATTAGCCGCATCAGAAGATGAGGTGCAACAACTAAGAACAAAATTAAAAGGGGAAGAATATGAAAATGATGAAATTGAACAAATCTTATTAAATTATGGTGTTATTAAAAAAGCAAAGGGAGTTAAGTCTAATGTTGAAAAGAACAATATAACCTTTGATGATTATATTATGTGTTTAGAGACTTTTAGGTCACAAACAACTTCACAAAACCTTATACGATCGATGGGTCATCAAGTATATTCGATAGTCCAAGAAAAAATAGCTCTTAGCCCCGATGACGATAAAAGATATATTATATCAGATACATACGAGACATTGCCCGGGGGTCATTATTCTATTAAAAAAGAAAACAACCACGTCTAGAAGCAGTGTGAGTAAAATTTATAGTAGAAAATTGATCAGACTGTAACAACATTTTATTTGGTGAAATAAGATTTATATATGAGGAGCTGTTTTATATATATTATATATTGCAATAAATGTAAAAATTAAAAATGTGTTTTATTGTTAAAGTAAATATATAAATTACCTACTAACTATTCTTCCACATAAAAAAATGATGAGTAACCAATTTTTACAAGTATAGATGGGTCTTCCCTAAATAACCCCCTTTAAAAAAATGTCCTATTTGCCCATTTACCTATTTGACCTTGAATCCTTAATATCTCCACCCCAGACTACATATCACGAACTTTATTGATGTTATTAAAATTAAAAAAGTATTTTATTGTTAAAGTAAATATAAACTATTCTTCCAAATAAAAAATGATGAGTAACCAATTTTTACAAGTATAGATGCACCAATGGGCCTCCCTAAATACCCCCCATTGAAAAAATGTCCCATCCGACCATTCCCATCACGTCACAACGAAATTTTATTCAAATTATATGCGCAGTATCAAAAAGAGCAAAAATGACCAGAATGGACCTTAGATTTTCTTATGGAGAATTACATGTTAAATTGGTCGATTTTGCGCATAATATAAATCAAATGTCAATTGCATATTGTGCAGTACTCTTTATAACATATAAAACGCCATCTATGTAATAGGAATCAAAAGTCGATTGTATATTGTGCAGTACTCTTTATAACATAAAAAATGATGAGTAACCAATTTTTACAAGTGTAGATGTGCCAATGGACCTCCCTAAATACCCCCCATTGAAAAAATGTCCCATCCGACCATTCCCATCACGTCACAACGAAATTTTATTCAAATTATATGCGCAGTATCAAAAAGAGCAAAAATTTACCGAAATGAACCTTAGATTCTCTTATGGAGATTTACATGGGAAATTGGTTGATTTTTGCCTAGAACCGGTGCAGCCCCTTTACTAATACGGATTGAAATGTCAAAGGCAAATATAAAATTTGTCTAATATGAGTTGTTCTCTTATAAAGTTTGGACATACGTTCTGTTGTGACGTCATGCAGTGAATAATGAACCATTATTCACTAGTGAATAATAGGTACTATTATTCTTTATGAAGCACTAGTATAATGAACGTTTTGTAGAACAGTCGTGGACAAAATATGTTTTATTAAAATAATAATAATAATTTCGTTGAAAACGTTGCGTTCACCACAAATATCTCAGTCAATTTTTTACTAAAAATTTACCGTTTTAGAGAAAAATTTATCAACATTTTTTGTATAAGGCTATACCAATACTAATCTTAAACTTAAAAAAGTTATAGACTAAAAAAAATATTGAACGTCTTATGTGTTAAAAATAACAGAACTAAAACATATCAATAGGAAAGCGAACAAAAATTGAAAGATATTTATATATAAATAATTTTAGATGGATCTCAAACAAATAAATGCAATTTCTATTATAGAAAACATTAAAAAACCTATAATAAAATTAAATGATATGGTTTTGGGACAACCATACAAAATTATAAATGCTAAGGTTGTGAATAGCAAATTTGGAGAAACGATTTTGGTGGAATTGGAGGAAAACGTAACGTTCCTTCCTCAAAGAGTAACGGAAAAATATAAACCGTTCATTAATTATTTTGGAGGTGAAAAATATGGATTAGTATTTAGAGGTTCAATTGATGTAGGAAAACAGCATCCATATGCTTCGTTTGAAATTGTTGAATTTTAAATTTTAGTTTTAAATTTTTTATTTTTTATTATTATTGTTATTATGGATAAGGTTAGGGAATTAATAAATAATCATATACAAACAAAAATTACGCAAAGTCCAGACAATGTAAATGAACTTATAAGATGCAATAAAATGGATTATCAAAAATATTTTAACATCGGTTAATGTCGGTAAATTTCGATAAACTTTACTAAGCTTGTTACATTGAATCGTACATTTTGTATCAGGGAACTATGAAATTGGAACGTGTTTTAAACATCGATTAAATCCGTATTTTTTCGATAAAATTCGATGTGGTCAGTAGGTACAACAGTGAATAATTTATTTTGTTTCAGACTAATATGAAATTAGAAGATATTTGCATTAGCAAAATTTGCGAAAATATATCTGAAGTTAATACTTTTATTCGAGACTCACCGTTACCTCGAATTTTAACATTTAAAATTGTTAAAGCTTATAGAAAATATAAATGGAGATTCATTCTAAAAAGCATAAAAAACACTGTATTATGGAGCTTCGATATTCCTTTTGATATGTTATATAGAAGAGATGTTCCAAATGCTATAGCAAGATTAACAGTAATTGATCATTCTGATTGGAAAACAGAATAATATGATAAATCTGAATATTGTATTTGGACAAATCGATATCATATTAAAAACCTTAATTTATGGTATTGTCGTTCCTGTTACAAACATTTTTTGGCTATTTTAAAAAATTATAATATAAATATCAATTTAATAATTTTAAGAGATCATTTTCATTTAGTTTGCAAAATTGACTCCTTACATTGTATCTATAGAAATAAGAATATGTGGTGTCAAAATAATTTTAATCATTTATTGTTTGGACTCAAAGAAAAATATAAATGTGATTTTGACCTACATGATTTATAGGTACTCTTTTTATAATTCTGAACCACGATTTCATCGTTTTATTGATTCAGGTGATAGCGATAGTGATGACTAAAAACAGTTTGTATTTTTCGTTACAAACACTTGGCTGTTTTAAAAATTTTAAAAATACCAATTAAATTCTTAAAACTAGTATTATTATAGATTAATATAAATTAAGAAATTTATTGTATGTAAAGGTTAATATTGTAATAAAATTCTTTATTTTGTAAATGTTTTATTTTTTATACCTTACATTCTTCAATAGCTAATTTACATAAATTACACTTTGATTGTGATACAGGTGATCCATCTACATGAGTTTGCCATTCAGGACGATTATTTCTATATTCGACAGATAATTTGTGCCAAGCAAATAGAAGGTCTGAAGGTGAAACTTTTTCAATTATGTATTGTAAAGGAAACAATTTAAGTTCTTCTTCTTCACTAAACTCACACAATCTTCTCTTAAAACTTCAATGATCTTTTAGTGGATTATACATTTTATTCTCCAGATTTCAAAAACTAAACAAAATTTAGTAACCTCTTATATATTATATAATCTCTTCCTTATAAAACTCTACAAAACATTATTTTTAGTTATCCAAGAATTATGTGATTTATCCATTCCTAACCATTTAACATACAGTCTATTTCCTTTTTTCTTAAAACTTTCTCAACTCAATATGCATTTGGATTTTTAACTACTTTTTGTAATTCTTCGGTATAGAAACAACCTAGAATTTCTTCGTTTCTCGAATCTTCTAACAAATATGTTGAAAGATTGATGTAGCGAACTTTCCGAATTTTAAAAATTTCGTTTGTCCACAAAAGTGTGTAACCTTTCGCAAAAGCATGTCGATACTTGCTAATTCTGACGTAATCACCTATTTTAAATTTATTTTCTCGAGAATCTTTATGATTTATTTTAATTTATTCAATTAATTTCAATACCCATTAAAAACCAACACAGCGGTTATATTCCTTATATAATATTTTACATTTTAATAATAAAGGTAATTTGTTGTTACGTAAATTGAAAATGAAAGTGAATGTATATATACACACAAGGTATTCATACTAAGAGAATAATCTTTGTTTTAAACGATTCGATAGTTAAAGTTTATTGTGTGTGTTATAAAATAATATTT
The DNA here is from genome assembly GCA_964028335.1 of Altica lythri. Classification (NCBI taxonomy): domain Eukaryota; kingdom Metazoa; phylum Arthropoda; class Insecta; order Coleoptera; family Chrysomelidae; genus Altica; species Altica lythri. The sequence continues at coordinate 1,052,353 of CAXIIO010000488.1, forward strand.
CTAAACAATAATAAGCCTGTCATAAAATTATTTGATTTGGTATTTGGTGATTTCAATAAGATTTTTACCGCAAAAATTATAAAAAGTAAATTTGAAGAGTGTGTCCTGTTGAAACTTGAAAGGAAGTACGCTTTCGTTTATAGAGGTTCAGTTGATGTGACCAACCAAAATTAAAATTTTAGTTGTAAGTTTTTTTTTTTTATTATTATGAATCAGGTTAAGGAATTAAGGTTTAATTGAAATCATAGTTTATCAATTAAATTAATAAATCATCATATTAGAAAGTCTAATTTTCATTTGAAAAGACACGAAAAATGCTTTGGAATAAATATACTTCACCTTTACCTTTTCTTCCATTTTTATAATACTATTTATTTTATTTTTATCGTATCGTTTAATGGCAACTGGTCTCAATTTATTAGACTATTTGGACCGTAAAATATATATTTCATATCAATTTTCTTTCATTTCTAACAATAAGATTCTTCCTATGTAACATTTGTTATCTTAAAAGACTGCATAGTAACCTTTTTTTATTTTAATGGTTAGATCTTTGCTTCCTTCTTGGGCATCTATTTTTATTCTTCGATATCTAAAGCAGTTCCTAATGAATTAGAAATATTGGAAAATTCACTAGTAGACTCGTCTGAGAATTCATTAGTCATTTCATCTAAGTCATTATCTTAATCATTTGTAATATTAGATTACATAAGTTCGTTCCTGATTTAAAGATAACTTTTACAAGTAAAATTATAAAAAATATGAACATTTCAAAAACATAAAATGAAAATCTATAAAAATTCATTAGAGTTAACTTGAATATCTGAAAAATTTATTGAAAACTATAAAAATTTAAAAAATCATAATCTAAAAAGATGAGGAAAAATTGGAAGAAAATCATAAAAACTGGGAAATTTTAAATAATTATATAATTTTGAAAAACTGAAAATTTAAAAAATCCTTTAAATTTGTAAAATTGTAAAATTCATGAAAAATGGAAAAATTTATAAAGATTTAAAATTCTGAAGAGTTTATAAAAACTATAAACATTTGAAATAATCATAAAATTTTGAAAATCAGAATTACTTGATCTTTACAAATAAGAACACAGATAAAAAGTAATTGTTAGAAAGAATCAATTTAAATTAACAAATAATGTTGTATTAACAAAACCATAAAAATGAAAGGTTACATGGTAGTAAAATTGAAATAAAAACTTGTTTCTACATTGGAATGTGTGTTTTTGATATTTCTAAAATTTGTGTGATATTAGTATTTTTTATCATAAGACCAACTGTAACTAGTGAATCGTTTAATAATATAATAGATTAAAAATATCTTAATATCATCAACAATACAACATCCAATTTATAAAGTTTATAATTTTTTCAAATTTTACATTTTTGTAAATTTTTCCATTTTTCATAAATTTTACAATTTTGCAAATTTAAAGGATTTTTTAAATTTTCAGTTTTTTAAAATTATATAATTATTACAAATTTTCCAATTTTTCTCATCTTTTCAGATTATGATTTTTTAAATTTTCATAGTTTTCAGTAAAGTTATATTCAAGTTAACTCAAATGAATTTTTATAGATTTTCATATTTTTTGTAATTTTTTAATTTTTGTGGTTTTCTTTTTTCAAAATTTTATTAAGTTTTTAAATTTTCATAATTATTTGAGAATACTTCGAATCCAGTTGTAAAAGGATCCTACACAAAAATGTTTTTTTTGTATTATATTATTCTCAAAATCTAAATTCACAGTAAATTTTTCAGATATTCAAGTTAACTCAAATGAATTTTTATACATCTCATTTTCTTTCTTATAACATTTTTATTTCAGTTTCTTATAAAAGTTAAGGCTCGATTTTGGAATATTAAGGGGCCCGTTTTAAGCAAAAAATATAATTTAATTAAACAATTTCGAGTGGTCAATCTTTAGCCTCTTCCGTTAAAATTTTTAGATTTTCTTTCACCATAGCATAAAAAATCTCATTGTCAATGTGATCTTCCAGGTTAAAATCTCTGAGTCGAAATCTGCCAAACCACTTTTTAACTATTCTAAGAACAGGACTGTGATCTCCATAAACTTTGGAAATGTTTTTTGTGCAGCTCCAATACTCACACCTTTCCGAAATCTGTATCATCAATTCTCAAATATTTCCTTTTATTTCTCAAACATTTCCTAGATTTTCTAAATTTCCCAAATATTTCCTTTATTTCCTAATTATTTCTTTTATTTCCTAAATATTTCTCAAATTGTGTACACCTATTTCCTAAGTGAGAGACCACTCGTACTGAATATACAAAAAATTTTTGACCGATGTTTAAATTACTTTTATAGTGAAGCAAAATTAAAAATAAAAAATTGAAAAATTATGAAAATTCATTTAAATTAACTTGAATATCTGAAAAATTTACTAAAAACCATAAAAATTTTAAAATCATAATCTGAAAGGATTAAATTTGCAAAATTAAAAAAATTTGGAAAAATCTTGAATTTTTGAAAAATTGAAAAAACTTAAAAATCTGAAAAATCATAAAAAAATTTAAAAATTCACAAAAATGTAAAATTTCAAAACATTTAAAAACTATAAACATTTGAAATAAGAACACAGACAAAAAGTAATTTTAGAAAAAATTAATTTAAATTAAGAAATAATGTTGTATTGACAAAACCATAAAAATGTAAGGTTACATATGGTAGTAAAATTGAAATGAAAAACTTGTTTCTACATTGGAATGTGAATTTTTTATCATATACTTATTTTTTTTAAACTAATTGTAACTAGTGAATCGTTTAATAATATTTGTTAAATCAATAAAAATTATTATTATTTATGCATCATATTTTCTCTCTTATAAAAGTTAAGGCTCGATTTTGGAATATTAAGGGGCCCTTTTTAAGCAACATCTGACTAACCATAACCGTTCAGTCTTCGGTCCGACCAAAAGTTTACGTCTTCTCCATTATCTCAACAATTTTTTAAAACTAATTGTAACTAGTGAATCGTTTAATAATATTCGTTAAATCAATAAAAATTATTATTATTTATGCATCATATTTTCTCTCTTATAAAAGTTAAGGCTCGATTTTGAAATATTAAGGGGCCCTTTTTAAGCAATAGCTGACTAACCATAACCGTTCAGTCTTCGGTCCGACCAAAAGTTTACGTCTTTTCCATTATCTGAACAAAACATTATAATCTCACCAAAAATCATCTATATATATATATATATATATATATATATATATCTTACGGTTTTTAAAAACAAATTTTTACAAAAAATTTTTTTGTTTCAGTTGCAGTAACATCATATTTTATTTGGTTAATTTCACAAACATACTCATTCTGCTTAATATGTTTGAAAAATTGCTTTTACATATTGCAACTATTTTGGATCTTGTCACGACCAGTTATGATGAAAAAAAGGTACGAAATGGACTTATTCAATGTGTTAAAGCCACTAAGAAGATAAAAAATGTTATGAGATACGCTAAATCTACGGGAGAGAAGCAGAAATTAGAGGCTCAACTAAGGACTATTAAAACGTTAAAAAATCAACTAAAGGCTGAATGCAAAAAGGGGGCAGGTTTTACTAAAGAAACTACTAAACATAGAGTTCATTGGGATGATTCTATTTCTTCATTTAATTCACGCATTAAAACTGGTGTCATATCAAATATTAAACATAAAGATCCTATTCATTTTTTAGAGGACTGTAAGACATTATTTAAACGAAAAATCCAAAATATACTTAAAACAAATGAAGCAGTTAAAGTAAATACAGCTTTTTGTGGTGAATTTGTTATAACTAAGGGAGAAAAGATTCTCAACGAATATAAATACTTTACTACATCGAACTCTGCTATATTTAAAAGTACTAATATAAATAAGTGGTTTGATGATAACGTATCAAAACTTATTCAAAAAGATTTAGAAGAATTCCAAGAGAGTGATAGTGGGTGGAGTTTGAAACGAGTGATAAATTTAGGTGTTAATATTAATAAATTTACACCTCAACTTGGATCATCTTATATAGATTTACCTCTTCAAATAAAAAGAAAGGAAGCATGCATTAATGTTAAAAATATGGATCAAGCTTGTTTTGCATGGGCAGTGGTGTCAGCTTTATATCCAGTTGCTAAAAATCTTCAAAGAATTAGCCAGTATCCACATTATTCAGGGGTGTTAAAACTAAAAGGTATTCAGTTTCCTATGACAATGAAACAGATTCCAAATTTCGAAAAACAAAATAATATTTCGATAAATGTATACATACTGAAAAAGCAAAACAATAATTTCATTACCCTTCCTACATACCTTACTGAAGCAAAAAGAGATAAACATGTAAACCTGCTTCTAATACAAGATCAATATGATGATGATGAGCCCACTAGATACCATTATGTATGGATTAAAAATCTTTCTAGACTTTTGTCCAGTCAACTTAGCAGAGAAAAAAGCAAAAAGTATTTTTGTGATAGATGTATACACTATTTCCGTTCTGAAAATAAACTTGCTAAACATACCGAAGATTGTATAAAAAAGAATGATACTGCCATCAAGTTTACACCCTGAGAAACATTGGTATACAATATCTTGTTTAAAATTGCCACCAAGAATGGTATTCACATATAGAGATTAAATAATACTAAAATAAAACACATTAATATAGTGGTTAATATTAATTTTATTTTATATGAGAGAAGAAGAAGAAGAACCAAATTTCTTTGCCCCTCTTTCTGTACAATTAAAGTATCAACTTCAACAATATTTGAAAAAAGTTATAGGAATGATGAAGGATGAGAATAATGGTTGCATTATGACTGATTACGTTGGACTTCGATCTAAATTATATACCATTAAATTAGCCGCATCAGAAGATGAGGTGCAACAACTAAGAACAAAATTAAAAGGGGAAGAATATGAAAATGATGAAATTGAACAAATCTTATTAAATTATGGTGTTATTAAAAAAGCAAAGGGAGTTAAGTCTAATGTTGAAAAGAACAATATAACCTTTGATGATTATATTATGTGTTTAGAGACTTTTAGGTCACAAACAACTTCACAAAACCTTATACGATCGATGGGTCATCAAGTATATTCGATAGTCCAAGAAAAAATAGCTCTTAGCCCCGATGACGATAAAAGATATATTATATCAGATACATACGAGACATTGCCCGGGGGTCATTATTCTATTAAAAAAGAAAACAACCACGTCTAGAAGCAGTGTGAGTAAAATTTATAGTAGAAAATTGATCAGACTGTAACAACATTTTATTTGGTGAAATAAGATTTATATATGAGGAGCTGTTTTATATATATTATATATTGCAATAAATGTAAAAATTAAAAATGTGTTTTATTGTTAAAGTAAATATATAAATTACCTACTAACTATTCTTCCACATAAAAAAATGATGAGTAACCAATTTTTACAAGTATAGATGGGTCTTCCCTAAATAACCCCCTTTAAAAAAATGTCCTATTTGCCCATTTACCTATTTGACCTTGAATCCTTAATATCTCCACCCCAGACTACATATCACGAACTTTATTGATGTTATTAAAATTAAAAAAGTATTTTATTGTTAAAGTAAATATAAACTATTCTTCCAAATAAAAAATGATGAGTAACCAATTTTTACAAGTATAGATGCACCAATGGGCCTCCCTAAATACCCCCCATTGAAAAAATGTCCCATCCGACCATTCCCATCACGTCACAACGAAATTTTATTCAAATTATATGCGCAGTATCAAAAAGAGCAAAAATGACCAGAATGGACCTTAGATTTTCTTATGGAGAATTACATGTTAAATTGGTCGATTTTGCGCATAATATAAATCAAATGTCAATTGCATATTGTGCAGTACTCTTTATAACATATAAAACGCCATCTATGTAATAGGAATCAAAAGTCGATTGTATATTGTGCAGTACTCTTTATAACATAAAAAATGATGAGTAACCAATTTTTACAAGTGTAGATGTGCCAATGGACCTCCCTAAATACCCCCCATTGAAAAAATGTCCCATCCGACCATTCCCATCACGTCACAACGAAATTTTATTCAAATTATATGCGCAGTATCAAAAAGAGCAAAAATTTACCGAAATGAACCTTAGATTCTCTTATGGAGATTTACATGGGAAATTGGTTGATTTTTGCCTAGAACCGGTGCAGCCCCTTTACTAATACGGATTGAAATGTCAAAGGCAAATATAAAATTTGTCTAATATGAGTTGTTCTCTTATAAAGTTTGGACATACGTTCTGTTGTGACGTCATGCAGTGAATAATGAACCATTATTCACTAGTGAATAATAGGTACTATTATTCTTTATGAAGCACTAGTATAATGAACGTTTTGTAGAACAGTCGTGGACAAAATATGTTTTATTAAAATAATAATAATAATTTCGTTGAAAACGTTGCGTTCACCACAAATATCTCAGTCAATTTTTTACTAAAAATTTACCGTTTTAGAGAAAAATTTATCAACATTTTTTGTATAAGGCTATACCAATACTAATCTTAAACTTAAAAAAGTTATAGACTAAAAAAAATATTGAACGTCTTATGTGTTAAAAATAACAGAACTAAAACATATCAATAGGAAAGCGAACAAAAATTGAAAACAATGTCTGTGATTCAACCAAAAACATCTTGATCAACTTTAAACCAAAACCCTTTTATAATGTACCATTTTTATTGTAAATTTCGTTAAATTCATTTAATATAAAGAAATCCTTATAACTTTCCTAAACCCCAAAAAATTATGAACAAAAAAAGACACATATTTAATTTTTTGGTTTATCTTCTTTCAATACTAAAAGTATTTAAAAAATTATTTTAATATTATATGACATTTTAATAGCCTAAAATTGATTTTACTTTATACCTACTCGGCGTTCGACCGACATGCGACATGCACTTAAAACGATCTAATAAAAGTTTCACTTTAAAAAGTAAAAAACGTAAATATAAAATTTAGAAAAACTTACCTAATTTGCAAAAAGGACACTGGTACTTATTGTCTACTTTTTTTTTTCTTGTTTGCTTTGGACTTCCATCTGCCATTTCAATATCCTCAATTTTTAGTGTAGGTAAGTCGCAAACACTATGTAATAATTCTTTTTTTACTTCGAATGTACTTTCAAATTCCTGTTTAATAGGTGGAGGATTATCATTATTTAGTTCAGAATTATTGACATTTATTTCCTCATACTCGTATTTTATAAAAATTTCGGATTTAATATTTACGTCTATTAATTCTAAATCTAGTGTATTAAAATCAACATCTGATTCATCTATCTCGGAATCTGAATCAGGAAAATTCATATTTGTTGGTTAATGTGAATACAGTTAAATTATAAAGCGGTATCTACAGGTGCCTGTAAATCAAAATATAATGTTCGTTAAAAATTCTAATATAATTTCTAGTTTATCAATTGTAATACTGACCTTAAATAAAAGTTAAACACTGTTCACCGATTAATATTATTTAATGCAGATATTTATAAAACAAATATAAAGCGTACACAAAAAAGACGAGGTTAAGAATCAGAGATAATGCTGTCTCTGCTGTTATGGAGGGTAGAGGTAAGGAGAACGATCTTAAATGGGAAATGATTAAAAATGTGTCCACTTTTTAGAGGAACATAACACTTCTCAAACTTGCCACTACAATGGCGCTAAAGTAGATGTAGGGTACAGAATGAATGTAGCAGTTTTTGACAAATTGTTTGAAATGTCGTATGATTTCGTAATATAAGTCACAAATTATATAAGTGCTATAAAAAAACGTGGTCAGCGAATTCAGTTTAGTGTATTTTAAATTCGTTTTATACTTTATGATTATCTTATGTATCTTATGATTATTTTAAAAATGGTGTCATAATAAAGCGGAAATGTGTCTTTCCTTGTTTATTTATCTATCCTACTCTAAGAAATTATGGCGCTTTTTTTAAAATTTACCCTACTACGATCGTAGCGCCACCCTTATTTACCACATTTTGACGGACACATTCAATACACGGAGACAGTTCTCCTTACCTCTACCCTCCATATCTGCTGTGCTATTCAAAGGCTGTGACTGACGCTGACCTGACGTTAGTGCAACATTGCCAACCTTTAAACCACAGATTAATAATAATAAGTACATTGTATAAACATTGTATTCTACTTTATCGATTATTAGAAGTCCTGTCATTGTCTTATAGATGGCGCAAAAATGATTGTTATTAGAAAATTTGTTTCATTTTTCATGTAAATGATAATTATTTATCTTCAATATATTTAAAATAACTTTTTTTAAGGATAATAACAAACATTTTTATTATCAGAATCAAAATAAATTACTTAATTGTAAAAATTTTAAAAGTGTATTGTAAATTGCCTATCTTTCGTTTAAATTTGTAAAATATTAATAATAGAAATTAAATTGACTTCTATACTGTTTTTAATAAATTATATGAAAATAAATACCTAGCTAAGAAGTCCCGCTTCTGTTTTATAGATGGCGTGAAACAAACGTTTATTATTTATAAACTATACCTTATTTAAAAACTAGGAGGAGCGATTTGAATTTAAGTTGGCAACACTCGCGTTTGTTTATTGGTTAATTTGGAGGCAAGTTTACACTATAAAAATTTGCCACTTACATTTAGTAATTTGTGAAATTTATAGGTTATGTTTTCAAATATTTCAAAGTGTGAAATATTTATAATGGTGACTTTTGTTAATTGATTTCTTTTTTTAATATAATTATTGTAAGTTTACTTTGTGACCATCTTAGACCATATATAAAGTGTCCATAAACATTTATTTTCAATTTTATTTAAATGAAAGAAATGTATTTAAATTTGCCGCCTTGTAAATTTTCTAGTAACTTATTTGGCTGTAAGTCTGGCTTTTCAAATCACTCCTCCTAGTTTTTAAATGAAGTATAGGTGTAATCGCGACGTCGTTCGCGTGGCGTGTTGATTGTTATATTTAAATTTCTCCCCTCACCCTGTTACACGGGCGGGAGGAGAAATTTTTATACACCAGATATTAAGCTAAAAGAAGACAAATACATCTGTGAAAACCGCATTCGAATCGAATCAGTAGTTTTCATGTGATGCGCGCACAAACATATAGATAGACAGACAGACGTACAACAAAAAATCTAACCACATTTTTGGGTTCTATATCGATGTACCCGCAACGTCGTTTGGGTGACGTATAGATTTTTGTATAAAAATTTCTCCCCCCACACCGTAAAAGTGGTTTACCCACGACTCATAAGTAAATTGCCTATTTTTTAACCTATATCTCTGTCAGTAAGTGTCAAATTATTGAGGAGTTGTGTTATAGTTTCATTTACTCTACTAGTGGAGTAAGTAAATAGAAACCTTTAATATTATGTTGGTTGCCTACAGTATTAAACTAACATTTGACATTTCTCAGACAGAACTGTCTGCGAAATCGAATATTTTTGACAACTTATGCCAAAATTTAAATTTTATTTATACTAATATTATAAAAAGGAAAGGTTTGACTTTTTGTTTGTTTGTTTGAAATGAATAGGCTCCGAAACTACTGGACCGATTTCAAAAATTCTTTCACCGTTAGCAAGCTACACTATTCCCGAATGACATTTTCAAGAAAAATAGGGATCCTTACTAAAATGCCATTAATGTAACCAAAAATGACTTTAAAATCCTTACATCGCGTGCGCTGAGAATACTATATTGATTATAGAATAAAATAATGTACTTCGATTTTGAAGAATATAAAAATATCTACAAAAAATGCAGCCACAGCATATGTCTAACTGTTATAATTACGTCACAATAACTATTTTTTAATTTTTTAAAAGTTTTTATCTTGGTATTAATCCTTATCAAAATAACTTATTTCATAATCACGAATTTAGCATGTGCAATGGAACGAGGCTACTTATAAGGGAATTAAAGGACAATTAAGTTGTAGCAACCATTATAACTGAACCACCAGCTGGTCAACTAGCTCAAACACCAAGGATACCGATGATCCCAACTGATCTACCAAATCCATTTAAACCGCTTTAATTTCCTATCAAAGCATCTTTCGCTTTTACTAATAATAAGTCTCAAGGTCAAACCTTCCAATTAGTAGGCATCGGTTTTCCTCATGGCCAACAACCTAAGGCGGGTCGGAGCACCTGAAAATCAATTTATTTTGCAGCCAGAAAATAAAACAATAAGTAATATCGTTTACAGGGAGCGTTGGCCCAATAAGTTTAACGGCTTTTGTTATTTTCCTTTAATCCCCGTGCAAAGCCGGTCCGGGCTGCTAGTTTTTGTTATTTTTAGTTTTATACAAAACCATTTGGTAAGTCGTGGGTAAAATATAGTACTTCACTCGAGAAACAAATTGCATATTTAGCTCGTTTCTTTTGCCCATTCGCTCGCAAGCTCGCTCATGGGCCAAACACACTCGCTGTAATATGCAACTTACTACACTCGTAAAGTAATATACTATTTCCCAACATTCCCTTCACTGCTCTGCTCCTATTGATTGTAGCGTGATGTAAGGTATCCTATAACCAGCTCAGGAGTTTGAAAAATAATATAATTGTACCAAGTTTCGTTAAAATCCGTCAAATAGTTTTTGTTTCTATAACGGTTATACAGACAGACAGACAGACAGACAAAAATTTTACTAATTTCATTTTTGGCATTAGTATCGATCCCTTATCACCCGCTGATAGTAATTTTGCAAATATATTTCATGTACAGAATTTACCTCTCTACAGATTTATTATTATTATATAGATAGATTAAACTTACCTTTCGTTAGGAGATTCTGCCATGAGTAGAGGCTAGCGCTGTGGGTTAAAGTGAGAGAAAAGTAACCTGCCTACTAGATATAATAGCACTGTAACGCGTTATGTTACAAATCAGTTTACCCTCTACCCTCCCATAACAAGTTATCACTTCAAAAATTATCTTTCATTGTTTTTTTTATTAAATTTTTTAAAGCGTCATTGTGACCAACCAAACTTTTAGTAAAAACTTAAAACGAGTTTTTTCAAAAACCACATTTGTGTCCAAATTTCTTGCAAGTTCCTTCAATGGAATGTTGGACCGTGATCAATTATTTGTAAATTGGTTGTCTAGATTAACGATTTTTTTGTTGATTTTTGATTGTTTTTGTTTAGATAATAAGTTGTTTTGGAATTTTTATTATTATTGAATAACTTGTTAATGAATTTAAAAAAAATGTCAGAGAATAAATTGAATAAGATAAAAGAATTTGAATTTAAATTAAAATAAAAAGAAATTACTAACCAAATACATAAAAAGGTACTGATCAAAAGATGTTATTACATAAAATAGAAACAAACCAAAACTTTGAAGGTACAGAAAAGCAGAGAGTTGGAAATTTTAAGAGAGCAGAAAGGCAATAGATAAATAGAAAGGCAGCAGCAAGGAGTTGGAAAGTAGCAGGAAGAGGAAGATATAGAGAAAGAGTTGAATAATGGAAGAAGAAAGAGATTAAAAAAGAAGAAAAAGAATTTTTTATATATACATCATTCAAAGCTTATTTTTATTAAAGTAGGCCTTGTTAGGGTGATGAATTTCGCCCTGTATATTTAATCTTATTCTCAGTTGTAAATGCGCTGTTGTCACGTCCTCAATAAAATCATAGTGTTAGTGACAATAAATAAAATAACAATTGTGTACTCCATTTCAGCGCCATCAAATCATTAAAAATTAGTACTTTTACAAAAAACGAAAATCGTCAATTTAAAAATATATATTTAGATATAATGAATGCATTTACAAAATAATAGTACTTAATTAAATGAAAGCAAACAATAAAAACATTTACAAAAAAGTCTTCATTTTCGTGGAGCTTTCCAGGTAGTGCGGTATTATGACGGGCGATAGACGTTTGGGCCCAAATCCCTAATTAGAGGTAATCTACAAGCACGTTTCGGCCCAAACGAAAAAGGTTCGCATTAATCCATAAGCATGTTTGGGCCCCTCAAATAAACTGGGCAAACTATCTTAAATAAATTAAGATATTTATAATAATTATGAAAAATTTATGAAATTAATATAAACTACCCAATATTTACTTTTAGGATTTTTATTATATATATAATGTCTTTTTAAAAATTATTAAAGTAATTAGAACAAACATTTACAAAATGCAAACGAAACATTTTTTGACAATCATAATCTTCTATTCTACATGTCAAAAAAGCTCTCGTTTGATAGTGTTGGAGTTGGGTTTATGCATTTTTTTTGTACTTTGTAAATTTACATATATCACTCTAAAATTTAATTAAAAAATCTATAAAAATGAAAATATTTGCATGTGTATTTGAAAAGCTTTTGTTGTAAAAACTGTGAATTGATTCGCAAGCATTTGTAACGTTGGACGCTGTTTTTGCTGTGCATATATGGTGGATATGTTCTTCCGATATGTAAGTATTTACCAAATAATTTGAAAACTGTTCAAGTTTTTCGTCTTTCGGGCGATAGTCATGTCAGATACAAAACAGTCTCTAACTTCTGTAGGATCTAAAAATAATATCCTAACCATTGAATTATTTACAATTAAACAAACTTTGTCTCTACGACTAACACTTTTCAAAACTTTTACACCTTCCATATTTTGATTCGTTCACGTTATGAAGTAAAAACAAAACTAAAATATATTTGATAAATATTCTTTATGGTACCTCTTCTAAAAGCATTTAAAAAAAATGAGTGTGGCAGTCAGTGGGACTGCCGGCAGAAGTTATACTTCTATGCACACGCCCGGATTCATAAATTTGTATGCGAATAATTTAGCAAAATCATTATATGATATTCGTGGTTAGCGACCTCAAAAACCTCCACAAAAACCGAGTGCACACTCTTTTTGTATCTAATTTGCATAATATTCCTGGAGACGAGGTCCATCTTAAGCACCAGGTGTTTCGAACACCATCGTTATTATTATAATCGTATTTAGCGACTCAAAAACCACCGAGTACCAGGTGTGCACTGATTTCGTACAGAATTTACATTAAACCCTAGGAGAAGAGGTAAATACCCTAGGCACCAAGTGCCGCGGAGACTTTCGGGATCGTGATATTCGTGTACAGCGACCCCAAAAACCCCGAGTTTATAAATTGAAACCATTTTCAGCAATACTTACCGAATTGTAAGTTTTCTCTCTATTGTCTGTTCGGAATGCACTTTTCGAATGCAGAAATGCAATTTCCCATTTTTACATTATAAAATATAGCGACAAATTTCCTGATACTTTAACGAATCCAATGCAAAAAAAACGCATTCCGATCCATCTTACGTTACAAAATTCAGAGGTTTTAGTTTATTTCCTCGACTATTCGTAAAAACTCTGTTTATGTAGCCAACAACCTTAAAAGCATAGTGCAGGATATAATGCAACAACCATGTGATGGTACTTTGGACTACAATACAATACTCATTACTAAATATTATTATTAATATAAAATGCTAAACTTTACTTCACCTACGTGACAGAATTATAAAATAATCTGTCAAATAATCATGTGGTCCGTCACTATGATATTCATACATTAGTTCAGACTGTTTTTTGTATATCTATCCCTTTTCAATGCACTGAATGTTGAAAGTTGAAACGGTATTCAAAGGTCTTATAGTTATGACTAATAACATCTGGTAAATATTTCATCTTTGTTTTTACCGACCAATATACCTTATAAGTGTTTCTGTCTCTCTCTTACTCACACCATTACATATGTAATGATTTTTCCCATTTAACTCTACACAATCTTTTTCTACAGAGTGTACGAATAGAAGTATAACTTCAATAATCAAAATCCAATTTCGGAATTACCAAAATTCCCTACCTACTTCGTTTCGGGCCAAAACGTGCACACGGATTAAGAAACATATTTCTCGGATTAGGATTATAGATCATTACGGGGCCCAAACATGCACTGCACCTTATGACATACCAATTGGTTTCAGCTATTTTGATAAGTAGAACAAAGATAAATATTCCCACAAAATATTATGCTTCAAATAATAGAAATCCGTTTAATATGTGTTCAATAGCTACAGTGCAATAATTCAGCAGAAAAGCAGATACACTAATGGTAAAATAAGCAAAGTAAAAAAAATGAAACATACAATATTAAAAAAAACATATAAACAACAAAAATTGGAGTAACAGATTTGGTTAAAACTATACGCTTCTCAGGCATCTCGACTTTGCGACGCCAGCGCTACCTCGTGGCGCAAGGCCGCGTTAGCTTGAGTCAGGTGCTGTGTATTGCCTATTGTTTATCATGCAAAATCACTCTTCTGTAATAAGCGATATTTAAAAACTTTAGTTGAAAAACCGCAAATTCTCGATTGTGAAAATGAACATCACGATCAAGAAATAAAAATACTTTGTCACTCCATAACATTTTATTTGATAAACATTATTGATACATACTCGACTCGACGGACTGCGACAATCCAATCCTTGCGACGAGCTACTTCCCACGATTTTGAGGGAAATCTATAATAACTTATTCCTGGGATAGTATAACCCCGGAAATTGCACCCAACAACACAACAAGTGTGACCACTAACTTTTTTCGCGGATATTTCAGGACAATCGATTAAAATTTTAAATTTAAAAAAGTACACACTCCGCTGGAATTACATAGCATATGACACTTATGACAGCCGATTGACCCAACCGCATGTCGCGGCAGTCCGCTTGGTGGCGCCACTAGAGGTGCCTGAGAGGCGTATTGTCACGTTCATCTATTCGTTATGTATTTTCAATTCACCTCCAGTATCAAAGGTAAAATGTTATCAAGTGAACAGTTTTTCATGTAATAAGTCCAATCCGTCAAAATAATTTCTTCTGTGTCTACAATTTTTTTTTACATTTCTGGTGTACATTGTCTTAAAGCTTCTGTCCAAGTTTTGTCCGAATATGAAAATGCAAAATAGAGGTAATCGAAGTAAATCATGCCTATGTTAGTTTAATATTTCATCTACTACATATGTCTTATCGTTGCTTCTGTATTGTGTAAGTATAATTGTCTTTTTTTTCATTTTTTTATCAAATTCGATGTATTGCTGCTTAACCATCTCTGTAATATCTAATAGTACTTAATTAAATGAAAGCAAACAATAAAAACATTTGGATACGAATTTCAAGTCAGTTTAGGCCGTCCTAACGTCAATTTCGAGTAAATTGTAAAAATAGCAAAAACGGAATAAGTGGTGATAAAAAATATAAAAATGTAAACCAAGCATAATCCTTATATTTTTAAAATTCTTGAAAGTTTTTAGAAAGTATACAAACAAGAATATATTAGATGACATTAGGGAAAAATTAAAAAAAAGGCGCATCCAGCAGAACTCGAACCCGCAACCTTTAGCTCTACGCGGTTGATGATTATTAAAAAGGCCGTGTGTAAAAGTTTGTATGTATTTCGGGCGTAATCAGCGTTTATAGACCTTACGTGTTAATAGCTCTCGCCTGCGGCTCGGGCTCTTATTTACACGTTGCGGTCCATAAACGCCTGTTTTACGCCCTTGATATATAGATAACAATTATTCGTGGTGTAAATAACCCGTTCATTATAGGTTATCATTCGGCAAGAAAAATCAAATAAATTTAAAATAGCATTTTAACCGTTAACCAGAGTGTTTTACAAAAGATTCTACAAATGGTCCCTGTAAGCACCAACTGTCCTCATAACCACCTTTAGACATCTAAATCTTATGAGAGGACCGTCCTCGTAAACACCGATAGATATCTAATTCTTATGAGGTCCGACCCCGTAAGCACCATCGGTACCCGTAAACACCGATAGTCTACAAATTTGGTCCCCGTAAACACCGTTTGACATATATATATATATATATATATATATATATCTTACGGTTTTTAAAAACAAATTTTTACAAAAAATTTTTTTGTTTCAGTTGCAGTAACATCATATTTTATTTGGTTAATTTCACAAACATACTCATTCTGCTTAATATGTTTGAAAAATTGCTTTTACATATTGCAACTATTTTGGATCTTGTCACGACCAGTTATGATGAAAAAAAGGTACGAAATGGACTTATTCAATGTGTTAAAGCCACTAAGAAGATAAAAAATGTTATGAGATACGCTAAATCTACGGGAGAGAAGCAGAAATTAGAGGCTCAACTAAGGACTATTAAAACGTTAAAAAATCAACTAAAGGCTGAATGCAAAAAGGGGGCAGGTTTTACTAAAGAAACTACTAAACATAGAGTTCATTGGGATGATTCTATTTCTTCATTTAATTCACGCATTAAAACTGGTGTCATATCAAATATTAAACATAAAGATCCTATTCATTTTTTAGAGGACTGTAAGACATTATTTAAACGAAAAATCCAAAATATACTTAAAACAAATGAAGCAGTTAAAGTAAATACAGCTTTTTGTGGTGAATTTGTTATAACTAAGGGAGAAAAGATTCTCAACGAATATAAATACTTTACTACATCGAACTCTGCTATATTTAAAAGTACTAATATAAATAAGTGGTTTGATGATAACGTATCAAAACTTATTCAAAAAGATTTAGAAGAATTCCAAGAGAGTGATAGTGGGTGGAGTTTGAAACGAGTGATAAATTTAGGTGTTAATATTAATAAATTTACACCTCAACTTGGATCATCTTATATAGATTTACCTCTTCAAATAAAAAGAAAGGAAGCATGCATTAATGTTAAAAATATGGATCAAGCTTGTTTTGCATGGGCAGTGGTGTCAGCTTTATATCCAGTTGCTAAAAATCTTCAAAGAATTAGCCAGTATCCACATTATTCAGGGGTGTTAAAACTAAAAGGTATTCAGTTTCCTATGACAATGAAACAGATTCCAAATTTCGAAAAACAAAATAATATTTCGATAAATGTATACATACTGAAAAAGCAAAACAATAATTTCATTACCCTTCCTACATACCTTACTGAAGCAAAAAGAGATAAACATGTAAACCTGCTTCTAATACAAGATCAATATGATGATGATGAGCCCACTAGATACCATTATGTATGGATTAAAAATCTTTCTAGACTTTTGTCCAGTCAACTTAGCAGAGAAAAAAGCAAAAAGTATTTTTGTGATAGATGTATACACTATTTCCGTTCTGAAAATAAACTTGCTAAACATACCGAAGATTGTATAAAAAAGAATGATACTGCCATCAAGTTTACACCCTGAGAAACATTGGTATACAATATCTTGTTTAAAATTGCCACCAAGAATGGTATTCACATATAGAGATTAAATAATACTAAAATAAAACACATTAATATAGTGGTTAATATTAATTTTATTTTATATGAGAGAAGAAGAAGAAGAACCAAATTTCTTTGCCCCTCTTTCTGTACAATTAAAGTATCAACTTCAACAATATTTGAAAAAAGTTATAGGAATGATGAAGGATGAGAATAATGGTTGCATTATGACTGATTACGTTGGACTTCGATCTAAATTATATACCATTAAATTAGCCGCATCAGAAGATGAGGTGCAACAACTAAGAACAAAATTAAAAGGGGAAGAATATGAAAATGATGAAATTGAACAAATCTTATTAAATTATGGTGTTATTAAAAAAGCAAAGGGAGTTAAGTCTAATGTTGAAAAGAACAATATAACCTTTGATGATTATATTATGTGTTTAGAGACTTTTAGGTCACAAACAACTTCACAAAACCTTATACGATCGATGGGTCATCAAGTATATTCGATAGTCCAAGAAAAAATAGCTCTTAGCCCCGATGACGATAAAAGATATATTATATCAGATACATACGAGACATTGCCCGGGGGTCATTATTCTATTAAAAAAGAAAACAACCACGTCTAGAAGCAGTGTGAGTAAAATTTATAGTAGAAAATTGATCAGACTGTAACAACATTTTATTTGGTGAAATAAGATTTATATATGAGGAGCTGTTTTATATATATTATATATTGCAATAAATGTAAAAATTAAAAATGTGTTTTATTGTTAAAGTAAATATATAAATTACCTACTAACTATTCTTCCACATAAAAAAATGATGAGTAACCAATTTTTACAAGTATAGATGGGTCTTCCCTAAATAACCCCCTTTAAAAAAATGTCCTATTTGCCCATTTACCTATTTGACCTTGAATCCTTAATATCTCCACCCCAGACTACATATCACGAACTTTATTGATGTTATTAAAATTAAAAAAGTATTTTATTGTTAAAGTAAATATAAACTATTCTTCCAAATAAAAAATGATGAGTAACCAATTTTTACAAGTATAGATGCACCAATGGGCCTCCCTAAATACCCCCCATTGAAAAAATGTCCCATCCGACCATTCCCATCACGTCACAACGAAATTTTATTCAAATTATATGCGCAGTATCAAAAAGAGCAAAAATGACCAGAATGGACCTTAGATTTTCTTATGGAGAATTACATGTTAAATTGGTCGATTTTGCGCATAATATAAATCAAATGTCAATTGCATATTGTGCAGTACTCTTTATAACATATAAAACGCCATCTATGTAATAGGAATCAAAAGTCGATTGTATATTGTGCAGTACTCTTTATAACATAAAAAATGATGAGTAACCAATTTTTACAAGTGTAGATGTGCCAATGGACCTCCCTAAATACCCCCCATTGAAAAAATGTCCCATCCGACCATTCCCATCACGTCACAACGAAATTTTATTCAAATTATATGCGCAGTATCAAAAAGAGCAAAAATTTACCGAAATGAACCTTAGATTCTCTTATGGAGATTTACATGGGAAATTGGTTGATTTTTGCCTAGAACCGGTGCAGCCCCTTTACTAATACGGATTGAAATGTCAAAGGCAAATATAAAATTTGTCTAATATGAGTTGTTCTCTTATAAAGTTTGGACATACGTTCTGTTGTGACGTCATGCAGTGAATAATGAACCATTATTCACTAGTGAATAATAGGTACTATTATTCTTTATGAAGCACTAGTATAATGAACGTTTTGTAGAACAGTCGTGGACAAAATATGTTTTATTAAAATAATAATAATAATTTCGTTGAAAACGTTGCGTTCACCACAAATATCTCAGTCAATTTTTTACTAAAAATTTACCGTTTTAGAGAAAAATTTATCAACATTTTTTGTATAAGGCTATACCAATACTAATCTTAAACTTAAAAAAGTTATAGACTAAAAAAAATATTGAACGTCTTATGTGTTAAAAATAACAGAACTAAAACATATCAATAGGAAAGCGAACAAAAATTGAAAACAATGTCTGTGATTCAACCAAAAACATCTTGATCAACTTTAAACCAAAACCCTTTTATAATGTACCATTTTTATTGTAAATTTCGTTAAATTCATTTAATATAAAGAAATCCTTATAACTTTCCTAAACCCCAAAAAATTATGAACAAAAAAAGACACATATTTAATTTTTTGGTTTATCTTCTTTCAATACTAAAAGTATTTAAAAAATTATTTTAATATTATATGACATTTTAATAGCCTAAAATTGATTTTACTTTATACCTACTCGGCGTTCGACCGACATGCGACATGCACTTAAAACGATCTAATAAAAGTTTCACTTTAAAAAGTAAAAAACGTAAATATAAAATTTAGAAAAACTTACCTAATTTGCAAAAAGGACACTGGTACTTATTGTCTACTTTTTTTTTTCTTGTTTGCTTTGGACTTCCATCTGCCATTTCAATATCCTCAATTTTTAGTGTAGGTAAGTCGCAAACACTATGTAATAATTCTTTTTTTACTTCGAATGTACTTTCAAATTCCTGTTTAATAGGTGGAGGATTATCATTATTTAGTTCAGAATTATTGACATTTATTTCCTCATACTCGTATTTTATAAAAATTTCGGATTTAATATTTACGTCTATTAATTCTAAATCTAGTGTATTAAAATCAACATCTGATTCATCTATCTCGGAATCTGAATCAGGAAAATTCATATTTGTTGGTTAATGTGAATACAGTTAAATTATAAAGCGGTATCTACAGGTGCCTGTAAATCAAAATATAATGTTCGTTAAAAATTCTAATATAATTTCTAGTTTATCAATTGTAATACTGACCTTAAATAAAAGTTAAACACTGTTCACCGATTAATATTATTTAATGCAGATATTTATAAAACAAATATAAAGCGTACACAAAAAAGACGAGGTTAAGAATCAGAGATAATGCTGTCTCTGCTGTTATGGAGGGTAGAGGTAAGGAGAACGATCTTAAATGGGAAATGATTAAAAATGTGTCCACTTTTTAGAGGAACATAACACTTCTCAAACTACAATGGCGCTAAAGTAGATGTAGGGTACAGAATGAATGTTGCAGTTTTTGACAAATTGTTTGAAATGTCGTATGATTTCGTAATATAAGTCACAAATTATATAAGTGCTATAAAAAAACGTGGTCAGCGAATTCAGTTTAGTGTATTTTAAATTCGTTTTATACTTTATGATTATCTTATGTATCTTATGATTATTTTAAAAATGGTGTCATAATAAAGCGGAAATGTGTCTTTCCTTGTTTATTTATCTATCCTACTCTAAGAAATTATGGCGCTTTTTTTAAAATTTACCCTACTACGATCGTAGCGCCACCCTTATTTACCACATTTTGACGGACACATTCAATACACGGAGACAGTTCTCCTTACCTCTACCCTCCATATCTGCTGTGCTATTCAAAGGCTGTGACTGACGCTGACCTGACGTTAGTGCAACATTGCCAACCTTTAAACCACAGATTAATAATAATAAGTACATTGTATAAACATTGTATTCTACTTTATCGATTATTAGAAGTCCTGTCATTGTCTTATAGATGGCGCAAAAATGATTGTTATTAGAAAATTTGTTTCATTTTTCATGTAAATGATAATTATTTATCTTCAATATATTTAAAATAACTTTTTTTAAGGATAATAACAAACATTTTTATTATCAGAATCAAAATAAATTACTTAATTGTAAAAATTTTAAAAGTGTATTGTAAATTGCCTATCTTTCGTTTAAATTTGTAAAATATTAATAATAGAAATTAAATTGACTTCTATACTGTTTTTAATAAATTATATGAAAATAAATACCTAGCTAAGAAGTCCCGCTTCTGTTTTATAGATGGCGTGAAACAAACGTTTATTATTTATAAACTATACCTTATTTAAAAACTAGGAGGAGCGATTTGAATTTAAGTTGGCAACACTCGCGTTTGTTTATTGGTTAATTTGGAGGCAAGTTTACACTATAAAAATTTGCCACTTACATTTAGTAATTTGTGAAATTTATAGGTTATGTTTTCAAATATTTCAAAGTGTGAAATATTTATAATGGTGACTTTTGTTAATTGATTTCTTTTTTTAATATAATTATTGTAAGTTTACTTTGTGACCATCTTAGACCATATATAAAGTGTCCATAAACATTTATTTTCAATTTTATTTAAATGAAAGAAATGTATTTAAATTTGCCGCCTTGTAAATTTTCTAGTAACTTATTTGGCTGTAAGTCTGGCTTTTCAAATCACTCCTCCTAGTTTTTAAATGAAGTATAGGTGTAATCGCGACGTCGTTCGCGTGGCGTGTTGATTGTTATATTTAAATTTCTCCCCTCACCCTGTTACACGGGCGGGAGGAGAAATTTTTATACACCAGATATTAAGCTAAAAGAAGACAAATACATCTGTGAAAACCGCATTCGAATCGAATCAGTAGTTTTCATGTGATGCGCGCACAAACATATAGATAGACAGACAGACGTACAACAAAAAATCTAACCACATTTTTGGGTTCTATATCGATGTACCCGCAACGTCGTTTGGGTGACGTATAGATTTTTGTATAAAAATTTCTCCCCCCACACCGTAAAAGTGGTTTACCCACGACTCATAAGTAAATTGCCTATTTTTTAACCTATATCTCTGTCAGTAAGTGTCAAATTATTGAGGAGTTGTGTTATAGTTTCATTTACTCTACTAGTGGAGTAAGTAAATAGAAACCTTTAATATTATGTTGGTTGCCTACAGTATTAAACTAACATTTGACATTTCTCAGACAGAACTGTCTGCGAAATCGAATATTTTTGACAACTTATGCCAAAATTTAAATTTTATTTATACTAATATTATAAAAAGGAAAGGTTTGACTTTTTGTTTGTTTGTTTGAAATGAATAGGCTCCGAAACTACTGGACCGATTTCAAAAATTCTTTCACCGTTAGCAAGCTACACTATTCCCGAATGACATTTTCAAGAAAAATAGGGATCCTTACTAAAATGCCATTAATGTAACCAAAAATGACTTTAAAATCCTTACATCGCGTGCGCTGAGAATACTATATTGATTATAGAATAAAATAATGTACTTCGATTTTGAAGAATATAAAAATATCTACAAAAAATGCAGCCACAGCATATGTCTAACTGTTATAATTACGTCACAATAACTATTTTTTAATTTTTTAAAAGTTTTTATCTTGGTATTAATCCTTATCAAAATAACTTATTTCATAATCACGAATTTAGCATGTGCAATGGAACGAGGCTACTTATAAGGGAATTAAAGGACAATTAAGTTGTAGCAACCATTATAACTGAACCACCAGCTGGTCAACTAGCTCAAACACCAAGGATACCGATGATCCCAACTGATCTACCAAATCCATTTAAACCGCTTTAATTTCCTATCAAAGCATCTTTCGCTTTTACTAATAATAAGTCTCAAGGTCAAACCTTCCAATTAGTAGGCATCGGTTTTCCTCATGGCCAACAACCTAAGGCGGGTCGGAGCACCTGAAAATCAATTTATTTTGCAGCCAGAAAATAAAACAATAAGTAATATCGTTTACAGGGAGCGTTGGCCCAATAAGTTTAACGGCTTTTGTTATTTTCCTTTAATCCCCGTGCAAAGCCGGTCCGGGCTGCTAGTTTTTGTTATTTTTAGTTTTATACAAAACCATTTGGTAAGTCGTGGGTAAAATATAGTACTTCACTCGAGAAACAAATTGCATATTTAGCTCGTTTCTTTTGCCCATTCGCTCGCAAGCTCGCTCATGGGCCAAACACACTCGCTGTAATATGCAACTTACTACACTCGTAAAGTAATATACTATTTCCCAACATTCCCTTCACTG
This sequence comes from Altica lythri, assembly GCA_964028335.1. NCBI lineage: Eukaryota > Metazoa > Arthropoda > Insecta > Coleoptera > Chrysomelidae > Altica > Altica lythri. The sequence goes on from CAXIIO010000488.1 coordinate 1,075,567, forward strand.
CTCTGCTCCTATTGATTGTAGCGTGATGTAAGGTATCCTATAACCAGCTCAGGAGTTTGAAAAATAATATAATTGTACCAAGTTTCGTTAAAATCCGTCAAATAGTTTTTGTTTCTATAACGGTTATACAGACAGACAGACAGACAGACAAAAATTTTACTAATTTCATTTTTGGCATTAGTATCGATCCCTTATCACCCGCTGATAGTAATTTTGCAAATATATTTCATGTACAGAATTTACCTCTCTACAGATTTATTATTATTATATAGATAGATTAAACTTACCTTTCGTTAGGAGATTCTGCCATGAGTAGAGGCTAGCGCTGTGGGTTAAAGTGAGAGAAAAGTAACCTGCCTACTAGATATAATAGCACTGTAACGCGTTATGTTACAAATCAGTTTACCCTCTACCCTCCCATAACAAGTTATCACTTCAAAAATTATCTTTCATTGTTTTTTTTATTAAATTTTTTAAAGCGTCATTGTGACCAACCAAACTTTTAGTAAAAACTTAAAACGAGTTTTTTCAAAAACCACATTTGTGTCCAAATTTCTTGCAAGTTCCTTCAATGGAATGTTGGACCGTGATCAATTATTTGTAAATTGGTTGTCTAGATTAACGATTTTTTTGTTGATTTTTGATTGTTTTTGTTTAGATAATAAGTTGTTTTGGAATTTTTATTATTATTGAATAACTTGTTAATGAATTTAAAAAAAATGTCAGAGAATAAATTGAATAAGATAAAAGAATTTGAATTTAAATTAAAATAAAAAGAAATTACTAACCAAATACATAAAAAGGTACTGATCAAAAGATGTTATTACATAAAATAGAAACAAACCAAAACTTTGAAGGTACAGAAAAGCAGAGAGTTGGAAATTTTAAGAGAGCAGAAAGGCAATAGATAAATAGAAAGGCAGCAGCAAGGAGTTGGAAAGTAGCAGGAAGAGGAAGATATAGAGAAAGAGTTGAATAATGGAAGAAGAAAGAGATTAAAAAAGAAGAAAAAGAATTTTTTATATATACATCATTCAAAGCTTATTTTTATTAAAGTAGGCCTTGTTAGGGTGATGAATTTCGCCCTGTATATTTAATCTTATTCTCAGTTGTAAATGCGCTGTTGTCACGTCCTCAATAAAATCATAGTGTTAGTGACAATAAATAAAATAACAATTGTGTACTCCATTTCAGCGCCATCAAATCATTAAAAATTAGTACTTTTACAAAAAACGAAAATCGTCAATTTAAAAATATATATTTAGATATAATGAATGCATTTACAAAATAATAGTACTTAATTAAATGAAAGCAAACAATAAAAACATTTACAAAAAAGTCTTCATTTTCGTGGAGCTTTCCAGGTAGTGCGGTATTATGACGGGCGATAGACGTTTGGGCCCAAATCCCTAATTAGAGGTAATCTACAAGCACGTTTCGGCCCAAACGAAAAAGGTTCGCATTAATCCATAAGCATGTTTGGGCCCCTCAAATAAACTGGGCAAACTATCTTAAATAAATTAAGATATTTATAATAATTATGAAAAATTTATGAAATTAATATAAACTACCCAATATTTACTTTTAGGATTTTTATTATATATATAATGTCTTTTTAAAAATTATTAAAGTAATTAGAACAAACATTTACAAAATGCAAACGAAACATTTTTTGACAATCATAATCTTCTATTCTACATGTCAAAAAAGCTCTCGTTTGATAGTGTTGGAGTTGGGTTTATGCATTTTTTTTGTACTTTGTAAATTTACATATATCACTCTAAAATTTAATTAAAAAATCTATAAAAATGAAAATATTTGCATGTGTATTTGAAAAGCTTTTGTTGTAAAAACTGTGAATTGATTCGCAAGCATTTGTAACGTTGGACGCTGTTTTTGCTGTGCATATATGGTGGATATGTTCTTCCGATATGTAAGTATTTACCAAATAATTTGAAAACTGTTCAAGTTTTTCGTCTTTCGGGCGATAGTCATGTCAGATACAAAACAGTCTCTAACTTCTGTAGGATCTAAAAATAATATCCTAACCATTGAATTATTTACAATTAAACAAACTTTGTCTCTACGACTAACACTTTTCAAAACTTTTACACCTTCCATATTTTGATTCGTTCACGTTATGAAGTAAAAACAAAACTAAAATATATTTGATAAATATTCTTTATGGTACCTCTTCTAAAAGCATTTAAAAAAAATGAGTGTGGCAGTCAGTGGGACTGCCGGCAGAAGTTATACTTCTATGCACACGCCCGGATTCATAAATTTGTATGCGAATAATTTAGCAAAATCATTATATGATATTCGTGGTTAGCGACCTCAAAAACCTCCACAAAAACCGAGTGCACACTCTTTTTGTATCTAATTTGCATAATATTCCTGGAGACGAGGTCCATCTTAAGCACCAGGTGTTTCGAACACCATCGTTATTATTATAATCGTATTTAGCGACTCAAAAACCACCGAGTACCAGGTGTGCACTGATTTCGTACAGAATTTACATTAAACCCTAGGAGAAGAGGTAAATACCCTAGGCACCAAGTGCCGCGGAGACTTTCGGGATCGTGATATTCGTGTACAGCGACCCCAAAAACCCCGAGTTTATAAATTGAAACCATTTTCAGCAATACTTACCGAATTGTAAGTTTTCTCTCTATTGTCTGTTCGGAATGCACTTTTCGAATGCAGAAATGCAATTTCCCATTTTTACATTATAAAATATAGCGACAAATTTCCTGATACTTTAACGAATCCAATGCAAAAAAAACGCATTCCGATCCATCTTACGTTACAAAATTCAGAGGTTTTAGTTTATTTCCTCGACTATTCGTAAAAACTCTGTTTATGTAGCCAACAACCTTAAAAGCATAGTGCAGGATATAATGCAACAACCATGTGATGGTACTTTGGACTACAATACAATACTCATTACTAAATATTATTATTAATATAAAATGCTAAACTTTACTTCACCTACGTGACAGAATTATAAAATAATCTGTCAAATAATCATGTGGTCCGTCACTATGATATTCATACATTAGTTCAGACTGTTTTTTGTATATCTATCCCTTTTCAATGCACTGAATGTTGAAAGTTGAAACGGTATTCAAAGGTCTTATAGTTATGACTAATAACATCTGGTAAATATTTCATCTTTGTTTTTACCGACCAATATACCTTATAAGTGTTTCTGTCTCTCTCTTACTCACACCATTACATATGTAATGATTTTTCCCATTTAACTCTACACAATCTTTTTCTACAGAGTGTACGAATAGAAGTATAACTTCAATAATCAAAATCCAATTTCGGAATTACCAAAATTCCCTACCTACTTCGTTTCGGGCCAAAACGTGCACACGGATTAAGAAACATATTTCTCGGATTAGGATTATAGATCATTACGGGGCCCAAACATGCACTGCACCTTATGACATACCAATTGGTTTCAGCTATTTTGATAAGTAGAACAAAGATAAATATTCCCACAAAATATTATGCTTCAAATAATAGAAATCCGTTTAATATGTGTTCAATAGCTACAGTGCAATAATTCAGCAGAAAAGCAGATACACTAATGGTAAAATAAGCAAAGTAAAAAAAATGAAACATACAATATTAAAAAAAACATATAAACAACAAAAATTGGAGTAACAGATTTGGTTAAAACTATACGCTTCTCAGGCATCTCGACTTTGCGACGCCAGCGCTACCTCGTGGCGCAAGGCCGCGTTAGCTTGAGTCAGGTGCTGTGTATTGCCTATTGTTTATCATGCAAAATCACTCTTCTGTAATAAGCGATATTTAAAAACTTTAGTTGAAAAACCGCAAATTCTCGATTGTGAAAATGAACATCACGATCAAGAAATAAAAATACTTTGTCACTCCATAACATTTTATTTGATAAACATTATTGATACATACTCGACTCGACGGACTGCGACAATCCAATCCTTGCGACGAGCTACTTCCCACGATTTTGAGGGAAATCTATAATAACTTATTCCTGGGATAGTATAACCCCGGAAATTGCACCCAACAACACAACAAGTGTGACCACTAACTTTTTTCGCGGATATTTCAGGACAATCGATTAAAATTTTAAATTTAAAAAAGTACACACTCCGCTGGAATTACATAGCATATGACACTTATGACAGCCGATTGACCCAACCGCATGTCGCGGCAGTCCGCTTGGTGGCGCCACTAGAGGTGCCTGAGAGGCGTATTGTCACGTTCATCTATTCGTTATGTATTTTCAATTCACCTCCAGTATCAAAGGTAAAATGTTATCAAGTGAACAGTTTTTCATGTAATAAGTCCAATCCGTCAAAATAATTTCTTCTGTGTCTACAATTTTTTTTTACATTTCTGGTGTACATTGTCTTAAAGCTTCTGTCCAAGTTTTGTCCGAATATGAAAATGCAAAATAGAGGTAATCGAAGTAAATCATGCCTATGTTAGTTTAATATTTCATCTACTACATATGTCTTATCGTTGCTTCTGTATTGTGTAAGTATAATTGTCTTTTTTTTCATTTTTTTATCAAATTCGATGTATTGCTGCTTAACCATCTCTGTAATATCTATTTTGTTGCTAAAAATTTAGATGGTACAGAATGAAATGAAGCATTATCCATGTTTACTACACATTTCTCTGGAAAATTAAATAAAGCAGAAATAAGTTAATTAACAATCCAGTTTTTGAAAATATCACCATTTATAGTTTTCTGATAGTCAATGTCAGTATTTGAAGAGTCTAATAACAAATCACATCCCTCTATTGACCCACCATTTGCTCCTGCGAGTAAAATTTTCTTCGGATTACACATGCATGGATTACTTTTTAAATCAGATTACTGTTTCCATCGACGCGTTGGAGTACCATTTTTTTATATCCACGTCTATCTACACAAATCTGATGATTTCATTGCACTTTTTTAATTTCATAAATTTCTGAAGGAAAGAGATTTTGCTATTCTTCGCTCACTTAAAATTTGTCGTCAGTTCACGTTTTTAAGTTTATATATAATTAATTTTGTATAAATAAGTTCGTTTACCGTTTAAATCTCAGTTTTGTTTTGCGTCAGTCAAAAGTTTATCTGAAGTAAAATATTCGTTTTTATAATTGTACGTCCAAATCTGCCACTGCAATTTTTTTAAATGAAGTTCTTAAATGTATCTGCTTTATCTTTTTTCCTTTTATTTGCCGCTTCTTTACCATTAACTAAATCTTTTTTCAAGATTTTTCGTTTACATTTAACACTAACCTAAAAAACACGAAATATTTAAAAAAATTATTTAATTAAAATTTAAATGATATTTGATTGGTCATAGATTAATGAATAAAACATCGATTCGTCCATGTCCTATCAAATTACATTTTAATTATCATTATGGATCATTGTTATTAAAAAAATTAATGAAAATATTTTATTTTTAAAACGTGTGTAATCTGGCAACATTGTAAAATAATGACTGTCAGGAGAATATTGAGGTTAGGTATGTTTAATAAATTATAAGTAATTTGAATGTATAAGAATGTAAAAGTGTATTTAATGTAACAAATAACTTCATATACAACTATTAATGAAATTAAAAATGTTTGGAACTATTTGCTGATGAAAATATTGGAATAATCTTGTATACAAACACAATTACTACTTACATTAAAAACCTAAGAGATTTTATATAAATCCCTCTTCTGAAACTTTTTGGTCTTTTCTTAACATGTAATATCATCTTTGTATTCATTTATTTGTCTCTACACTTTTTTTTTTCGGCATATTAATTTTTTTAATGCATTTAACCATTATATTTATGATATTTGTTGTCAAACTTGTCAGTTTGTGACTTGCAGTGACTTGGTAACTTTCAAACGGCAACATGACAAAAACCAATACCAACGTAAAGAAATAAAAAGATAGCCTGCTAGATATAAATAAACGTTGAATCGTTAATATTTATAATTTTTGTGTTTAAAGACAATTAATTTGGAAATCTTGAAATCCACGACTGATAATTACATTAAAGAAGGGTGTTCCGGAAGAAAGATCCATTTTAATATTTTCTTACTAGTTGAAATAAAATCAAACTAGTTTTAATAAACAATTTTTATTTACCAAAAAAAAAAAAAATTAAAACAAAAAATAATTTTCATTAAAATTTTTGATCTAGAAAGACTTCTTGTTATCGTGAATTTTAATATGCTTTTTTAAATTACCTTGGTCTGTGAAACATTTCGAACAAATTTTACATTCAAAAGGTTTCTTACCAGTGTGGGTTCTAATATGATTTTTTAAATTGCCGGATTGTGTGAAACGTTTCAAGCAAATTTTACATTCAAAAGGTTTCTCACCAGTGTGGGTTCTAATATGATTTTTTAAATTGGTGGATTGTGTGAACGATTTCGAACAAATGTTGCATTTAAAATGTTTTTTGTCAGTATGATTTTTTTTGATATGAGTTTTTAAATTAAAGGATTCTGTGAAACACTTTGAACAAATATTACATCTGAAAGGTTTTTCACCACTGTGAATTCTAATATGTTTTTTTAAATTAGTGGAATATTTGAAACATTTCGAACAAACGTTACATTTCAAAGGTTTCTCATTAGTGTGACGTTTCTTGTCATCGTGGGTTCCAATATGAGTTTTTAAATTGCCAAATTGTGTGAAACGTTTCAAGCAAATTTTACATTGAAAAGGTTTCTCACCAGTGTGGGTTCTAATATGATTTTTTAAATTGGTGGATTCTGTGAAACACTTTGAACAAAAATTACATCTGAAAGATTTTTTACCACTGTGAATTCTAATATGTTTTTTTAATTCACTGGAATATTTGAAATATTTCAAACAAACTTTACATTTCAAAGGTTTCTTATTGGTGTGACGTTCCTTGTCATCGTGGGTTCTAATATGTCTTTTTAAAGTGCTGGATTGTGTAAAAAGTTTTAAGCAAATTGTACATTTAAATGGTTTCTTACCAGTGTGGGTTCTAATATGATTTTTTAAATTGCCGGATTGTATGAAACGTTCCAAACAAATTTTACATTCAAAAGGTTTTTCACCAGTGTGATTTCTAATATGAGTTTTTAAATTGCTGGATTGTGTGAAACGTTTCAAACAAACGTTACAATTAAATGGTTTCTCATCAGTGTGAGTTCTAATATGAGTTTTTAAATTGGTGGATTCTGTGAAACACTTTGAACAAATATTACATCTGAAATGTTTCTCGCCAGTGTGGATTTTAATATGTGTTTTTAAATCAGTGGCTTGTGTGAAACATTTTTCGCTAATGTGAGTTTTTTTATGAGATATTAAACTACTGGATTCTGTGAAACATTTCAAATTAATTTTACATTTAAAACTCTTTTTACCAGTATGAGTTTTATTATGTATTTTTAAATCACTTTTTCGTGTAAAACTGCGAGTCTTAATCTGTTTTTTTAAATCACCAGATTTTTTAGAACAAACTAAAAAGTGGTAAATATAATAATGATGTAAAAATAGGTATCTATGAACAAAAAATTTTCCACAAGAGAAACATGTTCCATAGAATTTTCCATGAGGCTGCCATTTCTTTTTCTTAGATAGAAAACCTAAAAAAAAATTTTTTCTAAAATCTTTAGCACAAAATATTTATAACTTTTTTTAATAAAAAATTTATTTAAACATTGACCAGTTATAATTATTGGTCTATTCTATTGTATCAGACGAAAATTTCTTTGTATGTCTCTCATAAAAATTTTGAATGTTTTGAGTGTCGATATTTCTTTGAAGTACGTTTAATTTTCTTTATCGATCTAAATGACGGCCATGTTGTGACGTCATACAAATTGTAAACAAAACGAGTAATTTGAAATGGTGTCATTACAAGTATAAATATTTCGATAAAAATTCCTTATCACGTTCTTAATTTATTTGCTTTATTGAAAAACAATAATAAATTCATATTGGACGTTGGTTTCACAAAAGCAGACAGCACAAATTTACCAAAAATTGATACATTAATGGTTTGTACTTGCTGAATCCAGGTTTCTGCTCTGCCGAGCAAAGAAATGTCAAGACTTCTATGTAAGTACAGTGCAGTTGTTAAATAGTAGACATAAAAAGAAAGAATGAGTGAATTTATTTTTTTCAGAAGGGATTCAAAAGTACCTACTCATTTATGTTATAAGTATCGTAACCTCTGAATAATGTTACTAACATCTATTTATCTATTTGTATTCCTTGATGTGTTTTTGCATTCTCGGACGATGCAATAACGATAATTACTGTATTTTTTATGGAAATTAGTTAAAAACATGTTTTTAAAGTAAAGTAAACTGGAAAATTGTCAAATGATTGTTTACAATACGTATGACGTCATAAAATGGCGGACAGCGTTTTCGCACCTACATGAAGAGATTGATTTTAAATTACAGTTTTGTGTTTTCATAGGTGTTAAAAAAATATAGTAATAATTTTTTTACCCTAGTAGCACAAATATTAACTATTTAGGACCTAGTTTAAAAATGAGTCAACTAGCCTATTGTTAATTTCCCTTCGCTGACTTGCCACCTGTACATATTTTGTTTTTTTAAAAAACTTTTTAGTCAGCAGTGCTCTGTAAAACAACCCGGTTTTATCGATTTTAGAAATATCTCTTGCTAAATATTCTTCCAGAATACATTTTAATTTATTATTCTAATTTTCTAAGTTATTTAGGTTAATATGAGCCACTTTTACACAAATAGACTTGAATGTGTCGCGTACAGAATTTTTTTAGCTATCAGTTAGATTAAAACTATCAAATTTAAGTTTTCTAGTAGTTTCTTAAGCTTCCTCTTTAAGTAAGGATCCATTTTACTAACAACATTATTATTAGTCACACTTTAGTCAATTAGTTTTATTTCTTAAAATATCACTTATATAAGATTTTCCTACTTTATATTTTGCTGCCGGTTTCCAAAAAATTTACTGTTTTTTTTACTGTCTTTGATAGTTTTAATTTTTATATTTTAGCTTAAACATTTTTTTATTTTTTATATAGAATCATCTACAACAACTGATTAACAGTAAACTTTTAATCAACATTCACACTTCCTTAATAAAGTAAGTATTTATACAAAATTTATTGTGCATTACTGTTTAATTGGTTTTTAATATCCTTTAACTTAACAATAAAATACATACATTAAATAACATTAATGACAAATTAATGACAATTTAGGATACATATTAAAATAAATCTCTTTACCTGTCAATTAAGAGGGGAACGAAATTCAATTGTTCTGTACCCACTTTAATAAAATTTTAAAAATATACATCATTCAAAGCTTATTTTTATTAAAGTAGGCCTTGTTAGGGTGATGAATTTCGCCCTGTATATTTAATCTTATTCTCAGTTGTAAATGCGCTGTTGTCACGTCCTCAATAAAATCATAGTGTTAGTGACAATAAATAAAATAACAATTGTGTACTCCATTTCAGCGCCATCAAATCATTAAAAATTAGTTTATTTCACAAAAAACGAAAATCGTCAATTTAAAAATATATTTTTAGATATAATAAATGCATTTACAAAATAATGGTACTTAATTAAATGAAAGCAAACAATAAAAAAATTTACAAAAAAGTCTTCATTTGCAATTATGAACAAATTTTCTATGTCTATATAACGATATTATAAAATAAGTTTTACAACAAACATTTAAATTGGACCAGCTATAAATGAGAAAATACAAAATATTTTATTTTGTCGATAAGTATTATAGCAGATATATATTAAAGAATTTTTCGTGGAGCTCTCCAGGTAGTGCGGTATTATGACATACCAATCAGTTTCAGCTATTTTGATAAGTAGAACAAAGATAAATATTCCCACAAAATGTTATGCTTTAAATAATGGAAATCCGTTTAATATGTGTTCAATAGCTACAGTGCAATAATTCAGCAGAAAAGCAGATACACTAATGGTAAAATAAGCAAAGTAAAAAAAATGAAACATACAACATTAAAAAAAAAACATATAAACAACAAAAATTGGAGTAACAGATTTGGTTAAAACTATTGTCACGTTCATCTATTCGTTATGTATTTTCAATTCACCTCCAGTATCAAAGGTAAAATGTTGTCAAGTGAACAGTTTTTCATGTAATAAGTCCAATCTGTCAAAATAATTTCTTCTGTCTACAATTTTTTTTTTACATGTCTGGTGTACATTGTCTTAAAGCTTCTGTCCAAGTTTTGTCCGAATATGAAAATGCAAAATAGAGGTAATCGAAGTAAATCATGCCTATGTTAGTTTAATATTTCATCTACTACATTTGTCTTATCGTTGCTTCTGTATTGTGTAAGTATAATTGTCTTTTTTTTTCATTTTTTTATCAAATTCGATGTATTGCTGCTTAACCATCTCTGTAATATCTATTTTGTTGCTAAAAATTTAGATGGTACAGAATAAAATGAAGCATTATCCATGTTTACTACACATTTCTCTGGAAAATTAAATAAAGCAGAAATAAGTTAATTAACAAACCCGGTTTTTGAAAATATCACCATTTATAGTTTTCTGATAGTCAATGTTAGTATTTGAAGAGTCTAATAACAAATCACATCCCTCTATTGACCCACCATTTGCTCCTGCAAGTAAAATTGTAAATCGCTTTTCTTCGGATTAAACATGCAATGGATTACTTTTTAAATCAGATTACGGTTTCCATCGACGCGTTGGAGTACCATTTTTTTGTATCCACGTCTATGTACACGAATCTGATGATTTCATTGCGCTTTTTTAATTTTATAAATTTCTGAAGGAAAGAGATTTTGCTATGTCTTCGCTCACTTAAAATTTGTCGTCAGTTCACGTTTTTAAGTTTATATATCATTAATTTTGTATAAATAAGTTCGTTTACCGTTTAAATCTTAGTTTTGCTTTTTGTCAGTCAAAAGTTTATCTGAAGTAAAATATTCGTTTTTATAATTGTACGTCCAAATCTGTCGCTGCAATTTTTTTTAAATGAAGTTCTTAAATGTATCTGCTTTATCTTTCTTCTTTTTATTTGCCGCTTCTTTACCATTAACTAAATCTTTTTTTAAGATTTTTCGATTATATTTAACACTAACCTAAAAAAGAAACACGAAATATTTAAAAAATGTATGAAATAAAAATTTAAATGATATTTGATAGGTCATAGATTAATGAATGAAATATCGATTCGTCCATGTCCTATCAAATTACATTTTAATTATCATTATGGATCATTGTTATTAAAGAAATTAATGAAAATATTTTATTCTGAAACATTTTTAACTTTTACTATAGTGTGTAATCTGACAACATTGTAAAATAATGACTGACAGTAGAAATGTGAGGTTAGGTATGTTTATTAAATTATAAGTAATTTGAATGTAATAAGAATGTAAAAGTGTATTTAATGTAACAAATAACTTCATATACAACTATTAATGAAATTAAAAATGTTTGGAGCTATTTGCTGATAAAAATATTGGAATAATTTTGAATACAAACACAATAAGTACTTACATTAAAAACCTAAGAGATCTCACTTCTCAAACTTTCTGGTCTTTTCTAAACATGTAATATCATCTTTGTATTCATTTTTTTGTCTCTACACATTTTTTTTTCGGCATAATAATTTTTTTAATGCATTTAACCATTATATTTATGATATCTGTTGTCAAGCTTGTCAGATTGCAACTTGCAGTGACTTGGTTACTTTCAAACGCCAACATGACAAAAACCAATACCAACTTGAATAAATAAAAAGATAGCCTGCTAGATATAAATAAACGTTGAATCGTTAATAATATTTAATACAATTTAGTGTACTTGCAATAAATAAACCTCTATAGGTACCTGCCCGATAAAAGGAGGTCCATTTCAATGATATAGGATTATTTATAAATATAGTATATATTAGGGTCCATTATATAGAGAAAATATATACTTAAAATACCTTAGTAAACTTTTTTAGTCTGGCCGTTTGTCCGATATACAGATATTAAAAAGTGTCCGTAAATAGAAGTTTTACTGCATACATATTGTACAAACTTACACGTGATTTAAATTATAATTTGATAAAAATAAATAACCAAGTTTAGCCTATAATATCGTCTGGTACCTTTTATTTAATAAGTATAAAAGTAGCAAATGTGTACATCTACATACTACAAATATAAGTAGTAAATAATTTGTATTTTATTAATAATGTTATGTCTAAAGGAACTAAGCCGATCAAATGTTTTTATTTCAGGAATCTTTTAAGTAGTCAATTGAGATAAAAACTGCGGTGTGCTATAACACATAAGGGTAAAATGTAAAGGTAGGGATAAAAAAAACCCTTTGCAGTTTAAATGTAATTCAAAAACAATTAACAATTTAATTTGCTCTTTATTTTGCAAAGAATGCGTGATAGCTAAAAGGGATAACGTACAAAAAGGCGAGATTAGTGAAAGACGATTATAAAAATAGTAAAATACAATTTTAAAATACTATAGAAAAATTCTGATACGTACAGCAATATTCAACTGTAATTAAATGCGTTTTTAAAATACTTATTTGTTTTAAAAAAATTAAAATAATAATTTTGTTGAAAACAGTGGCTGTGCTTATCACAAATATCTCAGTTAATTTATTACCAAAAGTTTACAACATACCGTTTTAGAGAAAATTTTATTAAAGTTTTTGTATGAGTTTACACCAATGCTAAAACGTAAAAAGTTATAGACTTAATAAGTTAATTATTTTTAAATATCGTTTAATACAAAATTATTCTTTTTAACAACTTATTTATAAAAATTTTAAAATATTTGCCTAATTTTTAAAATAAACTAAACAATCTAAAAGGAATTTATTTTTACCCATATCTTCAAATTAAATCAAATAGCACTTCATGAGTATTTAAATGACTTGTGCAATAAAAGTTTCTGAACGTCTTATTTGTTAAAAATAAAAGAATTAAAACATATAAAAGCAAGCGGACATTGAAAGCAGGGTCTGTGATTTAACCAAAAATATCTCAATCATCTTTAAACCAAAACTCTTTTAATAAGGTATCTTTTTTATTAAAAATTTCATAATTTCTTTTATATAAAACAATTCGTGTAACTTTCTTAAACTCAAAAAATGTTATGAACACAAGAAAGGCATATATCTAAATGTTTTGTTGTTTTTTAAGTATTAAAATGATTTTAAAATTATTATATTTTTATATGATACTTTCAATAGCTTAAAAGTGATATCATTAAAGCAGAATAATTTCATTCTAACGGAGGATTTTACAACGTGCTCGTTGTTTAAAGCTATTAATGTTACACTGAATATAAGAAAATTACCAATTAGTCAAAACGAACATTACCAGGAATATTCCAATATAAAAAAATCTTAAAAATACGTAAAAAAATATTATAAAAAATTAGAAAAACTTACCTAAATTCCTCCTTGGCTGTGAAATTTCATCTGCAATTTCGATATCCTCACTCTTTAGTGTAGGTAAATCGCATTCAGTATGTAATAATTCTTTTTTTACTTCAAAATCGGTACTTTCAAATTCCTGTTTAATAGGTTGAGAATTATCATTATTTAATACAAAATTATTGACATTAATTTTCTCTGCCACTTCATAGTCGTATTCAATAGAGGAACCTTCGTTTTTGATATTTACGTCAATTAATTCTAATTCCAGTTTATTTAAATCAATTTCTGATTCATCTATCTCTGATTCTGAATCACTTAAATTCATCTTTGTTGGTAAATGTGAATTCGGAGAAATTAATAAAGCGTAGGTGCCTGTAAATCAAAATACCCCTTATGAAATATGGTGTTTGTTAAAAAATTCTGATATAATTTATAGTTTATCAATTATAATACTGACCTTAACTAAAAGGTTTAAAACTGATCACCAATTAATATAATTTATGTAGATATTTATATAATATTAACAAGCGTGCACAAAAAAAGACTGTTAACTCTTTACAACATAGTTGTGAAATGAACACTAGGAAATGGTAATAATTTGTGCGTCATTTTTAAAAGCTGGCAGTCTGTCAAGCTGTCTTATATTCACTGGTCCTATTTAAGGTAGAACAAGTGGTCAACTCTTAAACATAACTGTAGTATGCAATCAACATATCATCGTGGTTATCTATCATAGCTAATCAACCACGTCCACATAGTATTCTCACTTTATATTTATTACTTTAATTAAGTCGATGTTTTATAATTATACTTAATGTGATAAGTGATAAGGTACCTCTAAATGTTTGCAACATTGTCAACACTGCTAATTCCACCAACCAGAACTCAAATACAGAACAAATGATCTGCTTTCACAACAAAAAAAAAATGGAAAATAAATATTTCCCTTAACGAAAAATTTGAAATGTTTACTACTCCATAAAGGAGTAAGGGCTAAAATTATTTTGTAAGGGAAACATAAATCGTATATCGTTACGATGATTTTATTAACCCAAAGAATTTCTTTTTAATTTTGCCGCGAAAACTGACAACAGCGCACGAATTTACAACACGCTGTTTGCTTAAGGTTTCCGCTGTTAAGCACGGATCCCACGACTTATCCAAATTTCTATTTTTTATTACTATTTATTGGTTATTAATATAATTTAATTTAATGTAAAACAATTGTTGAAGAAATAGAATATTTTGACAGATATTTAAATATTCCCCATAGCTTCTTTGTGGCATAATACCTAATACCATCTATTTACTTTAATAGTTGGGGATCTTTTGACACTAAAACAAACTAATGAAAAAATATAAATCAATATTTAGAAAATGACCCTTATTAATCTTTAAAAACGACAACCGATGTGGTTGTCGAAAGCTAAGAGTGATTTAAAAAAAAATAGTTTCATTATTGTTACGACATTTTTAGTTTTAAAAAACGACCCTTTACAAATTTGACACATCCATCAAGATTAATAAGCAAGGGTCATTTTTAAAATACTAAATCATATTTTTTTATCAGTTTATTTTAATGGCAAAAGATTCCCAACTAAAGTAGTAAATTTTGACAGACACTTGATTAATCGTAATTTTAAAAAAATGTACTTAAAAACGATTAATTTATTATAAAAATGATCAGGATAGTAAGATTATCTTGTTTAAATCACAGAAAACTAACAAGAATCTAATAACCATAATCAAAACGATTATGTACGTCATCTGTGAAACACTATCGTATCATTTAAAAAAACTTCAAAATCGAAAACAAAACATAAAAACTAACAAAGATATCAAAATGAGTTTTTTCGTATTTGATTCGAAATTTAATTCTTATTCAAAATTCACTTTAAAATTTCACAAATCTCAAAATTAAGAAAATACCTCAAAACTTCTATATTTTCAAATTTTCAAAAAAAAAAAGTATTTTTTCACGAATGTTTGAAAGAAACGCAATTATTTGGAAAAACAAACAAATTAAAAAAAAATAACGAAATTAAACAAAACAAATACGGATTTTAAGAAAAAATAAAATTTTTTTCCTAAAAGTGTGCAAATTTGTACAAAAAGGTGCATTTTTAAACAATTTTACTCAGAATTTAAGATATCAAAATAGCTTTTCTAAAAAAAAATGAGTTTTTTGAAATTTTATCAACAAAAGATTTCCTCAAATGTAATAAACTGGATTTTAATAAAACCACATTTTGACATCTTTTATGATTTTTGAGATATTAATATCTTGCTTTTTGGAAATTTTAAAAAATCGAAATTTTTATATTTTAATTTTTTTGTTATATTTTGGAAATTTAAATTAGGTTTAAATCAATTCAAAAATTGTAAACAAATGCAAAAACCGCGTTTTCGTAACTTTTTCTGATTTTCGAGATATCGATATATGTATATGTTTTTTGAGAATTTTCAAATTTTGAAAAATTATTTTCTTTACTTTCTGAGATTTTTGAAAAATTTAAAAAGTTTCTTGATAAAAATAAATTTTCAAATCGGATAAACAAAACAAATGTCAATAACTTTTTTAGATTTTAAATTACGAAAAAAGCTGGAATGTTTTTTTTCGAAAAATTACATAATTCGTTGAATTTTCAAAATTTTATAAAAATTCAAATTGCATAAAATTTCTCACAAAACTCTTCAAAATTTTTAACTTTATATCTCAATTGCTGCCTGCAAATTTTTAAAAAGCGTTATATTTGTAGAGATTTTTTGGGAAAAATTTGAGTTTTTTGGGACAAATTCGCGTTTTTTGGGTAATAATTCGCAGCTTTTTGGCAAAAATTTGCATTTTGGTGGAATAAATTTGCGTTTTTTTTTTGTCAAAATTTAGTTTTTTTTTGTAAAAACGCGTTTATTTGATTTAAGTTTTTGTTATTTTTTTAGCAACCGCGTTTTTTGTAAGAATTTAAGATCTTTTTAAAAATTGAATTCAAAATTTTTTTACGCTTATCGAAATTTATGAGATTTTTAATCAATACATCAGTACATCAATTACAGTTTTAGTTTTGAAATGATAATCTGTAGATCCATATATCAAGTAAATTCGTAGAGAATTTTGAACTATTTTTTATGATTATAAACAATTTTTTACGATTGCAAACCATTTTTTATATTTGACATTTTTTTTTCGACCTTTTCAAGAATTTCTTCCAAGTTTTAACAATTTTTATGTTTTTTTCAAAATTGTTTTATGATTTTTAATATCTTTTCACACTTCTTCGACAATTTTTCCCGATTGTCAACAACATTGTCCAGAATTTCTTACAATTATTAACATTTTTTAACAATTTTCAAAGTTCTTTATAATTTTTCACACTATTGTAACAATTTCAAAAAAAAAATATGGTTTCTTAACATTTTTTAACGACTTTCAACAATGTTTTACAATTTTCAACGTTTTATAAGATTGTCAATACAAATTTCCACAACATTTTACATTTTTTTAAATTTCCAAAATTTTTTATCAGTTTTAACAATTCTGTAAGATTATCACCAACTTATACAATGTTTAACGTTTTTGTCACGATTTCCAATATTGTTTCCATAATATATCACTCAATTTAGACAAATCTTAAATGTGCGTTTACTCGCTTCTATCAAAGATATATTTATTACTGGATGTAGTAATAATAAAGAGCACCTTTCAATAGGTTTTATTAGAGTCAATTATACAATATGAAAAACTTATGATATTAAACTGACAGTAAATAAATAAACAGTAACTTAGTGATAATGTTATAAATAATAACTTGATTTTTATTACATTCTTCCCCACCTATTTAAAAGTAGTTCTAATGAATTCAAACCATAGAGATTCAAACAAAATAAAGTTAAATTTTAATAACATATAAAATAGATATAATAAACGTAAATGAATTCTTATTTAACCAGTTACAAAATCTTTAAGGTAAGATGGTTTATTTTTATTTCTTGCACTTCTTCGTAATTCAATATCTTTAGATTGAACGTCGAATTGAATATTAGTCCCATCAAAATTTTCATTTTCTTGAGATAAATCTTCAGTCATCACATCATCAGGATTTTTATCATTTAGTGTTGAATCACGAGTATCAAAGTCAGAAGCATCAGAACTTGTTTCTTGACTTCTTTCAGATTTATCTATATTTTGATTATCTAACATCGAGGTCCTTTCACTTTCTTGATCCATATTATTTGTTTCAGAATAATTATTTAAAATTTCTTCAGTTGGTGCTAAATATCGAGTTGAAACCGTTGATTCTCTTCCATCTGGATATCTTATCAAAGCATATTCATTATTACTTTCGATTAAATCTACTTTAGTAACAAGAGGTTCGAATTTTGAGTTACGAACAAAACGTTTTAAATAAACTGGACCAGATTGTATTAACCAAGTGGACATCGATTGACCATTGCTTGTTCGTCTTGAATGTCTGAACATTCTTTCATGTGGAGTTTCATTAGTTGCTGTACAAAGTAATGATCTTATAGCATTCAATACTTCCGAAAGAACTAATTCCCATTGAGCGATCGGTTTATTTTTAGATTTCAGAGCAAGTTCAATTGTTTTCCAAATAATCCCATTATAACGTTCTACCTGACCATTACCCTTAGGATTATAAGGTGTTGTTCTGCTAGATGCAATACCATTTGCATTTAAAAACTGTTTAAAATCATGTGACATGAAAGAAGATCCACGATCAGAATGAATATAAGATGGACAACCAAATAAAGAAAATATTTTTGTTAGAGCTTGAATAGCAGTATTAGAAGTCATATCAGGACAAGCAATTGCAAAAGGATAACGAGAATATTCATCAACTATGGTTAAAATATATTTATTATTTGAAGATGATGGTAAAGGTCCTTTAAAATCAATGTTAAGGCGTTCAAATGCCGAAGTAGCTTTAATTAAGGTACCTTTACATTTATTAAATTGTGGCTTTATTTCAGAGCAAACAGAACATGATTTTGTAATTTTTTTGATATCATCAAGAGAAAATGGAAGATTTTTAGTTCGTATCCAATGATAAAATCTAGTAACATAATGAAATATGAAGATTATTGAGATGAGTTAAGTTTGGAGAAATTGAAGAACAGATACGAGAAAAAGTATCAGCCGCAGCATTCAAAGAACCTGGTCTATAGTCCATTTCACCGTTTTTGGCCGATGACAGAAATCATACTCGAAGTAAATTTAGAGTTACATCTCTCTCAGATACAGGCAAGTTAGAAATTTAAATGAGGACGTTTGTTTTTTAATACAACACTTACGTAACTGCATCTTGTTTCACTGGTAGATAAAAAGTATTCAATACGGAAGTCTTGACTTAATTCACATTCCTAGTAACCTTCATGTACGGCTCGTTGTTGAAGGGTTGAATTTAATAATTATTAATGTCATATTTTTGTAGATGTCAAACCACACTGATAGTTTCAGAAACTTACGACCTTATTTAGACAAAAAAACTGTCCGCCATTGGTAACTTGGATGACAGTTTAATCTTATTTCAGTGGTTTCTAATATCAAATCGGCCAAAAACGGTGAAATGGATTATATAAATGATGTCATATATAAAACAAGACATTTGAAGTCGCCATCTTTCAATTTTCTCATTCTTAATTTTATTATTTGTTTTTAGATCAAACATAAATGAAACAGAGCGTTGATCAGTAATAAGTCTAAAATAACGGTTCGAAAGAAAATGTCGCCATTTTTGAGTAGCTTCAACAATAGCATATGCTTCTTTTTCTACAGAAGAGTGTTTACGTTCAGAACCAGAAAGAGTTCGTGAAAAGAATGCGACAGGTCTTCCTGCTTGGGAAAGAGTCGCTCCTATAGCTTCATCTGAGGCATCTGTTTCCACAGTAAAAAATAACGTCTTTTTCTATAGGTGCAAGAGTAGCTTTTTCTAGATCTTGTTTCAGCAGATAAAACATTTTTTTAGCATCTTCAGAAAGGGGAGGTATGCTTCGTGTCAAAAGAGTAATTTTCTTTGAAAATTGTGGAATATAGGAAGAAAAATGAGCAAACATACCGATTATTCTTTTTAACTGAGGTAAAGTAGTAGGAGGATCTAATTGTTGTAATGGTTTTAATCTTTCAGGATCTGGACGAATAATTTTATTAGAAATAGTGTAACCAAGAAGATTTATAGATCTTAATGAAAAAGAAGACTTTTCGTTATTAATCGTCAAATTATACTTTCGAGCAGCTTCCATAAAACATTTCAAATTTTTATCATGTTCATCTTGATTCTTCCCACATATTGTTATATCATCCAAATAAGTAAAAACATCTTTTAATTTCTCATTATTAATAATATTATTTATTCCCCTTTGAAAAGCAGCTACACCATTTGTGACTCCAAAAGGAATTCTTTTAAATTGGAAAAGCTGACCACATGCTTCAAAAGCAGTATAAGGTTTATCTGTTTCCTTAATTGGAAATTGATGATAGGCACTTTTTAAATCTATTGTGCTAAATACTTTATACTGTGCTACATTATTAACAATATCTTCAATTCTTGGCAAAGGATATGCATCAAGTTGAGTAAATTTGTTTATTGTCTGAGAATAATCTATTACCATTCTTTTCTTATGATTAGTTGAAGATGTTACTAAACATTGAGCACGCCAAGAAGATCTACTTGGTTCGATTATATCTTCTGCAAGAAGGCGATCAATTTCAGCTTGGATAAACATAGTATCACTATCGCTTTGTCTTCGCGATCTGATTGCTATTGGTTTACAATCAAGAGTTAAATTTTCAAATAGACTTATAGGATCTATGTTTGCTACAGCTACAGCACAAATTGATAAAGATGATTTTGAACCACCAAAACAAACTTCAATAGAGGAATGCTCCTGTAAAATGTCATGACCAATGATAACATCTTCACATAAATTTGGAAGAATACAAAGATGAACATTTTTATAATTATTATCTTTAATACAAAGATTAACGATACATTGACCAATTGTGTTTGATTTGAAAGACGTAGAAGCCATGGAAACTATTTCCTTAGAAGGATAAATGGGTAGATTATGAATTTTAGCCGATCTTTCATTAATAAAACTACTGGAACTTCCTGTATCAATTAGCGCAGAAAGTTTTATACCATTTACCAGCACAGGAACTATAGCTTTAGTTAAAGATGGAGACGCAACACTTTTATAATTTGTCGCAATTACAATAGATGCAGATTGTATAAATTTATGACTTTTACAAACTTTTGCATAATGTCCCTTTTTATTGCAGATATTACAAATTACATTCCGAGCTGGACACTTCGTACGCAGATGATAAGCAAAACCACAAAAAAAGCATTTACTTTTAACTGTTGCTACGATTGTTTGGTCAAAAGCAGACTTATTAATTATAGATTCTGGTTCATTTTGAACTGGTGAAGATTTCTCTAAATCAATAGCGTTTACACTTACATTTTGATTGTATGATGATGCCTGCTGCTGGGCTAATTCTAAACTTCGTGCTTTTTCGTATGCTTCATTTAATGTCAAAGATGAATTTTCTAGCAATCGTTGTCTAATATGCGATACAGATAATCCTCGAATGAACGCATCCCTAACGAAATCATCACGGTGCTTCTTAGCAGTAACTGCTTTAAAATTGCATTCTTTAGCTAGCAAATTCAATGCTTGAAGGTATGAATCAATAGATTCTTCTGTACTTTGGAATCTAGTTGCTAATTTATGACGATTGTATACTTCATTTACAGGCTTAACGTAAATACTTTTCAAAATAGATATGGCATCATTGAATGTACCAGCAGCATTGACATGTAAATATATTTTTGATGAAATATAATTAAATAATAATTTTAACTTGTCTGAATCATTCCAAACCATTGAAAAATTCAAAAATCTTCTATACCAGTGTTCCCATTCAATTGCAGCATCTGGAGCATCTGAATCAGTATCAAATTTTTCTGGTGCTAAGAGCCGATCCATAGCAGTCGTAAAAATGAACGCAGAAAGAGTATTGACTCTAATAAATTGTAGTAATAATAAAGAGCACCTTTCAATAGGTTTTATTAGAGTCAATTATACAATATGAAAAACTTATGATATTAAACTGACAGTAAATAAATAAACAGTAACTTAGTGATAATGTTATAAATAATAACTTGATTTTTATTACACTGGATTGCACTGGATTTTTAAAAACATTAGCAACCAAAAATCTCCACATCTCAAAACATCAAAAACCACCATAATAAACATAAAAAAACCATCTAAATCCCAAAAAATCGTAATACAACTTAACCTGAAACACTCACCCATCAATGGTGGTGGAGGACCATTGTAAGACCACTGAGAAAACTTATTTATCTCCTTTTAGATTAATAAGTTGCTTCTTAAATTGGTTCACGTTAAACTTGTAGTTGATTTTGGCCCCTTTTTTACTCGTAAATAACATAACTTCGCATTAAATGATTCCAAGCTTGATTTTCACTCAATTTTCTGATTCTTTTATATTTCTGATGCAGAAAATTGTATATGAAGATGTTATGTTCGTTTACCTTTGGTTAACGATCATTATTTTTATGTTTTATCAGAGTTTTTAAAACTTTTTGAACAAATTAAAAAAACGAAGCCAATTATAGACAAGATAAAATGTCAACTGTCATAGTTGTCAATATCATGGTAAAGTAGAAGCTCTACCCTCCATAAGTAGAAGAGATAAGTTTTGTGGTTTTATTTTTTTATTAAAAATATATATGTTGTAACGTTCCAAATTGAATTTTGAAACGTTAACTTACCCTTGCTAGCTCTAGGATCGTGGTTTCCTTCTGGTTTTCTTCAACTCCCCCCAAACAAATATTTAAGGGCGCCAAAATTACAGACAAGCAAATAAAAGATGTTAAATCAGTGTAAATTGTTTATTGCCAAAAAAGAATTATTAATTTAAGTTAATAAAGATTGAATAATAATTAACTAATTTCTTATCTTTTACTATCCAACTTTGGATGACGTCTGGAAGCCAACATAAGGATGCGGTCGGGTCGAGGTCTTCCCAAAACTAATGGTTCTGTAGATGGGTTGGCAAGATTTTTTCTAACACTTGACGGATCCTCTGAGGCTTGATGGCAAGATGTTTTCAACAAAAGGAAGCGGTAACTGTTAAAACCTGCTTACAAGCTTCTCTTCAAAAACCAAAAAAATGGCTATCCATAACAGCCCTATCTTGGGACCCTTCAACAAATTTGGCAATGGCCCAAATGAAGGGAGAAGAAAAACGAAGAGAACTGCTGGCTAAGAAGCACAAAATGGTAATCATTCAAAATACCGACTCTCTTTTCAAATGAACAACGGTACCCGGTTTTAAACAGAAATCTATTCTGCGTCGACTCCAAAGAATCTTCGATAAACTCGAACCGTCGTAGGCCAGGCCAAAATATCGTAGCAAAATAAACGAGAAATTAATGAAATAGAATATTTGTAGGCCAGGCCAAACAATTAACGATGTAATCGTTACACCACGGTAACCTGACGGAAAAAAAAAGAATTGGAAATTCTTTTTTTTTTTTTTCAAAAGATAAACTATTAAAATCCAAAAACATTAAAAAAGTAAATAATCAAAAACTGGTGAATCAGTAAAGAAAAATAAACATTATTACATAATTAAAGGCAACCACAAGAATTTGTGTATAAAAAAAAAAATTCTCGACAAAAAATTCAAAAACACGAAACCTTACTTATTACGTCACAATCGGTAAAAATAAATTAATAACTGTCCTATTTAAGGTCGTCTAAAAAAACAACACTAACAAGATGTACGAAAGAAACAAAAGATTAATGTTCACAATACAAGGCAAAAGTCTATCTCCAAAGGTAAAATAATTTATCATAGCAACGAAGACAAAGATAAGACTGACGTCAACAGGAATCATTGAATACAAAAGAAAAATTACTCAACTTGAGTAATAAAAATGAGCCCGAAAGCCAAGGAAATATTCAATGAACGAGATAAATTGAAACCAAATATCAGTTGAACGAAAATGTGACTAAACACTAAAAGATAAATCAACTAATATTCAGATCAAAAATAAGTTGACAAGTCTTATCGCTAAGCAATCAAGAGGCATATAAAAGATAAAAGGAAATTGCTATCATAAAAAGACAAGAAATAGCTGGAGATAATGAAAAAGATAAACGAAAATATTTATCATTCAAAATGACAACAATCAACGGTAATAATGTGAACATCAAAAAAAAAAAAAAAAAATAAGACAGTTAATAAAGGTAAAAATGACGAAATCGATCGGATCAGAAAACGAATACTCAAACGCTAAGAACACTGAAAGGCAATAATAGTCCCTAAGTAAAGAAGGAAAAAAAAATTGAAAAAGGAATAAACTAAGAATCCAAAAATACTAATACTTATCTTTCTTAAAATTTAAAAAAAAATTAAATGACAATCGAAGTTAATCTAAAAGGTTGAAAAGAATTTTGAAAAAGTTTTTAAGAATTTAAAAAATCTAAGAAATAAAAATTAAAAAGTTAATAACTTATGCCTTCAGTGAAGTGACTCCAGTGTAAGAAATCCAAAAAATATCAATCAAAAGTAAGGAATTCAAACATGACGAGAAAAGATAAAATATAAGACGATAACTTAATATTTTTCACAAACAAGAAACTACAAAAAATTACAAACAACGAAACAAAAGAAAAATCACAAACTTTTTTATCAAAATGTCCTAGATATGTGAAAAACAGTCATAGATATTAAAAGTATTTCTGTACTTGGTGTATCACAAAATCAATACAGATAAAAAAATGAAAGAATGGTATGTGGAAAACAAAAAAATCCCGAGTAGGTACACAAATTCATGGAAAGTCTATAAGTTTCCCAAAGATAAGCCCTAACGGCCGAAAAAGAAACCAATATAGACCATAATCCCACAAAACAATAAGATAAGATAAGATAATTTCTATTGTGTCCCAACCATACGGAACACCAATAGAAGCGATAAGAAGCAGTTACTACCAACTGCTCCACGATAAAGAGGTCTCACGGACCCCTCTAAGATACTAAGGTCTCACAGACCTTACACGGTAATAATGTGATCTTCCAGACCACAAAAAATATGCCCACGGCAAACAACGATAAGTACCCACACTCAAGATATACAAAAATTTCCAAAAACCACTTTCCAAATACTTACTGAAAGAAATGAGATAAAAAGAGAGAAAAAAAAGAAAAACCAAAATACAGAAATGAAAGGAATTCAAAAAAAAAAAATTTTGACTGTAACTCTCACACTCACACAATAAAGTCAAAAAAAGATAAAGGCTAAGATAGCAACGAAAAAAAAAAAAGGACATAATGATAACACGACACAAACACTTCAAAATCTGCTAAGAAGCCCTAACTGCCTAAACGATTCTGCCAACAAATCAGGAATAATAAAGATAAATCAAAGATAAAGCCATATTTTACAACCATAGATAATGTATAGATAAGAGACAAACGGTATCGTAAAATATCTAACTGGAAAAGCGACATTATTGTAAGGTAAAATATTTAACTAGAGATAATAATATTCTCGATAAATGAAACTCGGTAAATTAAAAATTAAACTCGAAGTATACCAAACAATAGTGGTTAGCCTTGAATCTATCGATAATGAATTTCAACAAAATAAAATAAATATAAAAAGTTAAGTGTTAGAAAAATATTACTAAAATATTTGCATGTCTGTAATTAAATTGATGGAAAATATAAAAATTAATTTAAAGTGAATGATTAGGAAAAGTTTCAAAAAAACCAGAATACTTAGTTGGGCGCCAGTTTGTAACGTTCCAAATTGAATTTTGAAACGTTAACTTACCCTTGCTAGCTCTAGGATCGTGGTTTCCTTCTGGTTTTCTTCAACTCCCCCCAAACAAATATTTAAGGGCGCCAAAATTACAGACAAGCAAATAAAAGATGTTAAATCAGTGTAAATTGTTTATTGCCAAAAAAGAATTATTAATTTAAGTTAATAAAGATTGAATAATAATTAACTAATTTCTTATCTTTTACTATCCAACTTTGGATGACGTCTGGAAGCCAACATAAGGATGTGGTCGGGTCGAGGTCTTCCCAAAACTAATGGTTCTGTAGATGGGTTGGCAAGATTTTTTCTAACACTTGACGGATCCTCTGAGGCTTGATGGCAAGATGTTTTCAACAAAAGGAAGCGGTAACTGTTAAAACCTGCTTACAAGCTTCTCTTCAAAAACCAAAAAAATGGCTATCCATAACAGCCCTATCTTGGGACCCTTCAACAAATTTGGCAATGGCCCAAATGAAGGGAGAAGAAAAACGAAGAGAACTGCTGGCTAAGAAGCACAAAATGGTAATCATTCAAAATACCGACTCTCTTTTCAAATGAACAACGGTACCCGGTTTTAAACAGAAATCTATTCTGCGTCGACTCCAAAGAATCTTCGATAAACTCGAACCGTCGTAGGCCAGGCCAAAATATCGTAGCAAAATAAACGAGAAATTAATGAAATAGAATATTTGTAGGCCAGGCCAAACAATTAACGATGTAATCGTTACAATGTTACGATAAATAATTACATTTTTTTATATATTTTTATAAATTTTGGTAAAGGTGCAGAAGTTGTACCCAGACAGAACGCGCTTTTAAAGTCAGATTGACTATGGCGAGCGCTGTTGCCAACTCTCGCGTTCAAATTTACGATGGCTTGAATTTGTTTACTTGGACAAATTGAAGTGTTTTAAACGAGTAGTATTATCTACTCTAAGTCCTAATTCTCTTTGCATTTTTTAAAAATTAGCTTTAATTTACATATAATTGTTCTGAAGGCCATAAAATATTAGAATCGATGAAATATTTAATAAAATATAGATCAATACCGAAAAAAACTTTATTATTGTGACACAGATCATATTAATATAAATTATGTATAATAAATTGAATATATAATATAAAATCGTGTATTTTTAATATCTCATAATTTAACGACTTAAAACTTCTTGATAAAATTAACCTCGCTGTTATTCCCCCAGATCCTTGTGGCCTCGGTCTAGGTTAGCTGACAATACAAACAGATTGGTTTTAAACATTTATCTTAAACTTTTTACTTACTTTACGTGCATAGAATTACTTATATACTTAAACACTTTATGTAGATATTATTGTACATATAATAAAAAAATTAAAAAATATGTTGTATTTTTATAAGACAAAATACCTAATACAATATTTTTTAAATAGGGTTTAAATCACCCGCGTTTAATTTATTTTAAACGAATACACCCATAGATCTGTATCATCAAGAAGTATAGCTTCGTGATGTATTTTTAAATATACTGAGTAAGTCGGCAGTAAACTAAAAAATATGATAATCTCGTCTACGTCATTTATAATATTTGTTACTGTAATTATTTTATAGTAATATATGCGTGTTCTCAGTTATAAACTTATTAAATATAAAAAAACTGTTTTTTTTTGTGATCCTGTTTAGTTTTTTAATTGAAGAATCATTTTTTTTGTTTTTATCTTTTTAGTTTCCATTTGTGTACATTATAAATGTGCGTGTTAATTTATAAAATGTTTTTTCATTTCTAGATTAATTAATAGAATTTTAGGGTGTTAACTGTTACTTTAAGTGTTTTGATAGTAATATTACATACAAAATCATGAATTTTTGATATGTCCAATTGTATTAAAAAATTTATATATTATTATTATTATTATTTTACAAGAAGGGTTGAGGCAAGCCTATTGAGCCCAAATGTATAATATTAATTACAATAAATATTATTAGTCATATACAATGTACAAAACTTTCAGTTATTTTAGAATACATATTTTATAGAATAAGAATTGTAGTTGGAATAGTTCATATTTTAATGTATCATGTTTAACAAACTTTTGATAAATTCTGAAAGGTCTTAATCTATGTACAAAAATGATGAATGATATTATAATGTTAATACGTTTATACAGAGTAACCTTAAATTTTATAAACTATATTGAAAATAAAATGTTATGTTTTTATTATTTTTACTTTTCTTTTGTACAATAAACATTGTTACATTTATTTTGTTTTTTTTTTGTAGACCCTTACCTATTATTAAAATTCAATTACTATAACTAAGGTGCAGTAAACAGATATCATCCGCATCTTTTTGTCCAAATTTTCTTTTAAATTCGTAAATTGAATTATTACAATTAAAGACTTTTGAGTACGTTATATTTTCCGATGTACATATATTGGTTAATATGGAATTGGATTGGCGTATGAAACCAAATGATTACATAAAGCTATTGTGGAAGGTTCACACAGTAAAAATCGGACATTTTAACCTATTCTAACGAGTTTCTTACTCTGAAGAGTATACTGAATATTTTGTAACGTTTTTCAAATACACATATATGGATAAATCTCTGATCTTAATACAATAAATTCATTCAATACAGCTTTAAAACTTTTCTTGTTTTTAAAAGACTATTAAAATGTTTTGTAGCCTTCTAGAGAATCGATTATTGTGTTTTTAACTTTAATTTAAATATTACATTACAACTTGGCCTATAATTAACACTAAAATCCAAATAACTTAATCTTTTAACAGTTTTGAACATACATACTTACTTAAAATAAAGTATTTTCAAATAGAAATTCTAACCAAAATGTTTGTTTACAAAACCTTTTATCTAACACGTAAATGTAGGCCCATTGGACAGAACATGATAATTAGTATAACCGTATTTGCTATATTTTGTGGTATTTCAGTATTTCACAAGTTTCCGATTGTTACAGATATGCAATGGATCTGGCAACAATGCATGCAAATTTGAATTTCTCGCGCAGAATTCAGATCAATTTGTGAATGCGCACAGACCTGCGCACAAACAGGAACAAGTTCTGCACCCTTACCCAATAAAGATTAATACAGTTTAATGTCAAACTCTAACTGCCAATATAAAATCAAATGTCAATCCATTAACTTTTCACAATAAAATGTCAAACTCTAACTGTCAATATAAAGTCAAATGTAAATCTTGTTACTTTTTAAATTTAAATTTCAAATTCTAACTGTTCATATAAAGTCAAATGTAAATTTTGTCACTTTTAACACTAAAATATCAAACTCTAACTGTCAACATAACGTCAAATGTCAATCTTGTCCCTTTTTCCACTTAAATGTCAAATTCTAACTGTCAATATAACTCCAAATGTTATTCCGTTATTTTTCACACATAAATGTTAAACTCTTACTGCCAATATAACGTCAAATGTCAATCTTTTTTCTTTTCACATTTAAGTGTCAACCTTCAACCGTCAATATAGCTTCCAATGTCAATTTTGTCACTTTTTACACTAAAATGTCAAACTCTAACTGCCAATATAACGTTAAATGTCAATCTTGCCACTTTTCACACTTAAATGTCAAACTCTAATTGTTAATATGGTGTCCAATGTCATTTTTTACACTAAAATGTCAAACGCTAACTCTCAATATAACGTCAAATGTATACATCATTCAAAGCTTATTTTTATTAAAGTAGGCCTTGTTATGGTGATGAATTTCGCCCTGTAGGTATATTTAATCTTATTCTCAGTTGTAAATGCGCAGTTGTCACGTCCTCAATAAAATCGTAGTGTTAGTGACAATAAATAAAATAATTGTGTACTCCATTTCAGCACCATCAAATCATTAAAACTTAGTACTTTCACAAAAAAAGGAAATCATTAATTAAAAAATATATATTTACATATAATGAATGCATTTACAAAATAATAGTTATTAAATAAAAGCAAACAATAAAAACATTTAGAAAAACGTCTTCATTTGCAATTTAGAACAAATTTTCTATGTCTATATAACGGTATTAAAATAGTATATTATGCAACGAGCGTTTAATGATGGCCATTAAGATGCGAGTATGAGAGTTACGACATGAGCCGCAGGCGAGTGTCGTAAAGAATACGAGAATCTTAATGGCCATTAAATGCGAGTAGCATACACTATTTTTTCTACGACCTTTCACAAAAATAACATACAACTTATATGAACTAAAATTTATTAAATTAAGAAACGAATACAAATCATATTATGATCTAAAATTAATTATTTGTTGTACGTAATTATATTTTGTATTGTACAATTATTAAAATTAAAGTGAGACGATGCTGACGTTGCTACAGCATCAGTTGATGTTGAAGGAGCAATATGTACTTCGTTGGTAATATTATTGCACTCAATAGAGTTCAATATTTGGTTACTTACATTAATTTTATTTTGTATTGACTCGTCAATATAATTTTCGGCAACTGCTGTGGACTTCCACCCACCGTGTCTTTTTAGTGAGGTTATGTCTCCACCCGAATCAACTAATATTGTCGCAGAACTGCGAGGAAAACAATGTCCAGTGTATAAATTCGGATTCTGAAGATTTAAAAAAGTGGCTATTTGTTTTCCCATATTGCCAAATTTATTGATTCCGACATTTTGGACAGTGCATTTTCCATTTTGGTAATTTGTGAAAAAGTTTGGTGCAATACAATTTTTTGGGCGTAGATTCATATACTTCTTGCAAATTTGATAATACTTCCCTGTGATGGTAAATTTGCGTGTTGTTTTAGTTTTTGTATCTTTTATTGTTATTAAAAGAGTGGAGTCAAAATCGTGAACGTCATTAAGTTCCAACTTATATAACTCATGTCGTCGGCATGCTCCCATAATTCCAAAAATGCATACAACCTTCAACAATAAATACTGTTTATCTGGGGCTTCTGTGAAAAATTTTTTTATTTCATTTGAAGAAAATGTTTTGGCCTTTTTGGATGTATATCCTTCAGATTTTCTTTTTAATAAAGCATGTAATTTGGTATATTTGCTTATATCCACTTTGTTTTTAATTGTCAACGTAGATTTCAAAATAGAATACTGGGTCCAAAAAGTTGGAGATTTAAACTTTTTGGCCAATTCATCAAAATAAACAATTAAAACGTTTTCAGAAAAACTGGTAACCTTATTCGTATTTCGCCATTTCATAAACTGTACATACACTTTCTCGTATGTTTCTCTCGATTTTTGTGGCAACAAGTTGTTTGCTGTGCAGTTGGCACGTTCTGTTATTTCTGGTGGTGTTAAATTCTCTTCATCACTCTCAACTTCAATCATTTTTAAAGCTTTTCAAGCTAAAATTCAAGATTCTTTGACACTTTGCTTAAACTTGAACTGTCAAATGATCTATTTCTGCTGTTCATGACAGATGTGATATAACCAATAGCTATGTAATTTTAATATGACGTCACCACCTGATGCTTTTTTATTGGTTAAAAACTTGTATCTAAATGAAAATCTGTACTTTAATGAGATCCATTTAGATACAGTTGTTGAAATTTTAATTGACATTTTAAAATAGGGGAGTAGAAAAAATAAGTTTTACAACACACATTTAAATTGGACCAGCTATAAATGAGAAAAATACAAAATATTTCATTTTGTCGATAAGTATTACAGCAGCTATATATTGATGAGTTTTTCGTGGAGCTTTCCAGGTAGTACGGCATTATCACATACCAGCTATTTCAGCTATTTTGATAAGTAAAACAAAGACAAAAATTCCTAGAAAATGTTATGCTTCTTTATATATCTAAGCTCTCAAATATTGGTAATCCATTTAAAATGTGTTTAATAGTTTCAGTGCAATTATTCAGCAGAAAATCAGATACACTGATAGTAAAATAAACAAAGTACAAAAGAAAATGAAACTTACAAAATTAAAAAAAAAAAAAACATATAAACAACAAAAATTGAAGCTACAGATTTGGTTAAAACTATTGTTAATTTGTTCGGTATGTATTTTTAATCCACCTCCATTATTTCATTGGATATATTAGAGTCACTATCAAATCCAAAATAGGAATCGTCAGAATCTGATTCCTCCAATGAAATAATTAAAGAAGGAATATTGTCATGTGAGCAGTTTCCCATGTAAGTAGTCCAATCTGCCAAAATAAGTTTGTCTGTATGTCTACAAAAATATTTTTCCACATATCTGGTGTACATTGTCTTAACGCTTCTGTCCAACTTTTTTTAACCCTATTCCTGTCCGAATATAAAGATGCAATATTTTTGTTTTGTACGTCTTTGTAAAGCCCCATGCCAACTCTATTGGATTATATTAACAGTGGTATGGGGGTAGTCGAAGTACATCATGTCCATGTTGCTTTAATATTTCATCTACTACCTATTTATATCTTATCGTTACTTTTGTATGGTTGAAATGTAGTGTATAATTGTTTTTTTGCCATTTTTTTTGCCAAATGCGATGTTATTGCTGTTTACCCATTCCTACATTATCTCTTTCTTTTGCTGAAAATGTAGGTGGTTTGTTTAGTTGTACAGAACGATAACATGACATTTGTCTGAAAAATTGGATAAAGCAGGAATAAGTTGATTAACAATCCAGTTTTTGAAAATGTTACCGTTCATAGTTTTGTGATAGTCAATATCAGTATTTGTAGAGTCTAACAACAACTCACATCTCTCTAAAAACCCAGTATTTGTCCCTCCGTGTAAAATTCTAAATCGCTTTCCTTCAGATTTCAAATGCAATGGATTACTTTTTAAACCAGATTCATGTAGGTACCCATCGGCGGGGTGGAGTACCATTTTTGTATATCCATGTTTCGTCTTAGTACACAAATCTGATTGATTTATTGCGCTTTTTTAGTTCCATAAATTTCCGAACAAAAACGAATTTGGTGATTTTGATATGTCTTTGCTCACTTAAAATTTGTCGTCCGTTCACTTTTTTAAATTTATATCCTCCCATTGATTTTATAAGTGTGTATAAAGTGGTACGTTCACCCCTAAAATCCAAATTTTGTTTCACATCAGTCAAAAGTTTGTCTAAAATAAAATATTTGTTGAAGTTATACTTCTATTCGAACACCCTGTAGAAAAAGATTGTGTATAGTTAAATGAGAAAAATCATTACATATGTAATGGTGTGAGTAAGAGAGAGACAGAAACACTTATAAGGTATATTGTTCGGTAAAAACAAAGATAAAATATATACCACATGTTATTAGTCATAACTATAAGTCCTTTAAATACCGTTTAAACATTCAGTACATTGAAAACGGATAGATATAAGTAAAGGTGCTGCACCGGTTTTAGCCCAAAATCGACCAATTTCCCATGTAAATCTCCATAAGAGAATCTAAGGTTCATTTCGGTAAATTTTTGCTCTTTTTGATACAGCGCATATAATTTGAATAAAATTTCGTTGTGACGTAATGGGAATGGTCGGATGGGACATTTTTTCAATGGGGGGTATTTAGGGAGGCCCATTGGTGCATCTATACTTGTAAAAATTGGTTACTCATCATTTTTTATTTGGAAGAATAGTTTATATTTACTTTAACAATAAAATACTTTTTTAATTTTAATAACATCAATAAAATTCGTGATATGTAGTCTGGAGTGGAGATATTAAGGATTCAAGGTCAAATAGGTAAATGAGCAAATAGGACATTTTTCAAAGGGGGTTATTTAGGGAAGACCCATCTATACTTGTAAAAATTGGTTACTCATCATTTTTTATGTGGAAGAATAGTTAGTAGGTAATTTATATATTTACTTTAACAATAAAACACATTTTTAATTTTTACATTTATTACAATATATATAAAACAGCTCCTCATATATAAATCTTATTTCACCAAATAAAATGTTGTTACAATTTTCTACTATAAATTTTACTCACACTGCTTCTAGACGTGGTTGTTTTCTTTTTTAATAAAATTAAAATAATTAAAATGGTACAACTAGAGAACTGTAATAACCCCTAATTATATTAAGTATTCATTAAAGAATTAATAGAATAATGACATAATGACCCCCGGGCAATGTCTCGTATGTATCTGATATAATATATCTTTTATCGTCATCGGGGCTAAGAGCTATTTTGGTATAAATTCGCCATTAGATTCATAATGCATAGGTGGCGGTTTAGAATTTTATTTATTTTATATTTGTGTTAATTATGCAAGGTCTATCTTTTAATGATTTCTTTATATAATATTTTACATTCTAATAATGAAGGTAATAATTACATATAGAATTTTTTCATTTAACTGTATATATACTCGATTCGGATACCTACTAGAAAAAGTGTTCAGTTTGTGCAAATAAGAAAAGTAAGTTAACATTTATATTATTTTATTGATAGATATTTATATATAAATAATTTTAGATGGATCTCAAACAAATAAATGCAATTTCTATTATAGAAAACATTAAAAAACCTATAATAAAATTAAATGATATGGTTTTGGGACAACCATACAAAATTATAAATGCTAAGGTTGTGAATAGCAAATTTGGAGAAACGATTTTGGTGAAATTGGAGGAAAACGTAACGTTCCTTCCTCAAAGAGTAACGGAAAAATATAAACCGTTCATTAATTATTTTGGAGGTGAAAAATATGGATTAGTATTTAGAGGTTCAATTGATGTAGGAAAACAGCATCCATATGCTTCGTTTGAAATTGTTGAATTTTAAATTTTAGTTTTAAATTTTTTATTTTTTATTATTATTGTTATTATGGATAAGGTTAGGGAATTAATAAATAATCATATACAAACAAAAATTACGCAAAGTCCAGACAATGTAAATGAACTTATAAGATGCAATAAAATGGATTATCAAAAATATTTTAACATCGGTTAATGTCGGTAAATTTCGATAAACTTTACTAAGCTTGTTACATTGAATCGTACATTTTGTATCAGGGAACTATGAAATTGGAACGTGTTTTAAACATCGATTAAATCCGTATTTTTTCGATAAAATTCGATGTGGTCAGTAGGTACAACAGTGAATAATTTATTTTGTTTCAGACTAATATGAAATTAGAAGATATTTGCATTAGGAAAATTTGCGAAAATATATCTGAAGTTAATACTTTTATTCGAGACTCACCGTTACCTCGAATTTTAACATTTAAAATTGTTAAAGCTTATAGAAAATATAAATGGAGATTCATTCTAAAAAGCATAAAAAACACTGTATTATGGAGCTTCGATATTCCTTTTGATATGTTATATAGAAGAGATGTTCCAAATGCTATAGCAAGATTAACAGTAATTGATCATTCTGATTGGAAAACAGAATAATATGATAAATCTGAATATTGTATTTGGACAAATCGATATCATATTAAAAACCTTAATTTATGGTATTGTCGTTCCTGTTACAAACATTTTTTGGCTATTTTAAAAAATTATAATATAAATATCAATTTAATAATTTTAAGAGATCATTTTCATTTAGTTTGCAAAATTGACTCCTTACATTGTATCTATAGAAATAAGAATATGTGGTGTCAAAATAATTTTAATCATTTATTGTTTGGACTCAAAGAAAAATATAAATGTGATTTTGACCTACATGATTTATAGGTACTCTTTTTATAATTCTGAACCACGATTTCATCGTTTTATTGATTCAGGTGATAGCGATAGTGATGACTAAAAACAGTTTGTATTTTTCGTTACAAACACTTGGCTGTTTTAAAAATTTTAAAAATACCAATTAAATTCTTAAAACTAGTATTATTATAGATTAATATAAATTAAGAAATTTATTGTATGTAAAGGTTAATATTGTAATAAAATTCTTTATTTTGTAAATGTTTTATTTTTTATACCTTACATTCTTCAATAGCTAATTTACATAAATTACACTTTGATTGTGATACAGGTGATCCATCTACATGAGTTTGCCATTCAGGACGATTATTTCTATATTCGACAGATAATTTGTGCCAAGCAAATAGAAGGTCTGAAGGTGAAACTTTTTCAATTATGTATTGTAAAGGAAACAATTTAAGTTCTTCTTCTTCACTAAACTCACACAATCTTCTCTTAAAACTTCAATGATCTTTTAGTGGATTATACATTTTATTCTCCAGATTTCAAAAACTAAACAAAATTTAGTAACCTCTTATATATTATATAATCTCTTCCTTATAAAACTCTACAAAACATTATTTTTAGTTATCCAAGAATTATGTGATTTATCCATTCCTAACCATTTAACATACAGTCTATTTCCTTTTTTCTTAAAACTTTCTCAACTCAATATGCATTTGGATTTTTAACTACTTTTTGTAATTCTTCGGTATAGAAACAATCTAGAATTTCTCGTTTCTCGAATCTTCTAACAAATATGTTGAAAGATTGATGTAGCGAACTTTCCGAATTTTAAAAATTTCGTTTGTCCACAAAAGTGTGTAACCTTTCGCAAAAGCATGTCGATACTTGCTAATTCTGACGTAATCACCTATTTTAAATTTATTTTCTCGAGAATCTTTATGATTTATTTTAATTTATTCAATTAATTTCAATACCCATTAAAAACCAACACAGCGGTTATATTCCTTATATAATATTTTACATTTTAATAATAAAGGTAATTTGTTGTTACGTAAATTGAAAATGAAAGTGAATGTATATATACACACAAGGTATTCATACTAAGAGAATAATCTTTGTTTTAAACGATTCGATAGTTAAAGTTTATTGTGTGTGTTATAAAATAATATTTCTAAACAATAATAAGCCTGTCATAAAATTATTTGATTTGGTATTTGGTGATTTCAATAAGATTTTTACCGCAAAAATTATAAAAAGTAAATTTGAAGAGTGTGTCCTGTTGAAACTTGAAAGGAAGTACGCTTTCGTTTATAGAGGTTGGGCATCTATTTTTATTCTTCGATATTTAAAGCAGTTCCTAATGAATTAGAAATATTGGAAAATTCACTAGTAGACTCGTCTGAGAATTCATTAGTCATTTCATCTAAGTCATTATCTTAATCATTTGTAATATTAGATTACATAAGTTCGTTCCTGATTTAAAGATAACTTTTACAAGTAAAATTATAAAAAATATGAACATTTCAAAAACATAAAATGAAAATCTATAAAAATTCATTAGAGTTAACTTGAATATCTGAAAAATTTACTGAAAACTATAAAAATTTAAAAAATCATAATCTAAAAAGATGAGGAAAAATTGGAAGAAAATCATAAAAACTGGGAAATTTTAAATAATTATATAATTTTGAAAAACTGAAAATTTAAAAAATCCTTTAAATTTGTAAAATTGTAAAATTCATGAAAAATGGAAAAATTTATAAAGATTTAAAATTCTGAAGAGTTTATAAAAACTATAAACATTTGAAATAATCATAAAATTTTGAAAATCAGAATTACTTGATCTTTACAAATAAGAACACAGATAAAAAGTAATTGTTAGAAAGAATCAATTTAAATTAACAAATAATGTTGTATTAACAAAACCATAAAAATGAAAGGTTACATGGTAGTAAAATTGAAATAAAAACTTGTTTCTACATTGGAATGTGTGTTTTTGATATTTCTAAAATTTGTGTGATATTAGTATTTTTTATCATAAGACCAACTGTAACTAGTGAATCGTTTAATAATATAATAGATTAAAAATATCTTAATATCATCAACAATACAACATCCAATTTATAAAGTTTATAATTTTTTCAAATTTTACATTTTTGTAAATTTTTCCATTTTTCATAAATTTTACAATTTTGCAAATTTAAAGGATTTTTTAAATTTTCAGTTTTTTAAAATTATATAATTATTACAAATTTTCCAATTTTTCTCATCTTTTCAGATTATGATTTTTTAAATTTTCATAGTTTTCAGTAAAGTTATATTCAAGTTAACTCAAATGAATTTTTATAGATTTTCATATTTTTTGTAATTTTTTAATTTTTGTGGTTTTCTTTTTTCAAAATTTTATTAAGTTTTTAAATTTTCATAATTATTTGAGAATACTTCGAATCCAGTTGTAAAAGGATCCTACACAAAAATGTTTTTTTTGTATTATATTATTCTCAAAATCTAAATTCACAGTAAATTTTTCAGATATTCAAGTTAACTCAAATGAATTTTTATACATCTCATTTTCTTTCTTATAACATTTTTATTTCAGTTTCTTATAAAAGTTAAGGCTCGATTTTGGAATATTAAGGGGCCCGTTTTAAGCAAAAAATATAATTTAATTAAACAATTTCGAGTGGTCAATCTTTAGCCTCTTCCGTTAAAATTTTTAGATTTTCTTTCACCATAGCATAAAAAATCTCATTGTCAATGTGATCTTCCAGGTTAAAATCTCTGAGTCGAAATCTGCCAAACCACTTTTTAACTATTCTAAGAACAGGACTGTGATCTCCATAAACTTTGGAAATGTTTTTTGTGCAGCTCCAATACTCACACCTTTCCAAAATCTGTATCATCAATTCTCAAATATTTCCTTTTATTTCTCAAACATTTCCTAGATTTTCTAAATTTCCCAAATATTTCCTTTATTTCCTAATTATTTCTTTTATTTCCTAAATATTTCTCAAATTGTGTACACCTATTTCCTAAGTGAGAGACCACTCGTACTGAATATACAAAAAATTTTTGACCGATGTTTAAATTACTTTTGTAGTGAAGCAAAATTAAAAATAAAAAATTGAAAAATTATGAAAATTCATTTAAATTAACTTGAATATCTGAAAAATTTACTAAAAACCATAAAAATTTTAAAATCATAATCTGAAAGGATTAAATTTGCAAAATTAAAAAAATTTGGAAAAATCTTGAATTTTTGAAAAATTGAAAAAACTTAAAAATCTGAAAAATCATAAAAAAATTTAAAAATTCACAAAAATGTAAAATTTCAAAACATTTAAAAACTATAAACATTTGAAATAAGAACACAGACAAAAAGTAATTTTAGAAAAAATTAATTTAAATTAAGAAATAATGTTGTATTGACAAAACCATAAAAATGTAAGGTTACATATGGTAGTAAAATTGAAATGAAAAACTTGTTTCTACATTGGAATGTGAATTTTTTATCATATACTTATTTTTTTTAAACTAATTGTAACTAGTGAATCGTTTAATAATATTTGTTAAATCAATAAAAATTATTATTATTTATGCATCATATTTTCTCTCTTATAAAAGTTAAGGCTCGATTTTGGAATATTAAGGGGCCCTTTTTAAGCAACATCTGACTAACCATAACCGTTCAGTCTTCGGTCCGACCAAAAGTTTACGTCTTCTCCATTATCTCAACAATTTTTTAAAACTAATTGTAACTAGTGAATCGTTTAATAATATTCGTTAAATCAATAAAAATTATTATTATTTATGCATCATATTTTCTCTCTTATAAAAGTTAAGGCTCGATTTTGGAATATTAAGGGGCCCTTTTTAAGCAATAGCTGACTAACCATAACCGTTCAGTCTTCGGTCCGACCAAAAGTTTACGTCTTTTCCATTATCTGAACAAAACATTATAATCTCACCAAAAATCATCTATATATATATATATATATATATATATATATATATATATCTTACGGTTTTTAAAAACAAATTTTTACAAAAAATTTTTTTGTTTCAGTTGCAGTAACATCATATTTTATTTGGTTAATTTCACAAACATACTCATTCTGCTTAATATGTTTGAAAAATTGCTTTTACATATTGCAACTATTTTGGATCTTGTCACGACCAGTTATGATGAAAAAAGGTACGAAATGGACTTATTCAATGTGTTAAAGCCACTAAGAAGATAAAAAATGTTATGAGATACGCTAAATCTACGGGAGAGAAGCAGAAATTAGAGGCTCAACTAAGGACTATTAAAACGTTAAAAAATCAACTAAAGGCTGAATGCAAAAAGGGGGCAGGTTTTACTAAAGAAACTACTAAACATAGAGTTCATTGGGATGATTCTATTTCTTCATTTAATTCACGCATTAAAACTGGTGTCATATCAAATATTAAACATAAAGATCCTATTCATTTTTTAGAGGACTGTAAGACATTATTTAAACGAAAAATCCAAAATATACTTAAAACAAATGAAGCAGTTAAAGTAAATACAGCTTTTTGTGGTGAATTTGTTATAACTAAGGGAGAAAAGATTCTCAACGAATATAAATACTTTACTACATCGAACTCTGCTATATTTAAAAGTACTAATATAAATAAGTGGTTTGATGATAACGTATCAAAACTTATTCAAAAAGATTTAGAAGAATTCCAAGAGAGTGATAGTGGGTGGAGTTTGAAACGAGTGATAAATTTAGGTGTTAATATTAATAAATTTACACCTCAACTTGGATCATCTTATATAGATTTACCTCTTCAAATAAAAAGAAAGGAAGCATGCATTAATGTTAAAAATATGGATCAAGCTTGTTTTGCATGGGCAGTGGTGTCAGCTTTATATCCAGTTGCTAAAAATCCTCAAAGAATTAGCCAGTATCCACATTATTCAGGGGTGTTAAAACTAAAAGGTATTCAGTTTCCTATGACAATGAAACAGATTCCAAATTTCGAAAAACAAAATAATATTTCGATAAATGTATACATACTGAAAAAGCAAAACAATAATTTCATTACCCTTCCTACATACCTTACTGAAGCAAAAAGAGATAAACATGTAAACCTGCTTCTAATACAAGATCAATATGATGATGATGAGCCCACTAGATACCATTATGTATGGATTAAAAATCTTTCTAGACTTTTGTCCAGTCAACTTAGCAGAGAAAAAAGCAAAAAGTATTTTTGTGATAGATGTATACACTATTTCCGATCTGAAAATAAACTTGCTAAACATACCGAAGATTGTATAAAAAAGAATGATACTGCCATCAAGTTTACACCCTGAGAAACATTGGTATACAATATCTTGTTTAAAATTGCCACTAAGAATGGTATTCACATATAGAGATTAAATAATACTAAAATAAAACACATTAATATAGTGGTTAATATTAATTTTATTTTATATGAGAGAAGAAGAAGAAGAACCAAATTTCTTTGCCCCTCTTTCTGTACAATTAAAGTATCAACTTCAACAATATTTGAAAAAGTTATAGGAATGATGAAGGATGAGAATAATGGTTGCATTATGACTGATTACGTTGGACTTCCATCTAAATTATATACCATTAAATTAGCCGCATCAGAAGATGAGGTGCAACAACTAAGAACAAAATTAAAAGGGGAAGAATATGAAAATGATGAAATTGAACAAATCTTATTAAATTATGGTGTTATTAAAAAAGCAAAGGGAGTTAAGTCTAATGTTGAAAAGAACAATATAACCTTTGATGATTATATTATGTGTTTAGAGACTTTTAGGTCACAAACAACTTCACAAAACCTTATACGATCGATGGGTCATCAAGTATATTCGATAGTCCAAGAAAAAATAGCTCTTAGCCCCGATGACGATAAAAGATATATTATATCAGATACATACGAGACATTGCCCGGGGGTCATTATTCTATTAAAAAAGAAAACAACCACGTCTAGAAGCAGTGTGAGTAAAATTTATAGTAGAAAATTGATCAGACTGTAACAACATTTTATTTGGTGAAATAAGATTTATATATGAGGAGCTGTTTTATATATATTATATATTGCAATAAATGTAAAAATTAAAAATGTGTTTTATTGTTAAAGTAAATATATAAATTACCTACTAACTATTCTTCCACATAAAAAAATGATGAGTAACCAATTTTTACAAGTATAGATGGGTCTTCCCTAAATAACCCCCTTTGAAAAAATGTCCTATTTGCCCATTTACCTATTTGACCTTGAATCCTTAATATCTCCACCCCAGACTACATATCACGAATTTTATTGATGTTATTAAAATTAAAAAAGTATTTTATTGTTAAAGTAAATATAAACTATTCTTCCAAATAAAAAATGATGAGTAACCAATTTTTACAAGTATAGATGCACCAATGGGCCTCCCTAAATACCCCCCATTGAAAAAATGTCCCATCCGACCATTCCCATCACGTCACAACGAAATTTTATTCAAATTATATGCGCAGTATCAAAAAGAGCAAAAATGACCAGAATGGACCTTAGATTTTCTTATGGAGAATTACATGTTAAATTGGTCGATTTTGGGCATAATATAAATCAAATGTCAATTGCATATTGTGCAGTACTCTTTATAACATATAAAACGCCATCTATGTAATAGGAATCAAAAGTCGATTGTATATTGTGCAGTACTCTTTATAACATAAAAAATGATGAGTAACCAATTTTTACAAGTGTAGATGTGCCAATGGACCTCCCTAAATACCCCCCATTGAAAAAATGTCCCATCCGACCATTCCCATCACGTCACAACGAAATTTTATTCAAATTATATGCGCAGTATCAAAAAGAGCAAAAATTTACCGAAATGAACCTTAGATTCTCTTATGGAGATTTACATGGGAAATTGGTTGATTTTGGCCTAGAACCGGTGCAGCCCCTTTACTAATACGGATTGAAATGTCAAAGGCAAATATAAAATTTGTCTAATATGAGTTGTTCTCTTATAAAGTTTGGACATACGTTCTGTTGTGACGTCATGCAGTGAATAATGAACCATTATTCACTAGTGAATAATAGGTACTATTATTCTTTATGAAGCACTAGTATAATGAACGTTTTGTAGAACAGTCGTGGACAAAATATGTTTTATTAAAATAATAATAATAATTTCGTTGAAAACGTTGCGTTCACCACAAATATCTCAGTCAATTTTTTACTAAAAATTTACCGTTTTAGAGAAAAATTTATCAACATTTTTTGTATAAGGCTATACCAATACTAATCTTAAACTTAAAAAAGTTATAGACTAAAAAAAATATTGAACGTCTTATGTGTTAAAAATAACAGAACTAAAACATATCAATAGGAAAGCGAACAAAAATTGAAAACAATGTCTGTGATTCAACCAAAAACATCTTGATCAACTTTAAACCAAAACCCTTTTATAATGTACCATTTTTATTGTAAATTTCGTTAAATTCATTTAATATAAAGAAATCCTTATAACTTTCCTAAACCCCAAAAAATTATGAACAAAAAAAGACACATATTTAATTTTTTGGTTTATCTTCTTTTAATACTAAAAGTATTTAAAAAATTATTTTAATATTATATGACATTTTAATAGCCTAAAATTGATTTTACTTTATACCTACTCGGCGTTCGACCGACATGCGACATGCACTTAAAACGATCTAATAAAAGTTTCACTTTAAAAAGTAAAAAACGTAAATATAAAATTTAGAAAAACTTACCTAATTTGCAAAAAGGACACTGGTACTTATTGTCTACTTTTTTTTTTCTTGTTTGCTTTGGACTTCCATCTGCCATTTCAATATCCTCAATTTTTAGTGTAGGTAAGTCGCAAACACTATGTAATAATTCTTTTTTTACTTCGAATGTACTTTCAAATTCCTGTTTAATAGGTGGAGGATTATCATTATTTAGTTCAGAATTATTGACATTTATTTCCTCATACTCGTATTTTATAAAAATTTCGGATTTAATATTTACGTCTATTAATTCTAAATCTAGTGTATTAAAATCAACATCTGATTCATCTATCTCG
Organism: Altica lythri; assembly: GCA_964028335.1. Classification (NCBI taxonomy): domain Eukaryota; kingdom Metazoa; phylum Arthropoda; class Insecta; order Coleoptera; family Chrysomelidae; genus Altica; species Altica lythri. Next base: position 1,118,577 of record CAXIIO010000488.1, read on the forward strand.
GAATCTGAATCAGGAAAATTCATATTTGTTGGTTAATGTGAATACAGTTAAATTATAAAGCGGTATCTACAGGTGCCTGTAAATCAAAATATAATGTTCGTTAAAAATTCTAATATAATTTCTAGTTTATCAATTGTAATACTGACCTTAAATAAAAGTTAAACACTGTTCACCGATTAATATTATTTAATGCAGATATTTATAAAACAAATATAAAGCGTGCACAAAAAAGACGAGGTTAAGAATCAGAGATAATGCTGTCTCTGCTGTGCTATTCAAAGGCTGTGACTGACGCTGACCTGACGTTAGTGCAACATTGCCAACCTTTAAACCACAGATTAATAATAATAAGTACATTGTATAAACATTGTATTCTACTTTATCGATTATTAGAAGTCCTGTCATTGTCTTATAGATGGCGCAAAAATGATTGTTATTAGAAAATTTGTTTCATTTTTCATGTAAATGATAATTATTTATCTTCAATATATTTAAAATAACTTTTTTTAAGGATAATAACAAACATTTTTATTATCAGAATCAAAATAAATTACTTAATTGTAAAAATTTTAAAAGTGTATTGTAAATTGCCTATCTTTCGTTTAAATTTGTAAAATATTAATAATAGAAATTAAATTGACTTCTATACTGTTTTTAATAAATTATATGAAAATAAATACCTAGCTAAGAAGTCCCGCTTCTGTTTTATAGATGGCGTGAAACAAACGTTTATTATTTATAAACTATACCTTATTTAAAAACTAGGAGGAGCGATTTGAATTTAAGTTGGCAACACTCGCGTTTGTTTATTGGTTAATTTGGAGGCAAGTTTACACTATAAAAATTTGCCACTTACATTTAGTAATTTGTGAAATTTATAGGTTATGTTTTCAAATATTTCAAAGTGTGAAATATTTATAATGGTGACTTTTGTTAATTGATTTCTTTTTTTAATATAATTATTGTAAGTTTACTTTGTGACCATCTTAGACCATATATAAAGTGTCCATAAACATTTATTTTCAATTTTATTTAAATGAAAGAAATGTATTTAAATTTGCCGCCTTGTAAATTTTCTAGTAACTTATTTGGCTGTAAGTCTGGCTTTTCAAATCACTCCTCCTAGTTTTTAAATGAAGTATAGGTGTAATCGCGACGTCGTTCGCGTGGCGTGTTGATTGTTATATTTAAATTTCTTCCCTCACCCTGTTACACGGGCGGGAGGAGAAATTTTTATACACCAGATATTAAGCTAAAAGAAGACAAATACATCTGTGAAAACCGCATTCGAATCGAATCAGTAGTTTTCATGTGATGCGCGCACAAACATATAGATAGACAGACAGACGTACAACAAAAAATCTAACCACATTTTTGGGTTCTATATCGATGTACCCGCAACGTCGTTTGGGTGACGTATAGATTTTTGTATAAAAATTTCTCCCCCCACACCGTAAAAAAGGTTTACCCACGACTCATAAGTAAATTGCCTATTTTTTAACCTATATCTCTGTCAGTAAGTGTCAAATTATTGAGGAGTTGTGTTATAGTTTCATTTACTCTACTAGTGGAGTAAGTAAATAGAAACCTTTAATATTATGTTGGTTGCCTACAGTATTAAACTAACATTTGACATTTCTCAGACAGAACTGTCTGCGAAATCGAATATTTTTGACAACTTATGCCAAAATTTAAATTTTATTTATACTAATATTATAAAAAGGAAAGGTTTGACTTTTTGTTTGTTTGTTTGAAATGAATAGGCTCCGAAACTACTGGACCGATTTCAAAAATTCTTTCACCGTTAGCAAGCTACACTATTCCCGAATGACATTTTCAAGAAAAATAGGGATCCTTACTAAAATGCCATTAATGTAACCAAAAATGACTTTAAAATCCTTACATCGCGTGCGCTGAGAATACTATATTGATTATAGAATAAAATAATGTACTTCGATTTTGAAGAATATAAAAATATCTACAAAAAATGCAGCCACAGCATATGTCTAACTGTTATAATTACGTCACAATAACTATTTTTTAATTTTTTAAAAGTTTTTATCTTGGTATTAATCCTTATCAAAATAACTTATTTCATAATCACGAATTTAGCATGTGCAATGGAACGAGGCTACTTATAAGGGAATTAAAGGACAATTAAGTTGTAGCAACCATTATAACTGAACCACCAGCTGGTCAACTAGCTCAAACACCAAGGATACCGATGATCCCAACTGATCTACCAAATCCATTTAAACCGCTTTAATTTCCTATCAAAACATCTTTCGCTTTTACTAATAATAAGTCTCAAGGTCAAACCTTCCAATTAGTAGGCATCGGTTTTCCTCATGGCCAACAACCTAAGGCGGGTCGGAGCACCTGAAAATCAATTTATTTTGCAGCCAGAAAATAAAACAATAAGTAATATCGTTTACAGGGAGCGTTGGCCCAATAAGTTTAACGGCTTTTGTTATTTTCCTTTAATCCCCGTGCAAAGCCGGTCCGGGCTGCTAGTTTTTGTTATTTTTAGTTTTATACAAAACCATTTGGTAAGTCGTGGGTAAAACATAGTACTTCACTCGAGGAACAAATTGCATATTTAGCTCGTTTCTTTTGCCCATTCGCTCGCAAGATCGCTCATGGGCCAAACACACTCGCTGTAATATGCAACTTACTACACTCGTAAAGTAATATACTATTTCCCAACATTCCCTTCACTGCTCTGCTCCTATTGATTGTAGCGTGATGTAAGGTATCCTATAACCAGCTCAGGAGTTTGAAAAATAATATAATTGTACCAAGTTTCGTTAAAATCCGTCAAATAGTTTTTGTTTCTATAACGGTTATACAGACAGACAGACAGACAGACAAAAATTTTACTAATTTCATTTTTGGCATTAGTATCGATCCCTTATCACCCGCTGATAGTAATTTTGCAAATATATTTCATGTACAGAATTTACCTCTCTACAGATTTATTATTATTATATAGATAGATTAAACTTACCTTTCGTTAGGAGATTCTGCCATGAGTAGAGGCTAGCGCTGTGGGTTAAAGTGAGAGAAAAGTAACCTGCCTACTAGATATAATAGCACTGTAACGCGTTATGTTACAAATCAGTTTACCCTCTACCCTCCCATAACAAGTTATCACTTCAAAAATTATCTTTCATTGTTTTTTTTATTAAATTTTTTAAAGCGTCATTGTGACCAACCAAACTTTTAGTAAAAACTTAAAACGAGTTTTTTCAAAAACGACATTTGTGTCCAAATTTCTTGCATGTTCCTTCAATGGAATGTTGGACCGTGATCAATTATTTGTAAATTGGTTGTCTAGATTAACGATTTTTTTGTTGATTTTTGATTGTTTTTGTTTAGATAATAAGTTGTTTTGGAATTTTTATTATTATTGAATAAATTGTTAATGAATTTTAAAAAAATGTCAGAGAATAAATTGAATAAGATAAAAGAATTTGAATTTAAATTAAAATAAAAAGAAATTACTAACCAAATACATAAAAAGGTACTGATCAAAAGATGTTATTACATAAAATAGAAACAAACCAAAACTTTGAAGGTACAGAAAAGCAGAGAGTTGGAAATTTTAAGAGAGCAGAAAGGCAATAGATAAATAGAAAGGCAGCAGCAAGGAGTTGGAAAGTAGCAGGAAGAGGAAGATATAGAGAAAGAGTTGAATAATGGAAGAAGAAAGAGATTAAAAAAGAAGAAAAAGAATTTTTTATATATACATCATTCAAAGCTTATTTTTATTAAAGTAGGCCTTGTTAGGGTGATGAATTTCGCCCTGTATATTTAATCTTATTCTCAGTTGTAAATGCGCTGTTGTCACGTCCTCAATAAAATCATAGTGTTAGTGACAATAAATAAAATAACAATTGTGTACTCCATTTCAGCGCCATCAAATCATTAAAAATTAGTACTTTCACAAAAAACGAAAATCGTCAATTTAAAAATATATATTTAGATATAATGAATGCATTTACAAAATAATAGTACTTAATTAAATGAAAGCAAACAATAAAAACATTTACAAAAAAGTCTTCATTTTCGTGGAGCTTTCCAGGTAGTGCGGTATTATGACGGGCGATAGACGTTTGGGCCCAAATCCCTAATTAGAGGTAATCTACAAGCACGTTTCGGCCCAAACGAAAAAGGTTCGCATTAATCCATAAGCATGTTTGGGCCCCTCAAATAAACTGGGCAAACTATCTTAAATAAATTAAGATATTTATAATAATTATGAAAAATTTATGAAATTAATATAAACTACCCAATATTTACTTTTAGGATTTTTATTATATATATAATGTCTTTTTAAAAATTATTAAAGTAATTAGAACAAACATTTACAAAATGCAAACGAAACATTTTTTGACAATCATAATCTTCTATTCTACATGTCAAAAAAGCTCTCGTTTGATAGTGTTGGAGTTGGGTTTATGCATTTTTTTTGTACTTTGTAAATTTACATATATCACTCTAAAATTTAATTAAAAAATCTATAAAAATGAAAATATTTGCATGTGTATTTGAAAAGCTTTTGTTGTAAAAACTGTGAATTGATTCGCAAGCATTTGTAACGTTGGACGCTGTTTTTGCTGTGCATATATGGTGGATATGTTCTTCCGATATGTAAGTATTTACCAAATAATTTGAAAACTGTTCAAGTTTTTCGTCTTTCGGGCGATAGTCATGTCAAATACAAAACAGTCTCTAACTTCTGTAGGATCTAAAAATAATATCCTAACCATTGAATTATTTACAATTAAACAAACTTTGTCTCTACGACTAACACTTTTCAAAACTTTTACACCTTCCATATTTTGATTCGTTCACGTTATGAAGTAAAAACAAAACTAAAATATATTTGATAAATATTCTTTATGGTACCTCTTCTAAAAGCATTTGAAAAAAATGAGTGTGGCAGTCAGTGGGACTGCCGGCAGAAGTTATACTTCTATGCACACGCCCGGATTCATAAATTTGTATGCGAATAATTTAGCAAAATCATTATATGATATTCGTGGTTAGCGACCTCAAAAACCTCCACAAAAACCGAGTGCACACTCTTTTTGTATCTAATTTGCATAATATTCCTGGAGACGAGGTCCATCTTAAGCACCAGGTGTTTCGAACACCATCGTTATTATTATAATCGTATTTAGCGACTCAAAAACCACCGAGTACCAGGTGTGCACTGATTTCGTACAGAATTTACATTAAACCCTAGGAGAAGAGGTAAATACCCTAGGCACCAAGTGCCGCGGAGACTTTCGGGATCGTGATATTCGTGTACAGCGACCCCAAAAACCCCGAGTTTATAAACTGAAACCATTTTCAGCAGTACTTACCGAATTGTAAGTTTTCTCTCTATTGTCTGTTCGGAATGCACTTTTCGAATGCAGAAATGCAATTTCCCATTTTTACATTATAAAATATAGCGACAAATTTCCTGATACTTTAACGAATCCAATGCAAAAAAAACGCATTCCGATCCATCTTACGTTACAAAATTCAAAGGTTTTAGTTTATTTCCTCGACTATTCGTAAAAACTCTGTTTATGTAGCCAACAACCTTAAAAGCATAGTGCAGGAAATAATGCAACAACCATGTGATGGTACTTTGGACTACAATACAATACTCATTACTAAATATTATTATTAATATAAAATGCTAAACTTTACTTCACCTACGTGACAGAATTATAAAATAATCTGTCAAATAATCATGTGGTCCGTCACTATGATATTCATACATTAGTTCAGACTGTTTTTTGTATATCTATCCCTTTTCAATGCACTGAATGTTGAAAGTTGAAACGGTATTCAAAGGTCTTATAGTTATGACTAATAACATCTGGTAAATATTTCATCTTTGTTTTTACCGACCAATATACCTTATAAGTGTTTCTGTCTCTCTCTTACTCACACCATTACATATGTAATGATTTTTCCCATTTAACTCTACACAATCTTTTTCTACAGAGTGTACGAATAGAAGTATAACTTCAATAATCAAAATCCAATTTCGGAATTACCAAAATTCCCTACCTACTTCGTTTCGGGCCAAAACGTGCACACGGATTAAGAAACATATTTCTCGGATTAGGATTATAGATCATTACGGGGCCCAAACATGCACTGCACCTTATGACATACCAATTGGTTTCAGCTATTTTGATAAGTAGAACAAAGATAAATATTCCCACAAAATATTATGCTTCAAATAATGGAAATCCGTTTAATATGTGTTCAATAGCTACAGTGCAATAATTCAGCAGAAAAGCAGATACACTAATGGTAAAATAAGCAAAGTAAAAAAAATGAAACATACAATATTAAAAAAAACATATAAACAACAAAAATTGGAGTAACAGATTTGGTTAAAACTATACGCTTCTCAGGCATCTCGACTTTGCGACGCCAGCGCTACCTCGTGGCGCAAGGCCGCGTTAGCTTGAGTCAGGTGCTGTGTATTGCCTATTGTTTATCATGCAAAATCACTCTTCTGTAATAAGCGATATTTAAAAACTTTAGTTGAAAAACCGCAAATTCTCGATTGTGAAAATGAACATCACGATCAAGAAATAAAAATACTTTCTCACTCCATAACATTTTATTTGATAAACATTATTGATACATACTCGACTCGACGGACTGCGACAATCCAATCCTTGCGACGAGCTACTTCCCACGATTTTTAGGGAAATCTATAATAACTTATTCCTGGGATAGTATAACCCCGGAAATTGCACCCAACAACACAACAAGTGTGACCACTAACTTTTTTCGCGGATATTTCAGGACAATCGATTAAAATTTTAAATTTAAAAAAGTACACACTCCGCTGGAATTACATAGCATATGACACTTATGACAGCCGATTGACCCAACCGCATGTCGCGGCAGTCCGCTTGGTGGCGCCACTAGAGGTGCCTGAGAGGCGTATTGTCACGTTCATCTATTCGTTATGTATTTTCAATTCACCTCCAGTATCAAAGGTAAAATGTTATCAAGTGAACAGTTTTTCATGTAATAAGTCCAATCCGTCAAAATAATTTCTTCTGTGTCTACAATTTTTTTTTACATTTCTGGTGTACATTGTCTTAAAGCTTCTGTCCAAGTTTTGTCCGAATATAAAAATGCAAAATAGAGGTAATCGAAGTAAATCATGTCTATGTTAGTTTATTATTTCATCCACTACATATGTCTTATCGTTGCTTCTGTATTGTGTAAGTATAATTGTCTTTTTTTTTCATTTTTTATCAAATTCGATGTTATTGCTCCTTAATTATCTCTGTAATATCTATTTTGTTGCTGAAAATGTAGGTGGTCTGTTTTGTTGTACAGAATGAACTGCAGCATTATCCATGTTTACTTTATACACATTTCCCTGGAAAATTGAATAAAGCAGGAATAAGTTAATTAACAATCCAGTTTTTGAAAATATCACCATTTATAGTTTTGTGATAGTCAATGTCAGTATTTGAAGAGTCTAATAACAAATCACATCCCTCTATTGACCCACCATTTGCTCCTGCGAGTAAAATTGTAAATCGCTTTTCTTCGGATTACACATGCATGGATTACTTTTTAAATCAGATTACTGTTTCCATCGACGCGTTGGAGTACCATTTTTTTATATCCACGTCTATCTACACAAATCTGATGATTTCATTGCACTTTTTTAATTTCATAAATTTCTGAAGGAAAGAGATTTTGCTATTCTTCGCTCACTTAAAATTTGTCGTCAGTTCACGTTTTTAAGTTTATATATAATTAATTTTGTATAAATAAGTTCGTTTACCGTTTAAATCTCAGTTTTGTTTTGCGTCAGTCAAAAGTTTATCTGAAGTAAAATATTCGTTTTTATAATTGTACGTCCAAATCTGCCACTGCAATTTTTTTAAATGAAGTTCTTAAATGTATCTGCTTTATCTTTTTTCCTTTTATTTGCCGCTTCTTTACCATTAACTAAATCTTTTTTCAAGATTTTTCGTTTACATTTAACACTAACCTAAAAAACACGAAATATTTAAAAAAATTATTTAATTAAAATTTAAATGATATTTGATTGGTCATAGATTAATGAATAAAACATCGATTCGTCCATGTCCTATCAAATTACATTTTAATTATCATTATGGATCATTGTTATTAAAAAAATTAATGAAAATATTTTATTTTTAAAACGTGTGTAATCTGGCAACATTGTAAAATAATGACTGTCAGGAGAATATTGAGGTTAGGTATGTTTAATAAATTATAAGTAATTTGAATGTATAAGAATGTAAAAGTGTATTTAATGTAACAAATAACTTCATATACAACTATTAATGAAATTAAAAATGTTTGGAACTATTTGCTGATGAAAATATTGGAATAATCTTGTATACAAACACAATTACTACTTACATTAAAAACCTAAGAGATTTTATATAAATCCCTCTTCTGAAACTTTTTGGTCTTTTCTAAACATGTAATATCATCTTTGTATTCATTTATTTGTCTCTACACTTTTTTTTTCGGCATATTAATTTTTTTAATGCATTTAACCATTATATTTATGATATTTGTTGTCAAACTTGTCAGTTTGTGACTTGCAGTGACTTGGTAACTTTCAAACGGCAACATGACAAAAACCAATACCAACGTGAAGAAATAAAAAGATAGCCTGCTAGATATAAATAAACGTTGAATCGTTAATATTTATAATTTTTGTGTTTAAAGACAATTAATTTGGAAATCTTGAAATCCACGACTGATAATTACATTAAAGAAGGGTGTTCCGGAAGAAAGATCCATTTTAATATTTTCTTACTAGTTAAAATAAAATCAAACTAGTTTTAATAAACAATTTTTATTTACCAAAAAAAAATTAAAACAAAAAATAATTTTCATTAAAATTTTTGATCTAGAAAGACTTCTTGTTATCGTGAATTTTAATATGCTTTTTTAAATTACCTTGGTCTGTGAAACATTTCGAACAAATTTTACATTCAAAAGGTTTCTTACCAGTGTGGGTTCTAATATGATTTTTTAAATTGCCGGATTGTGTGAAACGTTTCAAGCAAATTTTACATTCAAAAGGTTTCTCACCAGTGTGGGTTCTAATATGATTTTTTAAATTGGTGGATTGTGTGAACGATTTCGAACAAATGTTGCATTTAAAATGTTTTTTGTCAGTATGATTTTTTTTTGATATGAGTTTTTAAATTAAAGGATTCTGTGAAACACTTTGAACAAATATTACCTCTGAAAGGTTTTTCACCACTGTGAATTCTAATATGTTTTTTTAAATTAGTGGAATATTTGAAACATTTCGAACAAACGTTACATTTCAAAGGTTTCTCATTAGTGTGACGTTTCTTGTCATCGTGGGTTCCAATATGAGTTTTTAAATTGCCAAATTGTGTGAAACGTTTCAAGCAAATTTTACATTGAAAAGGTTTCTCACCAGTGTGGGTTCTAATATGATTTTTTAAATTGGTGGATTCTGTGAAACACTTTGAACAAAAATTACATCTGAAAGATTTTTTACCACTGTGAATTCTAATATGTTTTTTTAATTCGCTGGAATATTTGAAATATTTCGAACAAACTTTACATTTCAAAGGTTTCTTATTGGTGTGACGTTCCTTGTCATCGTGGGTTCTAATATGTCTTTTTAAAGTGCTGGATTGTGTAAAAAGTTTTAAGCAAATTGTACATTTAAATGGTTTTTTACCAGTGTGGGTTCTAATATGATTTTTTAAATTGCCGGATTGTGTGAAACGTTCCAAACAAATTTTACATTCAAAAGGTTTTTCACCAGTGTGATTTCTAATATGAGTTTTTAAATTGCTGGATTGTGTGAAACGTTTCAAACAAACGTTACAATTAAATGGTTTCTCATCAGTGTGAGTTCTAATATGAGTTTTTAAATTGGTGGATTCTGTGAAACACTTTGAACAAATATTACATCTGAAATGTTTCTCGCCAGTGTGGATTTTAATATGTGTTTTTAAATCAGTGGCTTGTGTGAAACATTTTTCGCTAATGTGAGTTTTTTTATGAGATATTAAACTACTGGATTCTGTGAAACATTTCAAATTAATTTTACATTTAAAACTCTTTTTACCAGTATGAGTTTTATTATGTATTTTTAAATCACTTTTTCGTGTAAAACTGCGAGTCTTAATCTGTTTTTTTAAATCACCAGATTTTTTAGAACAAACTAAAAAGTGGTAAATATAATAATGATGTAAAAATAGGTATCTATGAACAAAAAATTTTCCACAAGAGAAACATGTTCCATAGAATTTTCCATGAGGCTGCCATTTCTTTTTCTTAGATAGAAAACCTAAAAAAAAATTTTTTCTAAAATCTTTAGCACAAAATATTTATAACTTTTTTTAATAAAAAATTTATTTAAACATTGACCAGTTATAATTATTGGTCTATTCTATTGTATCAGACGAAAATTTCTTTGTATGTCTCTCATAAAAATTTTGAATGTTTTGAGTGTCGATATTTCTTTGAAGTACGTTTAATTTTCTTTATCGATCTAAATGACGGCCATGTTGTGACGTCATACAAATTGTAAACAAAACGAGTAATTTGAAATGGTGTCATTACAAGTATAAATATTTCGATAAAAATTCCTTATCACGTTCTTAATTTATTTGCTTTATTGAAAAACAATAATAAATTCATATTGGACGTTGGTTTCACAAAAGCAGACAGCACAAATTTACCAAAAATTGATACATTAATGGTTTGTACTTGCTGAATCCAGGTTTCTGCTCTGCCGAGCGAAGAAATGTCAAGACTTCTATGTAAGTACAGTGCAGTTGTTAAATAGTAGACATAAAAAGAAAGAATGAGTGAATTTATTTTTTTCAGAAGGGATTCAAAAGTACCTACTCATTTATGTTATAAGTATCGTAACCTCTGAATAATGTAACTAACATCTATTTATCTATTTGTATTCCTTGATGTGTTTTTGCATTCTCGGACGATGCAATAACGATAATTACTGTATTTTTTATGGAAATTAGTTAAAAACATGTTTTTAAAGTAAAGTAAACTGGAAAATTGTCAAATGATTGTTTACAATACGTATGACGTCATAAAATGGCGGACAGCGTTTTCGCACCTACATGAAGAGATTGATTTTAAATTACAGTTTTGTGTTTTCATAGGTGTTAAAAAAATATAGTAATAATTTTTTTACCCTAGTAGCACAAATATTAACTATTTAGGACCTAGTTTAAAAATGAGTCAACTAGCCTATTGTTAATTTCCCTTCGCTGACTTGCCACCTGTACATATTTTGTTTTTTTAAAAAACTTTTTAGTCAGCAGTGCTCTGTAAAACAACCCGGTTTTATCGATTTTAGAAATATCTCTTGCTAAATATTCTTCCAGAATACATTTTAATTTATTATTCTAATTTTCTAAGTTATTTAGGTTAATATGAGCCACTTTTACACAAATAGACTTGAATGTGTCGCGTACAGAATTTTTTTAGCTATCAGTTAGATTAAAACTATCAAATTTAAGTTTTCTAGTAGTTTCTTAAGCTTCCTCTTTAAGTAAGGACCCATTTTACTAACAACATTATTATTAGTCACACTTTAGTCAATTAGTTTTATTTCTTAAAATATCACTTATATAAGATTTTCCTACTTTATATTTTGCTGCCGGTTTCCAAAAAATTTACTGTTTTTTTTACTGTCTTTGATAGTTTTAATTTTTATATTTTAGCTTAAACATTTTTTTATTTTTTATATAGAATCATCTACAACAACTGATTAACAGTAAACTTTTAATCAACATTCACACTTCCTTAATAAAGTAAGTATTTATACAAAATTTATTGTGCATTACTGTTTAATTGGTTTTTAATATCCTTTAACTTAACAATAAAATACATACATTAAATAACATTAATGACAAATTAATGACAATTTAGGATACATATTAAAATAAATCTCTTTACCTGTCAATTAAGAGGGGAACGAAATTCAATTGTTCTGTACCCACTTTAATAAAATTTTAAAAATATACATCATTCAAAGCTTATTTTTATTAAAGTAGGCCTTGTTAGGGTGATGAATTTCGCCCTGTATATTTAATCTTATTCTCAGTTGTAAATGCGCTGTTGTCACGTCCTCAATAAAATCATAGTGTTAGTGACAATAAATAAAATAACAATTGTGTACTCCATTTCAGCGCCATCAAATCATTAAAAATTAGTTTATTTCACAAAAAACGAAAATCGTCAATTTAAAAATATATTTTTAGATATAATAAATGCATTTACAAAATAATGGTACTTAATTAAATGAAAGCAAACAATAAAAAAATTTACAAAAAAGTCTTCATTTGCAATTATGAACAAATTTTCTATGTCTATATAACGATATTATAAAATAAGTTTTACAACAAACATTTAAATTGGACCAGCTATAAATGAGAAAATACAAAATATTTTATTTTGTCGATAAGTATTATAGCAGATATATATTAAAGAATTTTTCGTGGAGCTCTCCAGGTAGTGCGGTATTATGACATACCAATCAGTTTCAGCTATTTTGATAAGTAGAACAAAGATAAATATTCCCACAAAATGTTATGCTTTAAATAATGGAAATCCGTTTAATATGTGTTCAATAGCTACAGTGCAATAATTCAGCAGAAAAGCAGATACACTAATGGTAAAATAAGCAAAGTAAAAAAAATGAAACATACAACATTAAAAAAAAAACATATAAACAACAAAAATTGGAGTAACAGATTTGGTTAAAACTATTGTCACGTTCATCTATTCGTTATGTATTTTCAATTCACCTCCAGTATCAAAGGTAAAATGTTGTCAAGTGAACAGTTTTTCATGTAATAAGTCCAATCTGTCAAAATAATTTCTTCTGTCTACAATTTTTTTTTTACATGTCTGGTGTACATTGTCTTAAAGCTTCTGTCCAAGTTTTGTCCGAATATGAAAATGCAAAATAGAGGTAATCGAAGTAAATCATGCCTATGTTAGTTTAATATTTCATCTACTACATTTGTCTTATCGTTGCTTCTGTATTGTGTAAGTATAATTGTCTTTTTTTTTCATTTTTTTATCAAATTCGATGTATTGCTGCTTAACCATCTCTGTAATATCTATTTTGTTGCTAAAAATTTAGATGGTACAGAATAAAATGAAGCATTATCCATGTTTACTACACATTTCTCTGGAAAATTAAATAAAGCAGAAATAAGTTAATTAACAAACCCGGTTTTTGAAAATATCACCATTTATAGTTTTCTGATAGTCAATGTTAGTATTTGAAGAGTCTAATAACAAATCACATCCCTCTATTGACCCACCATTTGCTCCTGCAAGTAAAATTGTAAATCGCTTTTCTTCGGATTAAACATGCAATGGATTACTTTTTAAATCAGATTACGGTTTCCATCGACGCGTTGGAGTACCATTTTTTTGTATCCACGTCTATGTACACGAATCTGATGATTTCATTGCGCTTTTTTAATTTTATAAATTTCTGAAGGAAAGAGATTTTGCTATGTCTTCGCTCACTTAAAATTTGTCGTCAGTTCACGTTTTTAAGTTTATATATCATTAATTTTGTATAAATAAGTTCGTTTACCGTTTAAATCTTAGTTTTGCTTTTTGTCAGTCAAAAGTTTATCTGAAGTAAAATATTCGTTTTTATAATTGTACGTCCAAATCTGTCGCTGCAATTTTTTTTAAATGAAGTTCTTAAATGTATCTGCTTTATCTTTCTTCTTTTTATTTGCCGCTTCTTTACCATTAACTAAATCTTTTTTTAAGATTTTTCGATTATATTTAACACTAACCTAAAAAAGAAACACGAAATATTTAAAAAATGTATGAAATAAAAATTTAAATGATATTTGATAGGTCATAGATTAATGAATGAAATATCGATTCGTCCATGTCCTATCAAATTACATTTTAATTATCATTATGGATCATTGTTATTAAAGAAATTAATGAAAATATTTTATTCTGAAACATTTTTAACTTTTACTATAGTGTGTAATCTGACAACATTGTAAAATAATGACTGACAGTAGAAATGTGAGGTTAGGTATGTTTATTAAATTATAAGTAATTTGAATGTAATAAGAATGTAAAAGTGTATTTAATGTAACAAATAACTTCATATACAACTATTAATGAAATTAAAAATGTTTGGAGCTATTTGCTGATAAAAATATTGGAATAATTTTGAATACAAACACAATAAGTACTTACATTAAAAACCTAAGAGATCTCACTTCTCAAACTTTCTGGTCTTTTCTAAACATGTAATATCATCTTTGTATTCATTTTTTTGTCTCTACACATTTTTTTTTCGGCATAATAATTTTTTTAATGCATTTAACCATTATATTTATGATATCTGTTGTCAAGCTTGTCAGATTGCAACTTGCAGTGACTTGGTTACTTTCAAACGCCAACATGACAAAAACCAATACCAACTTGAATAAATAAAAAGATAGCCTGCTAGATATAAATAAACGTTGAATCGTTAATAATATTTAATACAATTTAGTGTACTTGCAATAAATAAACCTCTATAGGTACCTGCCCGATAAAAGGAGGTCCATTTCAATGATATAGGATTATTTATAAATATAGTATATATTAGGGTCCATTATATAGAGAAAATATATACTTAAAATACCTTAGTAAACTTTTTTAGTCTGGCCGTTTGTCCGATATACAGATATTAAAAAGTGTCCGTAAATAGAAGTTTTACTGCATACATATTGTACAAACTTACACGTGATTTAAATTATAATTTGATAAAAATAAATAACCAAGTTTAGCCTATAATATCGTCTGGTACCTTTTATTTAATAAGTATAAAAGTAGCAAATGTGTACATCTACATACTACAAATATAAGTAGTAAATAATTTGTATTTTATTAATAATGTTATGTCTAAAGGAACTAAGCCGATCAAATGTTTTTATTTCAGGAATCTTTTAAGTAGTCAATTGAGATAAAAACTGCGGTGTGCTATAACACATAAGGGTAAAATGTAAAGGTAGGGATAAAAAAAACCCTTTGCAGTTTAAATGTAATTCAAAAACAATTAACAATTTAATTTGCTCTTTATTTTGCAAAGAATGCGTGATAGCTAAAAGGGATAACGTACAAAAAGGCGAGATTAGTGAAAGACGATTATAAAAATAGTAAAATACAATAGAAAAATTCTGATACGTACAGCAATATTCAACTGTAATTAAATGCGTTTTTAAAATACTTATTTGTTTTAAAAAAATTAAAATAATAATTTTGTTGAAAACAGTGGCTGTGCTTATCACAAATATCTCAGTTAATTTATTACCAAAAGTTTACAACATACCGTTTTAGAGAAAATTTTATTAAAGTTTTTGTATGAGTTTACACCAATGCTAAAACGTAAAAAGTTATAGACTTAATAAGTTAATTATTTTTAAATATCGTTTAATACAAAATTATTCTTTTTAACAACTTATTTATAAAAATTTTAAAATATTTGCCTAATTTTTAAAATAAACTAAACAATCTAAAAGGAATTTATTTTTATCCATATCTTCAAATTAAATCAAATAGCACTTCATGAGTATTTAAATGACTTGTGCAATAAAAGTTTCTGAACGTCTTATTTGTTAAAAATAAAAGAATTAAAACATATAAAAGCAAGCGGACATTGAAAGCAGGGTCTGTGATTTAACCAAAAATATCTCAATCATCTTTAAACCAAAACTCTTTTAATAAGGTATCTTTTTTATTAAAAATTTCATAATTTCTTTTATATAAAACAATTCGTGTAACTTTCTTAAACTCAAAAAATGTTATGAACACAAGAAAGGCATATATCTAAATGTTTTGTTGTTTTTTAAGTATTAAAATGATTTTAAAATTATTATATTTTTATATGATACTTTCAATAGCTTAAAAGTGATATCATTAAAGCAGAATAATTTCATTCTAACGGAGGATTTTACAACGTGCTCGTTGTTTAAAGCTATTAATGTTACACTGAATATAAGAAAATTACCAATTAGTCAAAACGAACATTACCAGGAATATTCCAATATAAAAAAATCTTAAAAATACGTAAAAAAATATTATAAAAAATTAGAAAAACTTACCTAAATTCCTCCTTGGCTGTGAAATTTCATCTGCAATTTCGATATCCTCACTCTTTAGTGTAGGTAAATCGCATTCAGTATGTAATAATTCTTTTTTTACTTCAAAATCGGTACTTTCAAATTCCTGTTTAATAGGTTGAGAATTATCATTATTTAATACAAAATTATTGACATTAATTTTCTCTGCCACTTCATAGTCGTATTCAATAGAGGAACCTTCGTTTTTGATATTTACGTCAATTAATTCTAATTCCAGTTTATTTAAATCAATTTCTGATTCATCTATCTCTGATTCTGAATCACTTAAATTCATCTTTGTTGGTAAATGTGAATTCGGAGAAATTAATAAAGCGTAGGTGCCTGTAAATCAAAATACCCCTTATGAAATATGGTGTTTGTTAAAAAATTCTGATATAATTTATAGTTTATCAATTATAATACTGACCTTAACTAAAAGGTTTAAAACTGATCACCAATTAATATAATTTATGTAGATATTTATATAATATTAACAAGCGTGCACAAAAAAAGACTGTTAACTCTTTACAACATAGTTGTGAAATGAACACTAGGAAATGGTAATAATTTGTGCGTCATTTTTAAAAGCTGGCAGTCTGTCAACTGTCTTATATTCACTGGTCCTATTTAAGGTAGAACAAGTGGTCAACTCTTAAACATAACTGTAGTATGCAATCAACATATCATCGTGGTTATCTATCATAGCTAATCAACCACGTCCACATAGTATTCTCACTTTATATTTATTACTTTAATTAAGTCGATGTTTTATAATTATACTTAATGTGATAAGTGATAAGGTACCTCTAAATGTTTGCAACATTGTCAACACTGCTAATTCCACCAACCAGAACTCAAATACAGAACAAATGATCTGCTTTCACAACAAAAAAAAAATGGAAAATAAATATTTCCCTTAACGAAAAATTTGAAATGTTTACTACTCCATAAAGGAGTAAGGGCTAAAATTATTTTGTAAGGGAAACATAAATCGTATATCGTTACGATGATTTTATTAACCCAAAGAATTTCTTTTTAATTTTGCCGCGAAAACTGACAACAGCGCACGAATTTACAACACGCTGTTTGCTTAAGGTTTCCGCTGTTAAGCACGGATCCCACGACTTATCCAAATTTCTATTTTTTATTACTATTTATTGGTTATTAATATAATTTAATTTAATGTAAAACAATTGTTGAAGAAATAGAATATTTTGACAGATATTTAAATATTCCCCATAGCTTCTTTGTGGCATAATACCTAATACCATCTATTTACTTTAATAGTTGGGGATCTTTTGACACTAAAACAAACTAATGAAAAAATATAAATCAATATTTAGAAAATGACCCTTATTAATCTTTAAAAACGACAACCGATGTGGTTGTCGAAAGCTAAGAGTGATTTAAAAAAAAATAGTTTCATTATTGTTACGACATTTTTAGTTTTAAAAAACGACCCTTTACAAATTTGACACATCCATCAAGATTAATAAGCAAGGGTCATTTTTAAAATACTAAATCATATTTTTTTATCAGTTTATTTTAATGGCAAAAGATTCCCAACTAAAGTAGTAAATTTTGACAGACACTTGATTAATCGTAATTTTAAAAAAATGTACTTAAAAACGATTAATTTATTATAAAAATGATCAGGATAGTAAGATTATCTTGTTTAAATCACAGAAAACTAACAAGAATCTAATAACCATAATCAAAACGATTATGTACGTCATCTGTGAAACACTATCGTATCATTTAAAAAAACTTCAAAATCGAAAACAAAACATAAAAACTAACAAAGATATCAAAATGAGTTTTTTCGTATTTGATTCGAAATTTAATTCTTATTCAAAATTCACTTTAAAATTTCACAAATCTCAAAATTAAGAAAATACCTCAAAACTTCTATATTTTCAAATTTTCAAAAAAAAAAAGTATTTTTTCACGAATGTTTGAAAGAAACGCAATTATTTGGAAAAACAAACAAATTAAAAAAAAATAACGAAATTAAACAAAACAAATACGGATTTTAAGAAAAAATAAAATTTTTTTCCTAAAAGTGTGCAAATTTGTACAAAAAGGTGCATTTTTAAACAATTTTACTCAGAATTTAAGATATCAAAATAGCTTTTCTAAAAAAAAATGAGTTTTTTGAAATTTTATCAACAAAAGATTTCCTCAAATGTAATAAACTGGATTTTAATAAAACCACATTTTGACATCTTTTATGATTTTTGAGATATTAATATCTTGCTTTTTGGAAATTTTAAAAAATCGAAATTTTTATATTTTAATTTTTTTGTTATATTTTGGAAATTTAAATTAGGTTTAAATCAATTCAAAAATTGTAAACAAATGCAAAAACCGCGTTTTCGTAACTTTTTCTGATTTTCAAAATATCGATATATGTATATGTTTTTTGAGAATTTTCAAATTTTGAAAAATTATTTTCTTTACTTTCTGAGATTTTTGAAAAATTTAAAAAGTTTCTTGATAAAAATAAATTTTCAAATCGGATAAACAAAACAAATGTCAATAACTTTTTTAGATTTTAAATTACGAAAAAAGCTGGAATGTTTTTTTTCGAAAAATTACATAATTCGTTGAATTTTCAAAATTTTATAAAAATTCAAATTGCATAAAATTTCTCACAAAACTCTTCAAAATTTTTAACTTTATATCTCAATTGCTGCCTGCAAATTTTTAAAAAGCGTTATATTTGTAGAGATTTTTTGGGAAAAATTTGAGTTTTTTGGGACAAATTCGCGTTTTTTGGGTAATAATTCGCAGCTTTTTGGCAAAAATTTGCATTTTGGTGGAATAAATTTGCGTTTTTTTTTTGTCAAAATTTAGTTTTTTTTTGTAAAAACGCGTTTATTTGATTTAAGTTTTTGTTATTTTTTTAGCAACCGCGTTTTTTGTAAGAATTTAAGATCTTTTTAAAAATTGAATTCAAAATTTTTTTACGCTTATCGAAATTTATGAGATTTTTAATCAATACATCAGTACATCAATTACAGTTTTAGTTTTGAAATGATAATCTGTAGATCCATATATCAAGTAAATTCGTAGAGAATTTTGAACTATTTTTTATGATTATAAACAATTTTTTACGATTGCAAACCATTTTTTATATTTGACATTTTTTTTTCGACCTTTTCAAGAATTTCTTCCAAGTTTTAACAATTTTTATGTTTTTTTCAAAATTGTTTTATGATTTTTAATATCTTTTCACACTTCTTCGACAATTTTTCCCGATTGTCAACAACATTGTCCAGAATTTCTTACAATTATTAACATTTTTTAACAATTTTCAAAGTTCTTTATAATTTTTCACACTATTGTAACAATTTCAAAAAAAAAAAATGGTTTCTTAACATTTTTTAACGACTTTCAACAATGTTTTACAATTTTCAACGTTTTATAAGATTGTCAATACAAATTTCCACAACATTTTACATTTTTTTAAATTTCCAAAATTTTTTATCAGTTTTAACAATTCTGTAAGATTATCACCAACTTATACAATGTTTAACGTTTTTGTCACGATTTCCAATATTGTTTCCATAATATATCACTCAATTTAGACAAATCTTAAATGTGCGTTTACTCGCTTCTATCAAAGATATATTTATTACTGGATGTAGTAATAATAAAGAGCACCTTTCAATAGGTTTTATTAGAGTCAATTATACAATATGAAAAACTTATGATATTAAACTGACAGTAAATAAATAAACAGTAACTTAGTGATAATGTTATAAATAATAACTTGATTTTTATTACATTCTTCCCCACCTATTTAAAAGTAGTTCTAATGAATTCAAACCATAGAGATTCAAACAAAATAAAGTTAAATTTTAATAACATATAAAATAGATATAATAAACGTAAATGAATTCTTATTTAACCAGTTACAAAATCTTTAAGGTAAGATGGTTTATTTTTATTTCTTGCACTTCTTCGTAATTCAATATCTTTAGATTGAACGTCGAATTGAATATTAGTCCCATCAAAATTTTCATTTTCTTGAGATAAATCTTCAGTCATCACATCATCAGGATTTTTATCATTTAGTGTTGAATCACGAGTATCAAAGTCAGAAGCATCAGAACTTGTTTCTTGACTTCTTTCAGATTTATCTATATTTTGATTATCTAACATCGAGGTCCTTTCACTTTCTTGATCCATATTATTTGTTTCAGAATAATTATTTAAAATTTCTTCAGTTGGTGCTAAATATCGAGTTGAAACCGTTGATTCTCTTCCATCTGGATATCTTATCAAAGCATATTCATTATTACTTTCGATTAAATCTACTTTAGTAACAAGAGGTTCGAATTTTGAGTTACGAACAAAACGTTTTAAATAAACTGGACCAGATTGTATTAACCAAGTGGACATCGATTGACCATTGCTTGTTCGTCTTGAATGTCTGAACATTCTTTCATGTGGAGTTTCATTAGTTGCTGTACAAAGTAATGATCTTATAGCATTCAATACTTCCGAAAGAACTAATTCCCATTGAGCGATCGGTTTATTTTTAGATTTCAGAGCAAGTTCAATTGTTTTCCAAATAATCCCATTATAACGTTCTACCTGACCATTACCCTTAGGATTATAAGGTGTTGTTCTGCTAGATGCAATACCATTTGCATTTAAAAACTGTTTAAAATCATGTGACATGAAAGAAGATCCACGATCAGAATGAATATAAGATGGACAACCAAATAAAGAAAATATTTTTGTTAGAGCTTGAATAGCAGTATTAGAAGTCATATCAGGACAAGCAATTGCAAAAGGATAACGAGAATATTCATCAACTATGGTTAAAATATATTTATTATTTGAAGATGATGGTAAAGGTCCTTTAAAATCAATGTTAAGGCGTTCAAATGCCGAAGTAGCTTTAATTAAGGTACCTTTACATTTATTAAATTGTGGCTTTATTTCAGAGCAAACAGAACATGATTTTGTAATTTTTTTGATATCATCAAGAGAAAATGGAAGATTTTTAGTTCGTATCCAATGATAAAATCTAGTAACATAATGAAATATGAAGATTATTGAGATGAGTTAAGTTTGGAGAAATTGAAGAACAGATACGAGAAAAAGTATCAGCCGCAGCATTCAAAGAACCTGGTCTATAGTCCATTTCACCGTTTTTGGCCGATGACAGAAATCATACTCGAAGTAAATTTAGAGTTACATCTCTCTCAGATACAGGCAAGTTAGAAATTTAAATGAGGACGTTTGTTTTTTAATACAACACTTACGTAACTGCATCTTGTTTCACTGGTAGATAAAAAGTATTCAATACGGAAGTCTTGACTTAATTCACATTCCTAGTAACCTTCATGTACGGCTCGTTGTTGAAGGGTTGAATTTAATAATTATTAATGTCATATTTTTGTAGATGTCAAACCACACTGATAGTTTCAGAAACTTACGACCTTATTTAGACAAAAAAACTGTCCGCCATTGGTAACTTGGATGACAGTTTAATCTTATTTCAGTGGTTTCTAATATCAAATCGGCCAAAAACGGTGAAATGGATTATATAAATGATGTCATATATAAAACAAGACATTTGAAGTCGCCATCTTTCAATTTTCTCATTCTTAATTTTATTATTTGTTTTTAGATCAAACATAAATGAAACAGAGCGTTGATCAGTAATAAGTCTAAAATAACGGTTCGAAAGAAAATGTCGCCATTTTTGAGTAGCTTCAACAAAAGCATATGCTTCTTTTTCTACAGAAGAGTGTTTACGTTCAGAACCAGAAAGAGTTCGTGAAAAGAATGCGACAGGTCTTCCTGCTTGGGAAAGAGTCGCTCCTATAGCTTCATCTGAGGCATCTGTTTCCACAGTAAAAAATAACGTCTTTTTCTATAGGTGCAAGAGTAGCTTTTTCTAGATCTTGTTTCAGCAGATAAAACATTTTTTTAGCATCTTCAGAAAGGGGAGGTATGCTTCGTGTCAAAAGAGTAATTTTCTTTGAAAATTGTGGAATATAGGAAGAAAAATGAGCAAACATACCGATTATTCTTTTTAACTGAGGTAAAGTAGTAGGAGGATCTAATTGTTGTAATGGTTTTAATCTTTCAGGATCTGGACGAATAATTTTATTAGAAATAGTGTAACCAAGAAGATTTATAGATCTTAATGAAAAAGAAGACTTTTCGTTATTAATCGTCAAATTATACTTTCGAGCAGCTTCCATAAAACATTTCAAATTTTTATCATGTTCATCTTGATTCTTCCCACATATTGTTATATCATCCAAATAAGTAAAAACATCTTTTAATTTCTCATTATTAATAATATTATTTATTCCCCTTTGAAAAGCAGCTACACCATTTGTGACTCCAAAAGGAATTCTTTTAAATTGGAAAAGCTGACCACATGCTTCAAAAGCAGTATAAGGTTTATCTGTTTCCTTAATTGGAAATTGATGATAGGCACTTTTTAAATCTATTGTGCTAAATACTTTATACTGTGCTACATTATTAACAATATCTTCAATTCTTGGCAAAGGATATGCATCAAGTTGAGTAAATTTGTTTATTGTCTGAGAATAATCTATTACCATTCTTTTCTTATGATTAGTTGAAGATGTTACTAAACATTGAGCACGCCAAGAAGATCTACTTGGTTCGATTATATCTTCTGCAAGAAGGCGATCAATTTCAGCTTGGATAAACATAGTATCACTATCGCTTTGTCTTCGCGATCTGATTGCTATTGGTTTACAATCAAGAGTTAAATTTTCAAATAGACTTATAGGATCTATGTTTGCTACAGCTACAGCACAAATTGATAAAGATGATTTTGAACCACCAAAACAAACTTCAATAGAGGAATGCTCCTGTAAAATGTCATGACCAATGATAACATCTTCACATAAATTTGGAAGAATACAAAGATGAACATTTTTATAATTATTATCTTTAATACAAAGATTAACGATACATTGACCAATTGTGTTTGATTTGAAAGACGTAGAAGCCATGGAAACTATTTCCTTAGAAGGATAAATGGGTAGATTATGAATTTTAGCCGATCTTTCATTAATAAAACTACTGGAACTTCCTGTATCAATTAGCGCAGAAAGTTTTATACCATTTACCAGCACAGGAACTATAGCTTTAGTTAAAGATGGAGACGCAACACTTTTATAATTTGTCGCAATTACAATAGATGCAGATTGTATAAATTTATGACTTTTACAAACTTTTGCATAATGTCCCTTTTTATTGCAGATATTACAAATTACATTCCGAGCTGGACACTTCGTACGCAGATGATAAGCAAAACCACAAAAAAAGCATTTACTTTTAACTGTTGCTACGATTGTTTGGTCAAAAGCAGACTTATTAATTATAGATTCTGGTTCATTTTGAACTGGTGAAGATTTCTCTAAATCAATAGCGTTTACACTTACATTTTGATTGTATGATGATGCCTGCTGCTGGGCTAATTCTAAACTTCGTGCTTTTTCGTATGCTTCATTTAATGTCAAAGATGAATTTTCTAGCAATCGTTGTCTAATATGCGATACAGATAATCCTCGAATGAACGCATCCCTAACGAAATCATCACGGTGCTTCTTAGCAGTAACTGCTTTAAAATTGCATTCTTTAGCTAGCAAATTCAATGCTTGAAGGTATGAATCAATAGATTCTTCTGTACTTTGGAATCTAGTTGCTAATTTATGACGATTGTATACTTCATTTACAGGCTTAACGTAAATACTTTTCAAAATAGATATGGCATCATTGAATGTACCAGCAGCATTGACATGTAAATATATTTTTGATGAAATATAATTAAATAATAATTTTAACTTGTCTGAATCATTCCAAACCATTGAAAAATTCAAAAATCTTCTATACCAGTGTTCCCATTCAATTGCAGCATCTGGAGCATCTGAATCAGTATCAAATTTTTCTGGTGCTAAGAGCCGATCCATAGCAGCCGTAAAAATGAACGCAGAAAGAGTATTGACTCTAATAAATTGTAGTAATAATAAAGAGCACCTTTCAATAGGTTTTATTAGAGTCAATTATACAATATGAAAAACTTATGATATTAAACTGACAGTAAATAAATAAACAGTAACTTAGTGATAATGTTATAAATAATAACTTGATTTTTATTACACTGGATTGCACTGGATTTTTAAAAACATTAGCAACCAAAAATCTCCACATCTCAAAACATCAAAAACCACCATAATAAACATAAAAAAACCATCTAAATCCCAAAAAATCGTAATACAACTTAACCTGAAACACTCACCCATCAATGGTGGTGGAGGACCATTGTAAGACCACTGAGAAAACTTATTTATCTCCTTTTAGATTAATAAGTTGCTTCTTAAATTGGTTCACGTTAAACTTGTAGTTGATTTTGGCCCCTTTTTTACTCGTAAATAACATAACTTCGCATTAAATGATTCCAAGCTTGATTTTCACTCAATTTTCTGATTCTTTTATATTTCTGATGCAGAAAATTGTATATGAAGATGTTATGTTCGTTTACCTTTGGTTAACGATCATTATTTTTATGTTTTATCAGAGTTTTTAAAACTTTTTGAACAAATTAAAAAAACGAAGCCAATTATAGACAAGATAAAATGTCAACTGTCATAGTTGTCAATATCATGGTAAAGTAGAAGCTCTACCCTCCATAAGTAGAAGAGATAAGTTTTGTGGTTTTATTTTTTTATTAAAAATATATATGTTACGATAAATAATTACATTTTTTTATATATTTTTATAAATTTTGGTAAAGGTGCAGAAGTTGTACCCAGACAGAACGCGCTTTTAAAGTCAGATTGACTATGGCGAGCGCTGTTGCCAACTCTCGCGTTCAAATTTACGATGGCTTGAATTTGTTTACTTGGACAAATTGAAGTGTTTTAAACGAGTAGTATTATCTACTCTAAGTCCTAATTCTCTTTGCATTTTTTAAAAATTAGCTTTAATTTACATATAATTGTTCTGAAGGCCATAAAATATTAGAATCGATGAAATATTTAATAAAATATAGATCAATACCGAAAAAAACTTTATTATTGTGACACAGATCATATTAATATAAATTATGTATAATAAATTGAATATATAATATAAAATCGTGTATTTTTAATATCTCATAGTTTAACGACTTAAAACTTCTTGATAAAATTAACCTCGCTGTTATTCCCCCAGATCCTTGTGGCCTCGGTCTAGGTTAGCTGACAATACAAACAGATTGGTTTTAAACATTTATCTTAAACTTTTTACTTACTTTACGTGCATAGAATTACTTATATACTTAAACACTTTATGTAGATATTATTGTACATATAATAAAAAAATTAAAAAATATGTTGTATTTTTATAAGACAAAATACCTAATACAATATTTTTTAAATAGGGTTTAAATCACCCGCGTTTTATTTATTTTAAACGAATACACCCATAGATCTGTATCATCAAGAAGTATAGCTTCGTGATGTATTTTTAAATATACTGAGTAAGTCGGCAGTAAACTAAAAAATATGATAATCTCGTCTACGTCATTTATAATATTTGTTACTGTAATTATTTTATAGTAATATATGCGTGTTCTCAGTTATAAACTTATTAAATATAAAAAAACTGTTTTTTTTTGTGATCCTGTTTAGTTTTTTAATTGAAGAATCATTTTTTTTGTTTTTATCTTTTTAGTTTCCATTTGTGTACATTATAAATGTGCGTGTTAATTTATAAAATGTTTTTTCATTTCTAGATTAATTAATAGAATTTTAGGGTGTTAACTGTTACTTTAAGTGTTTTGATAGTAATATTACATACAAAATCATGAATTTTTGATATGTCCAATTGTATTAAAAAATTTATATATTATTATTATTATTATTTTACAAGAAGGGTTGAGGCAAGCCTATTGAGCCCAAATGTATAATATTAATTACAATAAATATTATTAGTCATATACAATGTACAAAACTTTCAGTTATTTTAGAATACATATTTTATAGAATAAGAATTGTAGTTGGAATAGTTCATATTTTAATGTATCATGTTTAACAAACTTTTGATAAATTCTGAAAGGTCTTAATCTATGTACAAAAATGATGAATGATATTATAATGTTAATACGTTTATACAGAGTAACCTTAAATTTTATAAACTATATTGAAAATAAAATGTTATGTTTTTATTATTTTTACTTTTCTTTTGTACAATAAACATTGTTACATTTATTTTGTTTTTTTTTGTAGACCCTTACCTATTATTAAAATTCAATTACTATAACTAAGGTGCAGTAAACAGATATCATCCGCATCTTTTTGTCCAAATTTTCTTTTAAATTCGTAAATTGAATTATTACAATTAAAGACTTTTGAGTACGTTATATTTTCCGATGTACATATATTGGTTAATATGGAATTGGATTGGCGTATGAAACCAAATGATTACATAAAGCTATTGTGGAAGGTTCACACAGTAAAAATCGGACATTTTAACCTATTCTAACGAGTTTCTTACTCTGAAGAGTATACTGAATATTTTGTAACGTTTTTCAAATACACATATATGGATAAATCTCTGATCTTAATACAATAAATTCATTCAATACAGCTTTAAAACTTTTCTTGTTTTTAAAAGACTATTAAAATGTTTTGTAGCCTTCTAGAGAATCGATTATTGTGTTTTTAACTTTAATTTAAATATTACATTACAACTTGGCCTATAATTAACACTAAAATCCAAATAACTTAATCTTTTAACAGTTTTGAACATACATACTTACTTAAAATAAAGTATTTTCAAATAGAAATTCTAACCAAAATGTTTGTTTACAAAACCTTTTATCTAACACGTAAATGTAGGCCCATTGGACAGAACATGATAATTAGTATAACCGTATTTGCTATATTTTGTGGTATTTCAGTATTTCACAAGTTTCCGATTGTTACAGATATGCAATGGATCTGGCAACAATGCATGCAAATTTGAATTTCTCGCGCAGAATTCAGATCAATTTGTGAATGCGCACAGACCTGCGCACAAACAGGAACAAGTTCTGCACCCTTACCCAATAAAGATTAATACAGTTTAATGTCAAACTCTAACTGCCAATATAAAATCAAATGTCAATCCATTAACTTTTCACAATAAAATGTCAAACTCTAACTGTCAATATAAAGTCAAATGTAAATCTTGTTACTTTTTAAATTTAAATTTCAAATTCTAACTGTTCATATAAAGTCAAATGTAAATTTTGTCACTTTTAACACTAAAATATCAAACTCTAACTGTCAACATAACGTCAAATGTCAATCTTGTCCCTTTTTCCACTTAAATGTCAAATTCTAACTGTCAATATAACTCCAAATGTTATTCCGTTATTTTTCACACATAAATGTTAAACTCTTACTGCCAATATAACGTCAAATGTCAATCTTTTTTCTTTTCACATTTAAGTGTCAACCTTCAACCGTCAATATAGCTTCCAATGTCAATTTTGTCACTTTTTACACTAAAATGTCAAACTCTAACTGCCAATATAACGTTAAATGTCAATCTTGCCACTTTTCACACTTAAATGTCAAACTCTAATTGTTAATATGGTGTCCAATGTCATTTTTTACACTAAAATGTCAAACGCTAACTCTCAATATAACGTCAAATGTATACATCATTCAAAGCTTATTTTTATTAAAGTAGGCCTTGTTATGGTGATGAATTTCGCCCTGTAGGTATATTTAATCTTATTCTCAGTTGTAAATGCGCAGTTGTCACGTCCTCAATAAAATCGTAGTGTTAGTGACAATAAATAAAATAATTGTGTACTCCATTTCAGCACCATCAAATCATTAAAACTTAGTACTTTCACAAAAAAAGGAAATCATTAATTAAAAAATATATATTTACATATAATGAATGCATTTACAAAATAATAGTTATTAAATAAAAGCAAACAATAAAAACATTTAGAAAAACGTCTTCATTTGCAATTTAGAACAAATTTTCTATGTCTATATAACGGTATTAAAATAGTATATTATGCAACGAGCGTTTAATGATGGCCATTAAGATGCGAGTATGAGAGTTACGACATGAGCCGCAGGCGAGTGTCGTAAAGAATACGAGAATCTTAATGGCCATTAAATGCGAGTAGCATACACTATTTTTTCTACGACCTTTCACAAAAATAACATACAACTTATATGAACTAAAATTTATTAAATTAAGAAACGAATACAAATCATATTATGATCTAAAATTAATTATTTGTTGTACGTAATTATATTTTGTATTGTACAATTATTAAAATTAAAGTGAGACGATGCTGACGTTGCTACAGCATCAGTTGATGTTGAAGGAGCAATATGTACTTCGTTGGTAATATTATTGCACTCAATAGAGTTCAATATTTGGTTACTTACATTAATTTTATTTTGTATTGACTCGTCAATATAATTTTCGGCAACTGCTGTGGACTTCCACCCACCGTGTCTTTTTAGTGAGGTTATGTCTCCACCCGAATCAACTAATATTGTCGCAGAACTGCGAGGAAAACAATGTCCAGTGTATAAATTCAGATTCTGAAGATTTAAAAAAGTGGCTATTTGTTTTCCCATATTGCCAAATTTATTGATTCCGACATTTTGGACAGTGCATTTTCCATTTTGGTAATTTGTGAAAAAGTTTGGTGCAATACAATTTTTTGGGCGTAGATTCATATACTTCTTGCAAATTTGATAATACTTCCCTGTGATGGTAAATTTGCGTGTTGTTTTAGTTTTTGTATCTTTTATTGTTATTAAAAGAGTGGAGTCAAAATCGTGAACGTCATTAAGTTCCAACTTATATAACTCATGTCGTCGGCATGCTCCCATAATTCCAAAAATGCATACAACCTTCAACAATAAATACTGTTTATCTGGGGCTTCTGTGAAAAATTTTTTTATTTCATTTGAAGAAAATGTTTTGGCCTTTTTGGATGTATATCCTTCAGATTTTCTTTTTAATAAAGCATGTAATTTGGTATATTTGCTTATATCCACTTTGTTTTTAATTGTCAACGTAGATTTCAAAATAGAATACTGGGTCCAAAAAGTTGGAGATTTAAACTTTTTGGCCAATTCATCAAAATAAACAATTAAAACGTTTTCAGAAAAACTGGTAACCTTATTCGTATTTCGCCATTTCATAAACTGTACATACACTTTCTCGTATGTTTCTCTCGATTTTTGTGGCAACAAGTTGTTTGCTGTGCAGTTGGCACGTTCTGTTATTTCTGGTGGTGTTAAATTCTCTTCATCACTCTCAACTTCAATCATTTTTAAAGCTTTTCAAGCTAAAATTCAAGATTCTTTGACACTTTGCTTAAACTTGAACTGTCAAATGATCTATTTCTGCTGTTCATGACAGATGTGATATAACCAATAGCTATGTAATTTTAATATGACGTCACCACCTGATGCTTTTTTATTGGTTAAAAACTTGTATCTAAATGAAAATCTGTACTTTAATGAGATCCATTTAGATACAGTTGTTGAAATTTTAATTGACATTTTAAAATAGGGGAGTAGAAAAAATAAGTTTTACAACACACATTTAAATTGGACCAGCTATAAATGAGAAAAATACAAAATATTTCATTTTGTCGATAAGTATTACAGCAGCTATATATTGATGAGTTTTTCGTGGAGCTTTCCAGGTAGTACGGCATTATCACATACCAGCTATTTCAGCTATTTTGATAAGTAAAACAAAGACAAAAATTCCTAGAAAATGTTATGCTTCTTTATATATCTAAGCTCTCAAATATTGGTAATCCATTTAAAATGTGTTTAATAGTTTCAGTGCAATTATTCAGCAGAAAATCAGATACACTGATAGTAAAATAAACAAAATACAAAAGAAAATGAAACTTACAAAATTAAAAAAAAAACATATAAACAACAAAAATTGAAGCTACAGATTTGGTTAAAACTATTGTTAATTTGTTCGGTATGTATTTTTAATCCACCTCCATTATTTCATTGGATATATTAGAGTCACTATCAAATCCAAAATAGGAATCGTCAGAATCTGATTCCTCCAATGAAATAATTAAAGAAGGAATATTGTCATGTGAGCAGTTTCCCATGTAAGTAGTCCAATCTGCCAAAATAAGTTTGTCTGTATGTCTACAAAAATATTTTTCCACATATCTGGTGTACATTGTCTTAACGCTTCTGTCCAACTTTTTTTAACCCTATTCCTGTCCGAATATAAAGATGCAATATTTTTGTTTTGTACGTCTTTGTAAAGCCCCATGCCAACTCTATTGGATTATATTAACAGTGGTATGGGGGTAGTCGAAGTACATCATGTCCATGTTGCTTTAATATTTCATCTACTACCTATTTATATCTTATCGTTACTTTTGTATGGTTGAAATGTAGTGTATAATTGTTTTTTTGCCATTTTTTTTGCCAAATGCGATGTTATTGCTGTTCACCCATTCCTACATTATCTCTTTCTTTTGCTGAAAATGTAGGTGGTTTGTTTAGTTGAACAGAACGATAACATGACATTTGTCTGAAAAATTGGATAAAGCAGGAATAAGTTGATTAATAATCCAGTTTTTGAAAATGTTACCATTCATAGTTTTGTGATAGTCAATATCAGTATTTGTAGAGTCTAACAACAACTCACATCTCTCTAAAAACCCAGTATTTGTCCCTCCGTGTAAAATTCTAAATCGCTTTCCTTCAGATTTCAAATGCAATGGATTACTTTTTAAACCAGATTCATGTAGGTACCCATCGGCGGGGTGGAGTACCATTTTTGTATATCCATGTTTCGTCTTAGTACACAAATCTGATTGATTTATTGCGCTTTTTTAGTTCCATAAATTTCCGAACAAAAACGAATTTGGTGATTTTGATATGTCTTTGCTCACTTAAAATTTGTCGTCCGTTTACTTTTTTAAATTTATATCCTCCCATTGATTTTATAAGTGTGTATAAAGTGGTACGTTCACCCCTAAAATCCAAATTTTGTTTCACATCAGTCAAAAGTTTGTCTAAAATAAAATATTTGTTGAAGTTATACTTCTATTCGAACACCCTGTAGAAAAAGATTGTGTATAGGTAAATGAGAAAAATCATTACATATGTAATGGTGTGAGTAAGAGAGAGACAGAAACACTTATAAGGTATATTGTTCGGTAAAAACAAAGATAAAATATATACCACATGTTATTAGTCATAACTATAAGTCCTTTAAATACCGTTTAAACATTCAGTACATTGAAAAGGGATAGATATAAGTAAAGGTGCTGCACCGGTTTTAGCCCAAAATCGACCAATTTCCCATGTAAATCTCCATAAGAGAATCTAAGGTTCATTTCGGTAAATTTTTGCTCTTTTTGATACAGCGCATATAATTTGAATAAAATTTCGTTGTGACGTAATGGGAATGGTCGGATGGGACATTTTTTCAATGGGGGGTATTTAGGGAGGCCCATTGGTGCATCTATACTTGTAAAAATTGGTTACTCATCATTTTTTATTTGGAAGAATAGTTTATATTTACTTTAACAATAAAATACTTTTTTAATTTTAATAACATCAATAAAATTCGTGATATGTAGTCTGGAGTGGAGATATTAAGGATTCAAGGTCAAATAGGTAAATGAGCAAATAGGACATTTTTCAAAGGGGGTTATTTAGGGAAGACCCATCTATACTTGTAAAAATTGGTTACTCATCATTTTTTATGTGGAAGAATAGTTAGTAGGTAATTTATATATTTACTTTAACAATAAAACACATTTTTAATTTTTACATTTATTACAATATATATAAAACAGCTCCTCATATATAAATCTTATTTCACCAAATAAAATGTTGTTACAGTCTGATCAATTTTCTACTATAAATTTTACTCACACTGCTTCTAGACGTGGTTGTTTTCTTTTTTAATAAAATTAAAATAATTAAAATGGTACAACTAGAGAACTGTAATAACCCCTAATTATATTAAGTATTCATTAAAGAATTAATAGAATAATGACATAATGACCCCCGGGCAATGTCTCGTATGTATCTGATATAATATATCTTTTATCGTCATCGGGGCTAAGAGCTATTTTGGTATAAATTCGCTATTAGATTCATAATGCATAGGTAGTGGTTTAGAATTTTATTTATTTTATATTTGTGTTAATTATGCAAGGTCTATCTTTTAATGATTTCTATATATAATATTTTACATTCTAATAATGAAGGTAATAATTACATATAGAATTTTTTCATTTAACTGTATATATACTCGATTCGGATACCTACTAGAAAAAGTGTTCAGTTTGTGCAAATAAGAAAAGTAAGTTAACATTTATATTATTTTATTGATAGATATTTATATATAAATAATTTTAGATGGATCTCAAACAAATAAATGCAATTTCTATTATAGAAAACATTAAAAAACCTATAATAAATTTAAATGATATGGTTTTGGGACAACCATACAAAGTTATAAATGCTAAGGTTGTGAATAGCAAATTTGGAGAAACGATTTTGGTGGAATTGGAGGAAAACGTAACGTTCCTTCCTCAAAGAGTAACGGAAAAATATAAACCGTTCATTAATTATTTTGGAGGTGAAAAATATGGATTAGTATTTAGAGGTTCAATTGATGTAGGAAAACAGCATCCATATGCTTCGTTTGAAATTGTTGAATTTTAAATTTTAGTTTTAAATTTTTTATTTTTTATTATTATTGTTATTATGGATAAGGTTAGGGAATTAATAAATAATCATATACAAACAAAAATTACGCAAAGTCCAGACAATGTAAATGAACTTATAAGATGCAATAAAATGGATTATCAAAAATATTTTAACATCGGTTAATGTCGGTAAATTTCGATAAACTTTACTAAGCTTGTTACATTGAATCGTACATTTTGTATCAGGGAACTATGAAATTGGAACGTGTTTTAAACATCGATTAAATCCGTATTTTTCGATAAAATTCGATGTGGTCAGTAGGTACAACAGTGAATAATTTATTTTGTTTCAGACTAATATGAAATTAGAAGATATTTGCATTAGGAAAATTTGCGAAAATATATCTGAAGTTAATACTTTTATTCGAGACTCACCGTTACCTCGAATTTTAACATTTAAAATTGTTAAAGCTTATAGAAAATATAAATGGAGATTTATTCTAAAAAGCATAAAAAACACTGTTTTATGGAGCTTCGATATTCCTTTTGATATGTTATATAGAAGAGATGATCCAAATGCTATAGCAAGATTAACAGTAATTGATCATTCTGATTGGAAAACAGAATAATATGATAAATCTGAATATTGTATTTGGACAAATCGATATCATATTAAAAACCTTAATTTATGGTATTGTCGTTCCTGTTACAAACATTTTTTGGCTATTTTAAAAAATTATAATATAAATATCAATTTAATAATTTTAAGAGATCATTTTTATTTAGTTTGCAAAATTGACTCCTTACATTGTATCTATAGAAATAAGAATATGTGGTGTCAAAATAATTTTAATCATTTATTGTTTGGACTCAAAGAAAAATATAAATGTGATTTTGACCTACATGATTTATAGGTACTCTTTTTATAGTTCTGAACCACGATTTCATCGTTTTATTGATTCAGGTGATAGCGATAGTGATGACTAAAAACAGTTTGTATTTTTCGTTACAAACACTTGGCTGTTTTAA
The DNA here is from genome assembly GCA_964028335.1 of Altica lythri. Lineage (NCBI taxonomy): Eukaryota > Metazoa > Arthropoda > Insecta > Coleoptera > Chrysomelidae > Altica > Altica lythri. The sequence continues at coordinate 1,152,534 of CAXIIO010000488.1, forward strand.
AAATACCAATTAAATTCTTAAAACTAGTATTATTATAGATTAATATAAATTAAGAAATTTATTGTATGTAAAGGTTAATATTGTAATAAAATTCTTTATTTTGTAAATGTTTTATTTTTTATACCTTACATTCTTCAATAGCTAATTTACATAAATTACACTTTGATTGTGATACAGGTGATCCATCTACATGAGTTTGCCAAATAGAAGGTCTGAAGGTGAAACTTTTTCAATTATGTATTGTAAAGGAAACAATTTAAGTTCTTCTTCTTCACTAAACTCACACAATCTTCTCTTAAAACTTCAATGATCTTTTAGTGGATTATACATTTTATTCTCCAGATTTCAAAAACTAAACAAAATTTAGTAACCTCTTATATATTATATAATCTCTTCCTTATAAAACTCTACAAAACATTATTTTTAGTTATCCAAGAATTATGTGATTTATCCATTCCTAACCATTTAACATACAGTCTATTTCCTTTTTTCTTAAAACTTTCTCAACTCAATATGCATTTGGATTTTTAACTACTTTTTGTAATTCTTCGGTATAGAAACAACCTAGAATTTCTTCGTTTCTCGAATCTTCTAACAAATATGTTGTAAGATTGATGTAGCGAACTTTCCGAATTTTAAAAATTTCGTTTGTCCACAAAAGTGTGTAACCTTTCGCAAAAGCATGTCGATACTTGCTAATTCTGACGTAATCACCTATTTTAAATTCATTTTCTCGAGAATCTTTATGATTTATTTTAATTTATTCAATTAATTTCAATACCCATTAAAAACCAACACAGCGGTTATATTCCTTATATAATATTTTACATTCTAATAATAAAGGTAATTTGTTGTTACGTAAATTGAAAATGAAAGTGAATGTATATATACACACAAGGTATTCATACTAAGAGAATAATCTTTGTTTTAAACGATTCGATAGTTAAAGTTTATTGTGTGTGTTATAAAATAATATTTCTAAACAATAATAAGCCTGTCATAAAATTATTTGATTTGGTATTTGGTGATTTCAATAAGATTTTTACCGCAAAAATTATAAAAAGTAAATTTGAAGAGTGTGTCCTGTTGAAACTTGAAAGGAAGTACGCTTTCGTTTATAGAGGTTCAGTTGATGTGACCAACCAAAATTAAAATTTTAGTTGTAAGTTTTATTTTTTTTTATTATTATGAATCAGGTTAAGGAATTAAGGTTTAATTGAAATCATAGTTTATCAATTAAATTAATAAATCATCATATTAGAAAGTCTAATTTTCATTTGAAAAGACACGAAAAATGCTTTGGAATAAATATACTTCACCTTTACCTTTTCTTCCATTTTTATAATACTATTTATTTTATTTTTATCGTATCGTTTAATGGCAACTGGTCTCAATTTATTAGACTATTTGGACCGTAAAATATATATTTCATATCAATTTTCTTTCATTTCTAACAATAAGATTCTTCCTATGTAACATTTGTTATCTTAAAAGACTGCATAGTAACCTTTTTTATTTTAATGGTTAGATCTTTGCTTCCTTCTTGGGCATCTATTTTTATTCTTCGATATCTAAAGCAGTTCCTAATGAATTAGAAATATTGGAAAATTCACTAGTAGACTCGTCTGAGAATTCATTAGTCATTTCATCTAAGTCATTATCTTAATCATTTGTAATATTAGATTACTTAAGTTCGTTCCTGATTTAAAGATAACTTTTACATGTGAAATTATAAAAAATATGAACATTTCAAAAACATAAAATGAAAATCTATAAAAATTCATTAGAGTTAACTTGAATATCTGAAAAATTTACTGAAAACTATAAAAATTTAAAAAATCATAATCTAAAAAGATGAGGAAAAATTGGAAGAAAATCATAAAAACTGGGAAATTTTAAATAATTATATAATTTTGAAAAACTGAAAATTTAAAAAATCCTTTAAATTTGTAAAATTGTAAAATTCATGAAAAATGGAAAAATTTATAAAGATTTAAAATTCTGAAGAGTTTATAAAAACTATAAACATTTGAAATAATCATAAAATTTTGAAAATCAGAATTACTTGATCTTTACAAATAAGAACACAGATAAAAAGTAATTTTTAGAAAGAATCAATTTAAATTAACAAATAATGTTGTATTAACAAAACCATAAAAATGAAAGGTTACATATGGTAGTAAAATTGAAATAAAAAACTTGTTTCTACATTGGAATGTGTGTTTTTGATATTTCTAAAATTTGTGTGATATTAGTATTTTTTATCATAAGACCAACTGTAACTAGTGAATCGTTTAATAATATAATAGATTAAAAATATCTTAATACCATCAACAATACAACATCCAATTTATAAAGTTTATAATTTTTTCAAATTTTACATTTTTGTAAATTTTTCCATTTTTCATAAATTTTACAATTTTGCAAATTTAAAGGATTTTTTAAATTTTCAGTTTTTTAAAATTATATAATTATTACAAATTTTCCAATTTTTCTCATCTTTTCAGATTATGATTTTTTAAATTTTCATAGTTTTCAGTAAAGTTATATTCAAGTTAACTCAAATGAATTTTTATAGATTTTCATATTTTTTGTAATTTTTCAATTTTTGTGGTTTTCTTTTTTCAAAATTTTATTAAGTTTTTAAATTTTCATAATTATTTGAGAATACTTCGAATCCAGTTGTAAAAGGATCCTACACAAAAATGTTTCTTTTTTGTATTATATTATTCTCAAAATCTAAATTCACAGTAAATTTTTCAGATATTCAAGTTAACTCAAATGAATTTTTATACATCTCATTTTCTTTCTTATAACATTTTTATTTCAGTTTCTTATAAAAGTTAAAGCTCGATTTTGGAATATTAAGGGGCCCGTTTTAAGCAAAAAATATAATTTAATTAATCAATTTCGAGTGGTCAATCTTTAGCCTCTTCCGTTATAATTTTTAGATTTTCTTTCACCATAGCATAAAAAATCTCATTGTCAATGTGATCTTCCAGGTTAAAATCTCTGAGTCGAAATCTGCCAAACCACTTTTTAACTATTCTAAGAACAGGACTATGATCTCCATAAACTTTGGAAATGTTTTTTGTGCACCTCCAATACTCACACCTTTCCGAAATCTGTATCATCAATTCTCAAATATTTCCTTTTATTTCTCAAACATTTCCTAGATTTTCTAAATTTCCCAAATATTTCCTTTATTTCCTAATTATTTCTTTTTATTTCCTAAATATTTCTCAAATTGTGTACACCTATTTCCTAAGTGAGAGACCACTCGTACTGAATATACAAAAAATTATTGACCGATGTTTAAATTACTTTTATAGTGAAGCAAAATTAAAAATAAAAAATTGAAAAATTATGAAAATTCATTTAAATTAACTTGAATATCTGAAAAATTTACTAAAAACCATAAAAATTTTAAAAATCATAATCTGAAAGGATTAAATTTGCAAAATTAAAAAAATTTGGAAAAATCTTGAATTTTTGAAAAATTGAAAAAACTTAAAAATCTGAAAAATTATAAAAAAATTTAAAAATTCACAAAAATGTAAAATTTCAAAACATTTAAAAACTATAAACATTTGAAATAAGAACACAGACAAAAAGTAATTTTAGAAAAAATTAATTTAAATTAAGAAATAATGTCGTATTGACAAAACCATAAAAATGTAAGGTTACATATGGTAGTAAAATTGAAATGAAAAACTTGTTTCTACATTGGAATGTGAATTTTTTATCATATACTTATTTTTTTTAAACTAATTGTAACTAGTGAATCGTTTAATAATATTTGTTAAATCAATAAAAATTATTATTATTTATGCATCATATTTTCTCTCTTATAAAAGTTAAGGCTCGATTTTGGAATATTAAGGGGCCCTTTTTAAGCAACATCTGACTAACTATAACCGTTCAGTCTTCGGTCCGACCAAAAGTTTACGTCTTCTCCATTATCTCAACAATTTTTTAAAACTAATTGTAACTAGTGAATCGTTTAATAATATTCGTTAAATCAATAAAAATTATTATTATTTATGCATCATATTTTCTCTCTTATAAAAGTTAAGGCTCGATTTTGGAATATTAAGGGGCCCTTTTTAAGCAACAGCTGACTAACCATAACCGTTCAGTCTTCGGTCCGACCAAAAGTTTACGTCTTTTCCATTATCTGAACAAAACATTATAATCTCATCAAAAATCATCTATATATATATATATATATATATATATATATATATATATATATATATATATATCTTAGGGTTTTTAAAAACAAATTTTTACAAAAAATTTTTTTGTTTCAGTTGCAGTAACATCATATTTTATTTGGTTAATTTCACAAACATACTCATTCTGCTTAATATGTTTGAAAAATTGCTTTTACATATTGCAACTATTTTGGATCTTGTCACGACCAGTTATGATGAAAAAAAGGTACGAAATGGACTTATTCAATGTGTTAAAGCCACTAAGAAGATAAAAAATGTTATGAGATACGCTAAATCTACGGGAGAGAAGCAGAAATTAGAGGCTCAACTAAGGACTATTAAAACGTTAAAAAATCAACTAAAGGCTAAATGCAAAAAGGGGGCAGGTTTTACTAAAGAAACTACTAAACATAGAGTTCATTGGGATGATTCTATTTCTTCATTTAATTCACGCATTAAAACTGGTGTCATATCAAATATTAAACATAAAGATCCTATTCATTTTTTAGAGGACTGTAAGAGATTATTTAAACGAAAAATCCAAAATATACTTAAAACAAATGAAGCAGTTAAAGTCAATACAGCTTTTTGTGGTGAATTTGTTATAATTAAGGGAGAAAAGATTCTCAACGAATATAAATACTTTACTACATCGAACTCTGCTATATATAAAACTACTAATATAGATAAGTGGTTTGATGATAACGTATCAAAACTTATTCAAAAAGATTTAGAAGAATTCCAAGAGAGTGATAGTGGGTGGAGTTTGAAACGAGTGATAAATTTAGGTGTTAATATTAATAAATTTACACCTCAACTTGGATCATCTTATATAGATTTACCTCTTCAAATAAAAAGGAAAAAAGCATGCATTAATGTTAAAAATATGGATCAAGCGTGTTTTGCATGGGCAGTGGTGTCAGGTTTATATCCAGTTGCGAAAAATACTCAAAGAATTAGCCAGTATCCACATTATTCAGGGGTGTTAAAACTAAAAGGTATTCAGTTTCCTATGACAATGAAACAGATTCCAAATTTCGAAAAACAAAATAATATTTCGATAAATGTATACATACTAAAAAAGCAAAACAATAATTTCATTACCCTTCCTACATACCTTACTGAAGCAAAAAGAGATAAACATGTAAACCTGCTTCTAATACAAGATCAATATGATGATGATGAGCCCACTAGATACCATTACGTATGGATTAAAAATCTTTCTAGACTTTTGTCCAGTCAACTTAGCAGAGAAAAAAGCAAAAAGTATTTTTGTGATAGATGTCTACACTATTTCCGTTCTGAAAATAAACTTGCTAAACATACCGAAGATTGTATAAAAAAGAATGATACTGCCATCAAGTTTACACCCTGAGAAACATTGGTATACAATATCTTGTTTAAAATTGCCACTAAGAATGGTATTCACATATAGAGATTAAATAATACTAAAATAAAACACATTAATATAGTGGTTAATATTAATTTTATTTTATATGAGAGAAGAAGAAGAACCAAATTTCTTTGCCCCTCTTTCTGTACAATTTAAAGTATCAACTTCAACAATATTTGAAAAAAGTTATAGGAATGATGAAGGATGAGAATAATGGTTGCATTATGACTGATTACGTTGGACTTCGATCTAAATTATATACCATTAAATTAGCCGCATCAGAAGATGAGGTGCAACAACTAAGAACAAAATTAAAAGGGGAAGAATATGAAAATGATGAAATTGAACAAATCTTATTAAATTATGGTGTTATTAAAAAAGCAAAGGGAGTTAAGTCTAATGTTAAAAAGAACAATATAACTTTTGATGATTATATTATGTGTTTAGAGACTTTTAGGTCACAAACAACTTCACAAAACCTTATACGATTGATGGGTCATCAAGTATATTCGATAGTCCAAGAAAAAATAGCTGTTAGCCCCGATGACGATAAAAGATATATTATATCAGATACATACGAGACATTGCCCGGGGGTCATTATTCTATTAAAAAAGAAAACAACCACGTCTAGAAGCAGTGTGAGTAAAATTTATAGTAGAAAATTGATCAGACTGTAACAACATTTTATTTGGTGAAATAAGATTTATATATGAGGAGAGCTGTTTTATATATATTGTAATAAATGTAAAAATTAAAAATGTGTTTTATTGTTAAAGTAAATATATAAATTACCTACTAACTATTCTTCCACATAAAAAATGATGAGTAACCAATTTTTACAAGTATAGATGGGTCTTCCCTAAATAACCCCCTTTGAAAAATGTCCTATTTGCTCATTTACCTATTTGACCTTGAATCCTTAATATCTCCATTCCAGACTACATATCACGAATTTTATTGATGTTATTAAAATTAAAAAAGTATTTTATTGTTAAAGTAAATATAAACTATTCTTCCAAATAAAAAATGATGAGTAACCAATTTTTACAAGTATAGATGCACCAATGGGCCTCCCTAAATACCCCCCATTGAAAAAATGTCCCATCCGACCATTCCCATTACGTCACAACGAAATTTTATTCAAATTATATGCGCTGTATCAAAAAGAGCAAAAATTTACCGAAATGAACCTTAGATTCTCTTATGGAGATTTACATGGGAAATTGGTCGATTTTGGGCTAAAACCGGTGCAGCACCTTTACTGATATACAAAAAACAGTCTGAACTAATGTATGAATATCATAGTGACGGACCACATGATTATTTGACAGATTAATTCTGTCACGTAAGTATACATATAAAGTTTAGCATTTTATATTAATAATAATATTCAGTAATGAGTATTTTATTGTATTCTACCAATAGTGGAGAAAATAAAGCACCAAAACCTCCGAATTTTGTAACGTAAGGTGGATCGGAATGCGTTTTTTTTGCATTGGATTCGTTAAAGTATCAGGAAATTTGTCGCTATATTTATTAATGTAAAAATGGAAATTGCATTTCTGCATTCGAAAAGTACATTCAGACAATAGAGAGAAAACTTACAACTCGGTAAGTATTGCTGAAAATGGGTTCAATTTATATACTCGGGTTTTTTGGAGTCGCTGAACACTAATATCACGATTCCAAGTCTCTGCGGCACTTGGTGTCTCGGGTATTTACCTCTTCTCCTAGGGTTTTATGTAAATTCTGTATGAAATCAGTGCACACTTGGTACTCGGTGTTTTTTTTTTGAGTCGCTTCATACAATTATAATAATAGCGATGGTGTTCGAAACACCTGGTGCTTAAGACGGACCTCGTCTTCAGGAAGTTTTTTGCAAATTCGATACAAAAAGATTGAGCCTACGGTACTAGGAGGTTTTTGGAATCGCTTACCACGAATATCATGTAATGAGTTTGCTAAATCATTCGCATACAAATTTATGAATCCATGCGCATGCATAGAAGTATAACTTCTGCCGGCAGTCCCATTGACTGCCACACTATTTTGAAGTTATACTTCTATTCGAACACCCTGTAGAAAAAGATTGTGTATAGTTAAATGGGAAAAATCATTACATATGTAATGGTGTGAGTAAGAGAGAGACAGAAACACTTATAAGGTATATTGGTCGGTAAAAACAAAGATAAAATATATACCACATGTTATTAGTCATAACTATAAGTCCTTTAAATACTGTTTAAACATTCAGTACATTGAAAAGGGATAGATATACAAAAAACAGTCTGAACTAATGTATTAATATCATAGTGACGGACCACATGATTATTTGACAGATTATTTTATAATTCTGTCATGTAAGTATACATATAAAGTTTAGCATTTTATATTAATAATAATATTCAGTAATGAGTATTGTATTGTATTTTACCAATACTGGAGGAAATATAGCACCAAAACCTCCAAATTTTGTAACGTAAGATGGATCGGAATCGGAATGCGTTTTTTTGCATTGGATTCGTTAAAGTATCAGGAAATTTGTCGGTATATTTATTAATGTAAAAATGTAAATTGCATTTCTGCATTCGAAAAGTACATTCAGACAATAGAGAGAAAACTTACAACTCGGTAAGTATTGCTGAAAATGGGTTCAATTTATATACTCGGGTTTTTTGGAGTCGCTGAACACTAATATCACGATTCCAAAAGTCTCCGCGGCACTTGGTGTCTCGGGTATTTACCTCTTCTCCTAGGGTTTTATGTAAATTCTGTATGAAATTAGTGCACACTTGGTACTCGGTGTTTTTTTTTTGAGTCGCTTAATACAATTATAATAATAGCGATGGTGTTCGAAACACCTGCTGCTTATGACGGACCTCGTCTTCAGGAAGTTTTTTGCAAATTCGATACAAAAAGATTGTGCCTACGGTACTAGGAGGTTTTTGGAATCGCTTACCACGAATATCATGTAATGAGTTTGCTAAATCATTCGCATACAAATTTATGAATCCATGCGCATGCATAGAAGTATAACTTCTGCCGGCAGTCCCATTGACTGCCAGACTATTTTTTTTTAAATATAATTATCAACATTTTCATTATCGGAACAAAAATAAATTGCTTAATTGTAAAACTTTTAAAAGTGTATTGTAAATTATCTACCTTTCGTTTAAATTTGTAAAATATTAATAATAGGAATTATTTTGCTATTGAAAAATCGGTTATTGACTAATTTAATGCATTTTTATTAAATAACTAATTTACAAAATGTTTAAATTGGCTACTATAAGTATTTCACTTCTGTAGCAAAGCTTAATTTAACGTTGAAAGGACTGGATGCGTTTCTTTTTCTTAGTGAAGAGAATCATTTCTGTTTTTTTTTGCGTTTAATAGACAGCAATTGCTCTTTACACAATGTTTCGAAAATTTTAAAAGCTACTTGCTTTCTGTCGCGTAGGGTGCTTTTAAACTTTCCTATTGACAGAATTCAGTAGGCTGCTGTATAGATTTTGTCATGTTCATTGAGGCGATCAATTAGGCTGTCTAGAACAATTTCTCATAGTAGAGGTGATAAAATCCCTTCTTGTAGACAACCCCTCGTATCTTGACATCATTTACAGTTATTTCTATTGCACGCATAAAGAGCATGCTGAGAATCCATCCGCTTACTGTTGTAAGTACATTTCGATTAGTAAGCGAATGCATTATTTTCGGGAACGTGGTTTTATCGAAAGCTCCCTCGATCTCGATATCTATGAATACGCCTTTCTTGTCCAATGATCACTCGACCTGACCAACCACATGATGTAGTGCCGATCGGTAGATTTCCCTGTTGATTGGGATGCGAATTATGTGAATAAAAGACTAAATAAATATGATATTGGAAGATGGAAGTTGAGGTTGATTGATAAAATAAAAAAAATTGGAAGATATAAAAAAATCTTTTAGTTGAATTATAAATTTATTTACAACATTATGTTACGTTTTTATCAATGTGAGTTTTAATATGTTTTTTTAAAACACTGGATTGTGTGAAACATTTTAAACATATTTTACATTTAAAAGGTTTTTCGTTAGTGTGAGTTCTAATATGACTTTTTAAAGTACCGGATTCTGTGAAACATTTCGAACATATTTCACATTTATAAGGTTTTTCTTCAGTGTGAATTCTAATGTGCTTTTTTAAAGAACCGGATTCTGTAAAACATTTTGAACATATTTTACATTTAAAAGGTTTTTCTCCAGTGTGAATTCTAATGTGCTTTTTTAAAGAACCGGATTCTCTAAAACATTTTGAACATATTTTACATATAAAAGATTTTTCGTTTGTGTGAGTTCTAATATGAGTTTTTAAATGACTGGATTGTGTGAAACATTTCGAACATATGTTACATTTAAAAGGTTTTTCTTTAGTGTGAGTTCTAATATGATTTTTCAAGTTACTCGATTCTGTGAAACACTTCGAGCAAATTTTACATTTGAAACGTTTCTCGTTAGTGTGAGTTCTAATATGAGATTTTAAATGACAGGATTTTGTGAAACATTTCGAACATATTTTACATTCATATTTGTCGCCAGTATTTTTACAATTTGGTTCCTGTTTTCTAGAATCACTATTGATGCTCCGCTCTGAATTTAATTCTTCATCAAATTCTTGAACATCCATTTTCAAATCCGGTAAGTCTATAGTAGAGTGTAATTCTTCTTTTTTAATGTCAAATTCGAGATTCAACTCATGATTAGTTTGATTTGAAATCTCATTTTCATTTTTAGTATTGAAAGAATTAATTGAAGAATAATCCATGGCCACTGTTACGAATTGTTGTGGGTTTTCGTATTCTAATTTTGGTTCTCTATTTTTGTATGGTTGTTCTTCAACTAAAAATAAGCAAATCTGTAACTATCGGTAACTAGATAACAGTTTTTTTAGAATAAATTTTAAAATCTGCAAATATTTCGACCATCCTCGTATATTTTTCAAACAAAATGCATTTTTGACTAATTTTAAAACTTTTGTATCAAAATTTGATAATATTTTTACTAAAAAAACAAAATTTTCATCAAAAATAAGCAAATCTGTAACTGTCGGTAACTGGATTATCATTTTTTACAATAAATTTTGAAATCTGCAAACATCCTTGTATATTTTTCAAAAAAAAAAATGCATTTTTGTAAGTTAGCTCTATAGTAGTAAGTAGAAAGATTTTAAAAACAACACCAATAATCATTATCGACGTTATTTCAGAAGTTCTGTAGGATTTTTCGAAAAAACGCCCGTGCTTTTTTTCAAATTTTTCATATCTTGAAAACCAAAACAGATATTAAAATGCAGTTTTTTCCATTCAATCAAAAATTTGATCCTATTTCAAAAACACTTTAAATTTTGCAAAAAATCAAAAAACAACTGAAATATAACGATTTTTCGAAAAAAAAAAAAAAATCCGATCTTTTTCCAATTTCTCATAATTTGAAAACCAAAACCCAAATTTAAGGTAAATAAAAAATGATTTGAAGGTAAAATGATATAAAATGTAATTATATATGAGCTTACTTATTTCCATCTGATTAAAACAATGCATTTTGGCTGTTGGTTCGTCCACAATTTCTAATTTTTCTTCTTTTATTACAAAATTATCTTTTATAATATTTCCTTTCTTACTATTCTCACCTAAAATTAAAAATATAAATATTTTTTTAAATTGATATTTCGTTATTTTTGAGTTTTATTTAATGAACAATTCTCTTTTTTATTAAATCTTTAACTTTTAACAATTTTTTATACATTTTCCATACACAAAATATTTCCAATGATAAAATTTGATCTTACCAAATTCAATCAAAATTTCAATTTCTTCCATTTGAATTCCAGCTTCTGTTTTTTCTTTCGAAACATCCATTATGGAATTTTCTTCAGCTGAAATATATTGGAAAATTATTTTATAAATAATTAAAATATAACAAATTATCCCAAAAACATAAAAATTACAAAATTTCTACAGTCACAGCATATCAAAATATGTAGTATAAAATTTGACATTTCGATTTTCCTATTTGCTTTGGTAAATTTCCAATTGGTAAAATTTGATAAAATTTCACACAATCATAAAAGAAAGTCTAATTTATGCATTAGAATTTAAATTTTAAAAATATCTCAATTAATTTTTGAGATATACCCAATTTTCTAACAGCATATCAAAATAATATAAAATTTGACATTTCCATTTTCCAATTTGTTTTTGGTACACTTCCAATTGGTAAAATTTTACACAATCATAAAAGAGAGCCTAGTTTATGCATAAGAATTTAAATTTTAAAAATATCTGAATTCGTTTTTGAGATATACTCATTTTTCTAACACTATTACAAAAAAGTCTAAAATCTGACATTTAGATTTTCCAATTCGTTTTTGGTAAACTTCCAATTGGTAAAATTTGATGAAATTTTACACAATCATAAAAGAAAGCCTAATTTATGCACTAGAATTTAAATTTTAAAAATATCTCAATTAATTTTCGAGATATACTTATTTTTCTAACACCTTATCAAAATAATATAAAATTTGATATTTTAATTTTCCTATTTGTTTTTGGTAAACTTCCAATTGGTAAAATTTAATAAAATTTCAAACAATCATAAAAGAGAGCCTAATTTATGCATTAGAATTTAAATTTTAAAAATATCTCAATTACTTTTTGGGATATACCCCATTTTCTAACACCTTATCAAAATAATATAAAATTTCATATTTCGATTTTTTTATTTGTTTTTGGTAAACTTCCAATTGGTAAAATTTAATAAAATTTCACACAATCATAAAAAAGAGCCTAATTCATGCATTAGAATTTAAATTTTAAAAATATCTCAATTATTTTTGAGATATACCCAATTTTCTAACAGCATATCAAAATGATATAAAATTTGACATTTCGATTTTCCTATTTGTTTTTAAATAAATAATAAATAAATAAATGCTTTATTTTAGCTTTTTAGCTACAATATTACAATTTGTTAAAGATAACAGTTTTAAAAAAATCGTGTACAAAATTAACATTATACTTGAAAATACATTTTTCTAAGTTTATTTTTAAAGATACCTATATTCTTTATTGTTTTAATATCTGTAGGAAGAGAATTATACAGCCGTAACCCTTCTACCAATAATGATTACTCAAATATATTTGTATGATACCGATCTATAAAATAATCTGCTCCCGTTCTTAAATTAAAGGTAATCATATCAGATCTTTTTATTAAAAATCCTGACATAAATTGTGGTATAGTCCATTTCACCATTTTTGGCCGATGACAGAAATCATACTCGAAGTAAATTTAGAGTTACATCTTTCTCAGATACAGGCAAGTTAGAAATTTAAATGAGAACGTTTGTTTTTTAATACAACACTTACGTAACTGCATCTTATTTCACCGGTAGATAAAAAGTATTCAATACGGAAGTCTTGACTTAATTCACATTCCTAGTAACCTTCATGTACGGCTCGTTGTTGAAGGGTTGAATTTAATAATTATTAATGTCATATTTTTGTAGATGTCAAACCACACTAATAGTTTCAGAAACTTACGACCTAATTTAGAAAAAAAAACTGTCCGCCATTGGTAACTTGGATGACAGTTTAATCTTATTTCAGTGGTTTCTAATATCAAATCGGCTAAAAACGGTGAAATGGACTATATTAAATTATTTTTTATTTTATGAATAAAAACCAAATTGGCTTCCTCTACCATTTGTTTTATATTTAGAAATTTTAATCTGGATAACATATCATTTATACCACTATACCTACTGCATTTTAACAATATTCTCATGGCTCTATTCTGTAAAATTTGAATTTTGTTTAAGTTCTCATTAGTACAATATAATAAAAGTGAAATGCAATAAGTAAACTGGGGATATATTATCGCATTATAAATTATACGTCTCGACCAGTCTGATAATTTATACGCTATCCTCTCAAAATATCCTATTTTTTTCCCCAATTTCTTACACATATAGTCTAAATGGACATTTAAATTTAATTGAGGGTCTAGTATGACTCCTAAATATTTTATTTCTGGCATTTGATCTATTGGCATAGAATCGATTTTTATTTCATAATTACTCTCAACAAATGATTTACAATTATGCCTCGTACCAAGAATCATGCATTTTGTTTTAGAAAGATTTAATTTTAATCTTTTATACCTTAATCAATATTTTAAGATGTTTAGATCTTTATTTATTTAAATTGTAAAAATCATAGAAAATTATGAAAACTCTTGTGAAAAATAAAAAATCATAGAAACCCTTGAAATTTATACAAAAAACAAGAAGAAAATGGTAAAAACCATAAAAAACTGTATGAAACCATAAAAGAACAAAAAAATAGTAAAAAAATCTTACATCGCTGAAATCTGTAAAAAATCATAAAAAGCAAAACCCTATAAAAATCATAGATGAACGTAAAAAATTGTCAAACAAACAGAAAATCGTATAAAAATCATTAATCTCAATGAAAAATCGCATGAAACCTTAAAAAATCGTATAAAAGTATAGATAATCTCAAAAAATCACAAGAAAATCATATAAAACCTAAACAAATGGAGAAAAAATTGATACATAAATACCTTAAAAAAAATTGTAATAAAATCTGAAATAAACGTAAAAAGCCATAGAAAATGATAAAAAAATCACTTATAGTGCACTTTTTGTGGAATCAAACAAGATGTATACTCTGTTAACTTGTTAGAAACTGTATTTTAACAAGAACATAATTTCTACACTATAATGACTTAATTCAGTGAATAAAAGACTTACCTTCAGAATAAAACGATCTTTCTTTTAAATCTAAGTCATTATCAGAGTTATTTTTCACTTCAGACAAATCACCAACTGGGTCTAAAAGTTCTTCCTTTAAAACATTAAAACCAAGATCCATTTCAGTTTGATAACAGTTCTGATTTTCGACTTGGAATTGATCATAAAACTCTTCCTCTACTTTAATTTTTCCTTTAAAAACATCCATTCTGTGATTTCCTTAAGGTGAAAACAATTTGTTATTATAAAAAACACTAAAATTAGTCTAGAAACTGTAAACTACGTACTGTGTAAACAATAAAAATCAACAAATTGACAACTGTCAAAGTCATAGCAGGGTTGCTAACTTCACACTGGTGTCTTGAATTTTTGTAGAAGGTCAGTTCTTATAAAAGATTAATATGTATACAAAATATGTATCATAAAAATAAGTTTTCCCGATAAAATAATCAATTTGTATTGTTTTTAAAAGTGTAAATAATAAACAATCGTTATTTTAGCTTTTCATGTAAATTGTATTGATGGTCTCGTACGCTATTAAAAAACCGGTCATTATATAAAAATATTAATTTTTATAAAAAAATATGATTTAAAATCCCTAAAAAATCTTTATTTTTATCGTTAAAATAGTTTTTAAGAAAATAATGAATTCTGGTTTCAATCAAACGAGATTTGTGCTGTTTTAAAAATTATAAGTGAATTTATCTGAATATACGTTAAAGTAAAACAGTTAGGGTATAAAAAATAATATTGACAACTATGACAGTTGACATTTTATCTTTTCTATATTTGACTTCGTTTTTTTAATTTGTTCAAAAAGTTTTAAAAACTCTGATAAAACATAAAAATAACTGTCGTTAACCAAGGGTAAACGAATATAACATTATCATATACAATTTTCTGCACCAGAAATACAAAAAATCAGTGATAAAAGAACCAAAAAATTGAGTGAAAATCAAGCTTGGAATCAACTAACGCGAAGATATGTTTTACTTACGAGTAAAACGGGGGCCAAACTCGATCACAAGTTCAACGTGAACCAATTTAAGAAGCAACTTATTAATCTGATAGGCGATAAATAAGTTCTCTAGTGGTCTTACAGAGGTCCTCCACCACCATTGATAGGTGAGTGTTTCAGGTTAAGTTTTGTTGCGATTTTTTTGGGATTTAGATGGTTTCTTTAAGTTTATTACGGTCGTATTTTGAATATTTTATGTATTGAGTTGTGGAGATTTATGGTTTTTAATCTTTTGAAGAATCCAGTAATCAATACTTATTTCTTTGATAGAAAAAAGTAAACGCACATTTAAGATTTGTCTAAATTGGGTGATATACTATGGAAACAATATTGGAAATCGTGACAAAAACGTTAAACATTGTATAAGTTGGTGATAATGTTACAGAATTGTTAAAAATGATAAAAATGTTTGGAAATTTATATTGACAATCTTATGAAAGGTTGAAAATTGTAAAAAATTGTTAAAAATGTTGAGAAACCCAAAAAGTTGGTGAAATTGTTAAAATATTGTTGAAAATTATAAATAACTTTGAAAATTGTAAAAAAGTGTTATTAACTGTAGGAAATTCTGGACAATGTTGTTGACAATCGGGAAAAATTGTCGAGAAAGTGTGAAAAAATATTAAAAATCATAAAACAATTTGGAAAAAAAAAACAGAAAAATTGTTAAAAGTTGGAAGAAATTTTTGAAAAGGTCGAAAAAAAAGATGTCAAATATAAAAAAAACGTGTGCGTCTCAGGAGGCGCGACAGAAGTAATAACTTGAACTATTGGACTATTTAATAATGAAATTGTTTAACTTGAGAAAAACTTTGCCTATTTCATTAATATGATAATGTGTATAAATTTAAAAATTTAAATATTTTGAAAATTCTGAAAAATTTGAAAATTTGTAAATTCTAAAAATTTTGATAATTTTGAAATTTCTAAAAAATTTTGAATATTTTTAAAAATTCTAAAAATTCTCGAAAATTTTGACCATTCTAAAAATTTTTTAAAATCCTGAAAATTTTGAATATTTTTGTAAATTCTAAAAATTCTCAAAAATTTTGCAAATTTTGGAAATTTTGAAAATTCTAAAATTTTTTGAAAATTCTGAAAATTTTGAATATTTTGTAAAATTCGAAACATTTTGAAAAATTTTGAAAATTCTAAAAATTTGGAAAATTTTTGAAAATTCTAAAAATTTTTAAAAATTCTGAAAATTTTGAATATTTTTGAAAATTCTAAGAATTCTCAAAAATTTTGAAAATTTTTGCAAATTTTTGAAATTTTGAAAATGTTGAAAATTCTAAAAAATTTTAAAAATTCTGAAAATTCTAAAAATTTTGAATATTTTTGAAAATTCTAAAAATTTTGAATATTTTTGAAAATTCTAAAAATTCTCAAGAATTTTGAAAATTTTTGCAAATTTTGGAAATTTTGAAAATTCTAAAAATTCTGAAATTTGGAAAAATTGGAAAATTTTTGAAAATTCTAAAAACTGAAAATTTTTAAAATTTAAAAATTTGAAAATTCTAAAAACTTTGAAAATTCTAATAATTTTGACAATTTTAAAAAATTCAATCATTTTGAAAATTTTGAAAAATTCAAGAATTGCTGTCTCTATGCGTTCAGTATAAGATGTTTGGGAAAAGCATAGAGAGAGAGAGAGAGAAATGATATTATTATTATGTGTTAAAATGATAAACAACACATTATGATAAACGCTTTTTTCAACGATAAACAACGCGTTATGATAAACGTTTTTTTCAACGCGTTACGCTAAAAATCAGTTACCCTCCCAT
This sequence comes from Altica lythri, assembly GCA_964028335.1. Classification (NCBI taxonomy): domain Eukaryota; kingdom Metazoa; phylum Arthropoda; class Insecta; order Coleoptera; family Chrysomelidae; genus Altica; species Altica lythri. The sequence continues at coordinate 1,169,765 of CAXIIO010000488.1, forward strand.
AACAAGTTATCACTTCAAAATTGTTTATTTATTATTTATAATCATAAATAGTTCAAAATTCTCTACGGATTTACTTGATCTATGGATCTACAGATTATCATTTCAAAACTAAAATTTTAATTGAACTACGAATGTATTGATTAAAAATCTCATAAATTTCGAAAAATTTCCATAAGCGTAAAAAAATTTTGAATTCAATTTTTAAAAGATCTTAAATTCTTACAAAAAACGCGGTTGCTAAAAAAATAACAACAACTTAAATCAAATAAACGCGTTTTTACAAAAAAAAACCTAGATTTTGACAAAAAAAACGCAAATTTATTCCACCAAAATGCAAATTTTTGCCAAAAAGCTGCGAATTTTTACCAAAAAACGCGAATTTGTCCCAAAAAATCTCCACAAAAATAACGCTTTTTAAAAATTTGCAAGCAGGAATTGAGATATAAAGTTAAAAATTATGAAGAGTTTTGTGAGAAATTTTATGCAATTTAAATTTTTATAAAATTTTGAAAATTCAACGAATTATGTAATTTTTCGAAAAAAACATTCCAGCTTTTTTCGTAATTTAAAATCAAAAAAAAGGTATTGACATTTGTTTTGTTTATCCGACTAGCTGACCCGGCGAACTTCGTACCGCCTTATCGTAGCAATGATGCACTACTTTATTTTGTATAGCTGACCTATCTTAGGTATGAGTACCTATTCAATTTGAACTGGAATCTGTAATATCCTCCATATAAAAATGAATCCATAATTCCCTGGTCTCGCTATACCTGAAAGTCCACATTATAACTAAATGCAGCTCTGTAGGGATTAAACACAACATTTCTATCTTGATATAGATTCCGTTCAAGTTCATTTCGCGCTTCGCGTTGGTCATCAGTTTGATTTGCTCTTATATTTCTTTGACTTGCCGTATTTCGAGTTCTGCGGCCTAAGCTTGTACGTCTGGTTGGTGGCATTGTTAAAAACGAAAATCCAACTAAAAATAAAAAGCTCTCATACATTTTCTGTATAACCATGTATACCAAATTGTAGTATTGTGTAGTCACCAAAAGTTACTAAAAATCAATTTGAAGCTGTGAACTTACCGTGATTAACAAACACTTATTAGCAAACAAAAATCTTCTTAGTCTTTAAAACAAAACAAACTTAACAAAAATCTTCTTAGTCTTTAAAACAAAACAAACTTTATCCAAAATATGGAGGGTAGAAGTAATCCAAAACTAAACTCGCGTAACGAATGTCAATGTTATTCACAGCCATAGACTATATTGAAAGAGCATCGTTTGTTTGGAAACGTGGTTACTTAATTAAATTAACCTGTGACATCACACGGTTAGGGGTTGATGTCACATTTAAGGTTTATTTAATTAAGTAACCACGTTTCCGAACAAACAATTCTCTTTTAATATAGTCTATGGCTGTGAATGACATTGACATTCGTTACGCGCGTTTTTAAAAATATGCAAAATTAAATGTCTATTTTTCAATATTTCTGAGAGATTTTCTTAATATTTTCTTCCGTAATAACCTACTCCCAATAATAACAAATACAACACAAAAAGAATTAGTAAAATCGGTCCAGCCATTCACGCGTGATGCCATGACCAGAAAAAACGGGTTTCATTTTTATATATATAGATTTGAAAATTCATTTTTATCAAGAAACTTTTTAAATTTTTCAAAAATCTCAGAAAGTAAAGAAAATAATTTTTCAAAATTTGAAAATTCTCAAAAAACATATAAGTATATCGATATCTCGAAAATCAGAAAAAGTTACGAAAACGCGGTTTTTGCATTTGTTTACAATTTTTAAACTGATTTAAACCTAATTTAAATTTCCAAAATATAACAAAAAAATCAAAATATAAAAATTTCGATTTTTTTAAATTTCCAAAAAGCAAGATATTAATATCTCAAAAATCATAAAAGATGTCAAAATGTGGTTTTATTAAAATCCAGTTTATTATATTTGAGGAAATCTTTTGTTGATAAAATTTCAAAAACTCATTTTTTTGATATATTAAATTTTGAGTAAAATTGTTTAAAAATGCACTTTTTTGTACAAATTTGCGCACTTTTAGGAAACAAATGTTCTTTTTTCTTAAAATCCGTATTTGTTTTGTTTAATTTCGTTATTTTTTTTAATTTGTTTTTTTTTTCCAAATAATTGCGTTTCTTTCAAACCTTCGTGAAAAAATACTTTTTTTTGAAAATTTGGAAATACTTATAGAAGTTTTGAGGTATTTTTTTAATTTCGAGATTTGTAAAATTTTAAAATGAATTTTGAATGAAGAATTAAATTTCGAATCAAATACGAAAAAAACTCATTTTGATATCTTTGTTAGTTTTTATGTTTTGTTTTCGATTTTGAAGTTTTTTTTAAATGATACGATAGTGTTTCACAGATGACGTACATAATCGTTTTTTTTTTTTGGTGTTTTGATTATGGTTATTAGATTCTTGTTTGTTTTTTGTGATTTAAACAAGATAATCTTACTATCCTGATCATTTTTATAATAAATTAATCGTTTTTAAGCACATTTTTAATAAATTACGAATTATCAAGTGTCATTAAAATAAACTGATAAAAAAATATGATTTTGTATTTTGAAAATGACCCTTGCTTATTAATCTTGATGGATGTGTCAAATTTGTAAAGGGTCGTTTTTTAAAACTAAAAATATCGTAACAATAATGAAACTATTTTTTTTAAATCACTCTTAGCTTTCGACAACCAAATCGGTTGTCGTTTTTAAAAATTAATAAGGGTCATTTTCTAAATATTGATTTATATTTTTTCATCAGTTTGTTTTAGTGGCAAAAGATCCCCAACTATAAAAGTAAATAGATGGTATTAGGTATTATGCCACAAAGAAGCTATGAAGAGTATTTAAATATCTGTCAAAATATTCTATTTCTTCAACAATTGTTTTACATTAAATTAACTCATATTAATAACCAATAAATGTTAATAAAAAATAGAAATTTGGATAAGTCGTGGGATCCGTGCATTTCCAATTTTTCGTTAAGGGAAATATTTATTTTCCATTTTTTTTTTTGTGAAAGCAGATCATTTGTTCTGTTTTTGAGTTCTGGTTGGTGGAATTAGAAGTGTTGACAATGTTGCAAACATTTAGATGTACCTAACCACGATGATATGTTGGTTGCATACTACAGTTATGTTTAAGAGTTGCCCACTTGTTCTACCTAAAATAGGACCAGTGAATATAAGACAGCTGACAGACTGCCAGCTTTTAAAAATGACGCACAAATTATTACCATTTTCTAGTGTTCATTTCACAACTACGTTGTAAAGAGTTTACAGTCTTTTTTTGTGCACGCTTGTTAATATTATATAAATATCTACATAAATTATATTAATTGTTGATCAGTTTTAAAACTTTTAATTAAGGTCAGTATTATAATTCATAAACTATAAATTATATCAGAATTTTGTAACCAACACCAAATTTCATAAGAGGTATTTTGATTTATAGGCACCTACGCTTTATTAATTTCTCCGAATTCACATTTACCAACAAAGATGAATTTAAGTGATTCAGAATCAGAGATAGATGAATCAGAAATTGATTTAAATAAACTGGAATTAGAATTAGTTGACGTAAATATTAAAACCGAAGGTTCTTCTATTGAATACGACTATGAAGTGGCAGAGGAAATAAATGTCAATAATTTTGGATTAAATAATGATAATTCTCAACCTATTAAACAGGAATTTGAAAGTTCCGATTTTGAAGTAAAAAAAGAATTATTACATACTGAATGCGATTTACCTACACTGAAGATTGAGGATATCGAATTTTCAGATGTAAATTCACAGCCAAGGAGAAAATTAGGTAAGTTTTTCTAATTTTTATATAATTTTTTTTAAGTTTTTGTAAGAATTTTTTTATATTGTAATATTCTTGGTAATGTTCGTTAGGTTTTTACTGATTGGTAATTTTTCTATATTCAGTTCCGGTTTAACAATAATAGCTTTAAACAACGAGCACGTTGTAAGCTCGTACGTTAGAATGGAATTGTTCTGCCATAATAATATCACTTTTAGGCTATTGAAAGTATCATATTATAATATTGTAATAATTTTTGAAATTATTTTAATATTTAAAAAAAAACAACAAAACATTCAGATATGTGGCTTTTTTGTGTTCATAATATTTTTTGGGTTTAAATTATACAAATTGCTTTATATCTCTTGAAGTTAATTAACCACAAGGAATCCTTTTAGTTAGAACTTTATTGAAATTCGTACAAAATGCTAGTTTTACAATTGAACATTAATTAATTGTCAAAAGTGACTTATATTAATATACATATAACAACTGAGATTCACAATTATAAATTTTGAACATCAACACTTCCTCTCAAAATGTAATAATTAGTTATCTTCAACAACCTTTAAGCCCATCATTCTTCTTAGGTTATTGAATTGACTTCTAGGTAAAGCCTCTGTCATTATATCAGCAATTTGATTATTGCTCGAAACATAATTTATTTTCATTACACCATCTTGAAATTTTTCTCTTATGAAGTGAAATCTTATGTTTCGATCTTTTGTGGAATTCAGGATTTTTAATGAGTTTTATAGCACTCATATTGTCAACGTACAATATTGGCTTTTCTTTAAGTTCTGTTATGTCTTTAAACAAAAACTGCAACCAGATTAAGTCTTTAGTTGATTCACTAGCTGCTATGTACTCAGCTTCAGTGGTTGAAAGAACAACACTTCGTTGTTTGTGAGTTGACCAACATATTAGGGAGCCTCAATACATACAAGCAGTTCCAGTCCGCGATCTTCGTGTTTCTGAATCCCTTGCATAATCTGCATCGCTAAAAACCTTTAAAATACTTGCTTCTGTATTTTCTTTGTAATGAAGCCCTAAGTTCTTAGTCCCTTTCAAGTATCTGAATATTCTTTTCACAGCAAACCAATCTGATTTCGATGGGCAATTTAGCTTTTCAGATACAGTACTTACGGCAAATCCAATATCTGGTCGTGAAGCAATTATTAAAAACATTAAACTTCCCACTGCTTCACGATATGGAACATTTTCTTCCAGTTTTTCTTTACTTAAATTTGGAATATCTCCAATGTTCTCACATGGGGTACTATTAGGCTTACAATCGAGCATATTAAATTTTGTCAAGATCTTTCTTACATACGCTTCTTGATTAATAAAAATACCATTTTCCATTTTCTTAATTTCCAGACTAAGATAATTTTCTAAGGGTCCCACAGTAAATTTAAAGGAGTCTTTTAATGCTTGTATAAACGAGATAGCTTTATTTTCTTTCGATGTCACTATAAGACCATCGTCAACATATATAGCAATTAATAATTTATCATTTTCTCGATTCCTTACAAACAAGCATGGATCGGCTGAACTAGGTTTAAGATTTTCTTCTTTTAAGAACTTTACAAAACGTTCATTCCAACATCTTGGTGACTGTTTGCCACGTATTTTAATGAATTTAAAAACACAAAATCAAATTTAGAAAACAAATAAATTTACTAATTGAAATTCGACTCCAGCTGAGATCAGTAGTGGTCTCTCTACTGGCAAATTAGTGCCCAGCTCAGCCGTAGAGGGTAGTAACAAATGATAGTGAGTCGCGCCACCGATTTGGACGGTCAAAATCGGAAACCCCTGATGTTCCAGGCACTACTTCACCCACTGGAGATAATCAAATAAATTCAAAATTTTAAACGGTACTATTTGAATTGCCCAAAAAAAAAACGATAAAGTGAGCTAAATAAAACAAAATATCAACTAGACCCTTCTTTAATAAAATTTAAGAATTTACACAACCGCCAAGCCTCTTGCTTGACAACGCTTATGATATTTAAACAAAATATGTGAGTTATATTAAAAGTGAAATTAACTAGAATGTGTGATCACACGCAATACAAAAACAAGGAAAAATAGATTTTAACAAAAAACTAAGTCACGACTTAAGACTAATATAGCTTATCTGTTAATCTGAATAAGTTTCCGCAGTCCTGGGCTTCTCCAATACTTAGACTGGTACCAAAATCAAGCCTGTTCTAGAACCAAAAGGCTTGCACCAATCGTAATAACTTAAACTCGTACTAAGTATAGGATCAGCAATCCAAATTCTGCTTAACTAAGACTTATGCCCGTAACTAGAAATGTAGCCGGTAACTAAAACCCTAAAATCGTAATTTAGCATTAACATTAGCTTAAACAGATTGTAATGACTCCTTGAATTAATTTGACTTAATAACTTTAATACAGTTTGTACACATTAACTTAAATTTGTACTACAATGAAAGAATAAAAATGAATTTAAATGAATAATACAACATTTAGAAGTTGACTTCTCTGAATTTATAATTAATAAGCAAAACTAATGATTTAAATATACTCAACAAGCTTAAATTTGACTTGCTAGTCACAGCAAAATTATAACAATAAATTAAATCAAAATTTAACATAAAATTAATTAATAGTAGTAAAAGAATAAGCAAACGGAGTCTAGTTATTGAAAAATAAAACCTATATACAATACACAAAGAAATACACATGTAAAGTCGAGATATTAAAACTAGAATTGCGACTATATGGCGTTATTAATTTATTAAAAATATAATTACGTAACTCACCTATTTAAAATAGGGTTTCTTTTCTCGGTAAACTTGTGACACAATTACTTCGTTGCTAACTGCAATGATGGGGAATCCTGACCACAATTCGCTGTCTGAACAGTCTTAAACTACCAAATACCACAACTGTTTGTTCGTTCGTTGGACCACCTACACTCAAAGAAACGAGAGAAAGAAACCATGAGAATCGACGAACCACATTTATAAAGAAACGTGTACTCACCAACAGAAGATTTAATTAAATATCCGGACACAATGCCGTATTTTCCACCGAATTCACCAAAATTCAGAAAAATCTCTTCCACAATATTCGATGGAAATAAACGAGGTTAAATTTCGTAAATCCAAACTAAATTGTCTTCGATGATTGAAGATTACAAATTAAACTCAAGACAAATCTTCTTAACGATGCTTCCACCACAAAGGTTCGTAAATGAAAAGAAAGACGATTTCCCACGTCACTTCGATCACAATAATTTGACACACGTCGAAATAAGATATGGCCTCTACTATAGGGACAAACCGTAGCTTATTCAGCCAACAACTTACGAACAAACAGGGGTCATTTGATACGACCCATCTTAATATTTATATAGACGACAACAAAAATCCCAACATTACCTAATTTTCCCATTTATTTTCGATTTTATTAAGCAAGATATAAATATATCGAAACACTGACTGCAAAACACTATAGAATACGATAGAGCTATCGACAAAAAAAAATAAGAAGATGTACCAGGCCGGTGAAAGCGAAAGTGACAGAATATTTCTAATACTTACAAGTATTCCTGATCTAAATTTTAATAAATATACTTTCAAAACAATTACAGCGATATTAAGAATAATTTATGGTCGAAAATAATAAACAACAGTTGGCGATTAACTATAAACGAACCAATCAGCCGGTTCTCGACCCAGTAGACCTTTAATAATACGAGCTTTCAAGGTAAGAATACACTGTTTTTATTGATTTAAATATCTCAGTGTTAACGAGAAAATAGCCCGTGACATGTTTTAAACCGTATAAACTACGGTTCAATTTACAAACCCTGTCCGTTCCGTCTTCAAAACCTTGAGGTTGTGCCATATATACTTCTTCTTTTAGGACTCCGTATAAAAAGGCTGTTTTAATGTCGAATTGGAAACAAATTAAATTTTCAGACGCTGCAACACTCAAAACTGCTCGTATAGTATCAAAACGTGCTACAGGACTGAATACCTCATCGTAATCCGTTCCAGACTTCTGTAAAAAACCTTTCGCTACTAACCTAGCTTTATACCTGTTTACACTTCCATCTGTATTAGTTTTGATTTTAAAAACCCATCTGTTGGGAATTAACTTTCTGTTTGGAGGTAGTAAGACCAAAGTCCAAGTACTATTTTCATGAAGTGATTCCATTTCCTCTTCCATAGCCTTCATCCATTTATCATTGTCATCCGATTTGAGGGCTTGGTTGAAATTCTCTGGTACTTCCAATATAAAACAATCTGCTAATAAAATATAGTCTTCCAGATAACGAGGTAAACGATTCGTTCTTCTTCCACGACCGAGCATTTCCACGACTTCTTCTTGAGAGTCGTTAGGTGTGTTTTCTAGCAAGGAATCTTCCTCTACATCCCCACCTTCAATACTACTACTTTCTCCCTCTACTTCTTTGCCATCATTGTTCATATTGCTATTTTCATCCACTTCCTCTCTACTGCTGTTACCTTCTTCCTCTAGCTCTATAATGTCGTTGTTTTTATCTTGTCTATTCAAATTTAGTGTTACTTCCAAAGGAATTTTCTTTTCAATAATTTCTTCTTTTCCAAATACGATATCTCTACTTCTAATTATTTTATTTTTATTTTGAATCCAAATTCTAAATCCATCTTTCTCACCGCAGTATCCAACAAAGTAACCAAGAATACTCTTTTTATCTAATTTACGTCTTTGTTGTTTTGGTACATGAACGTAACATTTGGATCAAAATATTCTAAAATGATCAATAGAATTAATTTCTTTATTTGTCCATAAAGCTAAAGGTGATTTGTTTCGAATAGGAGTAGGCCCTGTTCGATTTAAAACATAAGTTGCAGTATTAATAGCCTCTGCCCACAAAAACAAAGGTAAACTCTTTGAGTGAATCATAGATCTTGCACATTCTACCAAGGTTCTATTTTCTCTTTCAGCAAGTCCATTTTGTTCTAGGGTATATGGCATTGTCACTCTGAAATTAATACCTTTATTTTGCAAAAGATTACGAACTTTAGAATTATCAAACTCTTTTCCACCGTCGCTTAGAAATTCTTTTATAGCAACTCTAGTAGTTTGAGCTTCTTCTAAAAATACTTTTAGGCTATCAAATACTTCGTCTTTTGTTTTTAAAAAGAAAACCCGACGATATTTCGAAAAGTCGTCTTTAAAACAAACATAATAATTTGCTCCTCCTAATGACGTGACTTGCATTGGACCACAAACATCTGCGTGAATTATTTCACCTGGCATGTTTGGTCTATTCTCACGTGTTTTAAACGGTAATTTTTGTTGCTTACCCCAAATGCATCCTTCACAAAACTCACTTTCTTCATCTGTTGCAATCTCTATTCCGTAAGTTTTTAGAATTCTTTTTACATGCCTCTTATTCTGATGACACACTCTTTCATGCCACAATTGCAAACTATTTCCATAAGAAGCTGTATAGACTTCAGCAGGTATTTTTGGGATACATGTCTTCATATCTAAGGCATAAAGTCCACCTGATAATTGTTTCCCAGTCATACAAATTTTATCGTTTTTCATAAAGTAACAACCATTTTGATTTACTTTAAAATCAAAACCTTTCTTAATGGTTTAACCTACAGATAACAGGTTTCTGGTAAGTTCTGGAACAAACCAAACATTTTCAAGATGATTTGTAAAATATCTATTAGAAATTTTCATTTCTACATTTATATTACCTTGCCCATAGGCTAAAATTACATTACCATTTCCAATACGAATTTCCTTTGGAGAAACGAAACTTTCGTTACTAGCAAAACTACTCTTATTCTTAGTCATGTGAACTGATGCTCCTGAGTCAGCAATCCAAATATCAGCCTCACATAGAAGTAATTCTTCGGATTCACATGGAAATGCTTCGCCTTCAGCAATACAATTATTTCGAGAGAATGAATTCTTGTTTGCTCCTTTATTTAGACAAGTTTTTGCAAAATGACCAACTTCATGACATCTAAAACACTTAAACATTCTAGACTCACCTTTATCCTTTCTCTTTTCTTTAGAAAAACTGTTCTTCTTTGCAAAAAAGGCAGTAGACTCGCCATTTCTTGCTGGTAAACGCATTTCAATTAATCTTAATCTTTCTATTAGCTTATTCACATTCCTCTCCTCTATAGGAACAGATTCCCACACACTCTTAAATTCAAAATATTCTTGTGGAAGTGTAGACATAATTCGACTTATCAGAAGTAACTCTGGTAATTCAGTATTAACAAACCTTTTCAACTCTTCGTTTAATTGACTGAAATTTTTCTGTAGTCTTGCGATGTGCGTTATAATGTCTTCTAATGGTTCCTTTTGTAGAGTAAAAAACTGTTCCATCAATCTATCCACTCTTTGACAAGAGCTCTGTTCGTAAACTGACATTAGTTTATCCCATATAGACTTTGAGGTATTACAGGTAGCTACAAGCTCAAGATTAGCATCATTTATGCTTCCTACCAAGATTAGTTGGGCTAAAGAATCAGATTTATTAAATGACTTTATTTCTATTAAATACCTAGCATTTCTTGCATCTACAGTTTCATCACCTTCTAGCGTTTCTCCATCTCTTTCGGGCTTTGGAATTTCTCCAGTAACTACTCCTAATATGTCATGATGGACTAAAAGTAGTTCAATCTGCCTCTTTCATTTTGACCAATTTACTGCTCCCTCCAGCTTTGCGATGTGAGCTTTGAATTCCATATTAAGCTCCCGCTTGTACGTGATACCTTATAAATTCGTCAATTTTTTTTGTTCTCTTAACGTGGCTAATTTTACAGCTCTGCGTTAACAAGGCCCATAACCTCTTGAAGCCAATTAACCACAAGGAATCCTTTTAATTAGAACTTTATTGAAATTCGTACAAAATGCTAGTTTTACAATTGAACATTAATTAATTGTCAAAAGTGACTTATATTAATATACATATAACAACTGAGATTCACAATTATAAATTTTGAACATCAACAATATCAAAAAAAGTTGATAAAATTTCCAATAAAAAAGATAAAAAGAAAAAAGTGTTTTGGTTTAAGGATGATCGAGATGTTTTTGGTTGTATCACAGACACTGTTTTTAATTTCTGCTTTCTTTTGATATGTTTTAATTTTTATATTTTTAACAAATAAGACATTTAATAACTTTTATTGCCCAAGTCATTTAAAAAATCATGTAAGATACAAAACTGCGAAGTGCTATTCGATTTAAAGATATGGGTAAAAATGAATTTCTTTCAGTTTGTTTATTTTATTTTGAAAATTAGGCAGAAATTTTAAAAAGTTTATAAATAAGTGGTAAAGAAGAATAATTTTGTATAAAACGATATATTAAAATAATCAACTCTTTTTTAGTCTGTAACATTTTTGCGTTTCAGCATTGGTTTAAACTCATACATAAAACTTTAATAAAGTTTTCTCTAAAACGGTATGTTGTAAGCGTTTGGTAATAAATTGACTAAGATATTTGTGATAAACAGTCACTGTTTTCAACAAAATTATTATTTTAATTTTTTTAATATTAAATATTTTAAAAACGCATTTAATTACAGTTGGATATTGCTGAACATATCAGAATTCTTCTATATCATTTTAAAACTGTATTTAATTATCTTTATAATTCTAATCTCGCCTTTTTGTACGTTATCTATTTTTTTTTCTACCACATTCTTTGCAAAATATAGAGCAAATCAAATTTTTCATTGTTTTCGAGTTACATTTAAACTATAAAGGGCACATTTTTATCCCTACCTTTACATTTCACCCTTATATGTTATAGCACACCGCAGTTTTTATCTCGATTAACTACTTAAAAGATTCCTGAAATAAAAATATATAAACTATTTCCTACTTATATTTGTAGTATGTATATTTATACATTTGCTACTTTTATACTTTTTAAATAAAAGGTACCAGACGATATTATAGGCAAAATTAGCTTATTTATTTTTAAGAAATTAAAATTTGAATCACATGTAACTTTGTATAATATATATACAGTAAAACTTTTGTTTACGGACACTTTTTAATATCGCAAAAATATATATCGGACAAACGGCCACATTAAAAAAGTTTACTAAGGTATTTTAAGTATAAATTTCCTCTATATAATGGACCCTCTATATATACTATATTTATAAATAATCCTTTATCATTGAAATGGACCTCCTTTTATCGGACAGGTACCTATAGAGGATTATTTATCGTAAGTACACTAAATTGTATTAAATATTCTTTTTAAAATTTTATTAAAATGGGTACAGAACAATTAAATTTCGACCTCCTGCTATTTTACAGGTAAAGAGATTCATTTTAATATGTACCCTAAATTGTCATTAAAATTATCTAATGGATGTATTTTATTGTTAAGTTAGAGGATACTACAAACTAATTAAACAGTAATACACAATAACTTATTGTATAAATACCTACTTTATGCAGGAAAAGTATTATTTTAAGAAATAAAACTGTCTAAATGATAATGTTATTAGTAAAATGTGTCCATAATTAAAGAAGAAGCTTCAGAAACTGCAAGAGAACTTAAATTTGATAGTTTTAAGGCTTCTAACTGATAGCTAGAAAAATTCTGTACGCGACACATTCAAATTTATTTGTGAAGAAGCGGCTCATATTGACCTTAATATCTTAGGAAATTAGAACAATAAATTAAAATGTATTCTGGAAGAATATTTAGCAAGAGATATTTCTAACATTAATAAAACCGTGTTGTTTTACAAAGCACTGCAGAATAAAAAGTTTTTTTAAAAAATGAAATATGTACAGGTGGAAAGTCCGCGAAGGAAAAATAACAAATTTTACATACAAATGTACAAACATGCTTGGCAATAAAAAAAATCCATCAGTTATAGGGAAGGCACAAAGTACAAGATTCTTAAATGAAAACCATATTGATAAATTGGCTTTAAAAAAATTAAAAACTTTACCAGTTATTTTATTCAAAATTTGAAATTATAACCCTACTAGATAATAAACCAGACCTATCTATACTTCGTTTAGCATATTATCAAATATAAAATGTCAAATTTCAAACTACCATCTAATTCATCTTTAATATAATTAAAAAAATATAAATAAAATACGTATTTATATATGTTAATCATATTCTTAAAAATCAAAGACATAAAAGCATATCTAATTAAAATGTTATTATATATTCTATAATTTAATTTTTTTGTAATATCATGTTTTTATTTTAACATATTTTTATTATTGATATATAAAAGCATCTATATATATTTAAGCCTTAAAAAAGACGAAAATAAACGTCAAAACGTCGGAAATTTATTAATAACTTTTAATATTTTTTGCCTGTCCTCAACACAATTAACATCATTCTGAAATATTAAGTCTCTTTTGAAAAAAAAAAGGTTGTTCATTTTGTTTTTAATCAGTTCAGATTTATTTGTTTTAAAGTTATTTTATGATGTATAGATCAGAGATAAAAAAGTATATATAAGTTGGTTGCGCATGTACCTCAAGCTTAAATCTGTCGAATATTCTGGAATGAAAACGTTTCACGCAGAAAAATTTATAGAACAATAGCGAAGTACGATCATGTCTAAATATTTCGAAAAGTAAAAGACCACGTGCATTTACTGCACAGAGTTCAGAGAGTTTAGCGAAAACTAAAAAAACAGTTTGAAATATTAACGAGAAGACTGGCTCGTCAATACAGATCATCTAAGAGTACCATATCATTGGAATTGCGAATAAATTGTATTAAATATCAATAGAGATACGTTCAACGTAGAGTAATATCCTGACAGTGTATATATATTGTTATGATTTGATTGGATAAAATTTTTTTGTATTTGATACTAGGTACGTAATATGGAGGGTAGAAGTAAGGAGGACCATCTCTTATAATTAGTTGAAAAAGTGTCCAGCTGTTTACAGCAAATTATTTATGGAGGGTAGAAGTAAGGAGGACCATCTCAGTGTATTAAAAGGTGTCCGTTGAAATTGGGCAAATTAAGGGGGCGCTATAGTAGCAAGTGGAAGAATTTTTAAAAGAGCTTTGCATAGTCAGACTTGTATTGATAACTGCATTTCCAATTTTCTTTAGTTTGTTTTCGAACATCATGCTTATGACGATATAATCTTTTGAATAAACCTAGCAAGAAATATCCAAAACTGTCTTCTGTAACACCTAAAACTTTTGTTTTCAAAAACAATATCTTCCAAACTTGCCATATGCTGTCTCAATGGAGGTTTTTACAGCTTTTATGTGACTTGCCGTGTTCGTTAGTTTGTATGGGTGAAATCTTGGAAGATAAAATTTATCGACTTTCAAATGATTTGAAAATTTGCAGAGATATGTAAATTGGGTGACACTGTAATATTATAATATCAGTAAGCTGATATGATGATGGAGATAGAAGGTAGCCATAGCATCTCGGAGATGAAACTACGTATCCCTATCGAGTGTAAACTCGTTAAAATCGTCTTGCCAAGCACTTTTCAAATACATGATATTTAGTGACAACACTAAATTAAGAGGAAAAACACTTTGCATTTCTGCTGCACTATCAGAAATGTAAAGATTAAGACAAAATTAAAAATAAAACTATAATAATTTTATTAAACAATCTTATTAAAAATGGATGAACTAAAAAGCAAAAATTAAATTTAAAAACATTTTTTAACACTTTTCTTGATAGCTCATCGTCAACATAATATAGGCGTACGTATATATGCAACTTCTAAAGACGTACATAGAAATGGATATTTTCAAAATATAAAATATATATAAATTTTAATAGCTTAAGGCAACAATGTATGGTATGATAAACTGTATAACCGATAACATTTATATCGTTATCGTCACGTTATCTATCATCAGATTACCGTGATTATTTAATAAAAGCTTGTTTTTAATTTTTTATTATAGTTTTATTTAGTCTTTACTGTGTAAGAAAGTTTATCATGGAGGCTGGAATGCTTAAAATATATAGACCAATTTAAGACGGCGATTTTACGAAAAACTGAAAGAAATTAATCTGATTTCCGTCTAGGTCCTTACAAGAGACATCCAAAAAAAATTTCGTCTGATAAAGCATTTTTCTGCATTCAAAAAATTTCAATTATTATTTTCTGCCAAAGATTTTATTTGCTCTTATTACTATTAATTTTATCATTATTAACATTAATATGAACTATTTTTTTCAGGTTATCTATCTACGAAACAGAAATGGCAGCCACACTTTGAAAAATTTTATGGAACATGTTCCTCTTGTGGAAACTTTCTTCAAGAAAAATTGTTATTTTTAAACCATTTTTATATTTACCACTTTTTAGGTAATTCTAAAAAATCTGTTAACTTACGAAAGAATATTTCTGCCACAAAATACATTAACCGACAAGATCTTAGTGGTTTAAACAAACAGATAAAAAACCATAGTTTTACACCACAAAGTGGTATAAAAAAACATATTAGTACTCACACTGACGAGAAACCTTTTAAATGTAAGATTTGTTCAAAATGCTTCACAAACTCTGGTAATTTAAATGGGCATATTAAAACTCACACTGGCGAAAAACCTTTTAAATGTAAAATATGTCTAAAACGTTTTAAACATTCCAGTACCTTAAAAACTCATATTAAAACTCACACTGGCGAAAATATTTTTAAATGTAAAATTTGTTTAAAATGTTGTACACAATCCATTCACTTAAAAACTCATATTAGAACTCACACTGACGAGAAACCCTTTAAACGTAAAATTTGTTCAAAATGTTTTACACAATCCAGTGATCTAAAAAGACATATTAGAACTCACACTGACGACAAACCTTTTAAATGTAAAATTTGTTTAAAATGTTTCACACAATCCGGTCATTTAAATGCTCATACTAAAACTCACACTAACGAGAAACCATTTAAATGTAAAATTTGTTCAAAATCTTTCATACAATCCAGTAGTTTAAAATTTCATATTAGAACTCACACTGACGAGAAACCTTTTAAATGTAAAATTTGTTCAAAATGTTTCACACAGTCCTGTAATTTAAAAAGTCATATTAGAACTCACACTGACGAGAAACCTTTTAAATGCAAAATATGTTTAAAATGTTTCAAACATTACAGTACCTTAAAAGATCATATTAGAATTCACACTGACGAGAAACCTTTTAAATGTAAAATTTGTTCAAAATGTTTCACAAAGTCCTGTAATTTAAAAAGTCATATTAGAACTCACACTGACGAGAAACCTTTTAAATGTAGCATATGTTCAAAATGTTTTACACAATCCGGTCATTTAAAAACTCATATTAGAACTCACACTGGCGAGAAACCTTTTAAATGTAAAATATGTTTAAAATGTTTCACACAATCCGGTCATTTAAAATCTCATATTAAAACTCACACTACTAGGAAACTTTTTAAATGTAAAATTTGTTTGAAATGTTTCACACAAACCGGCCATTTAAAAAAACATATTAAAATTCACTGAAGAAAATTTTCTAAAATGTTAAATTTGTTAGAATGATGATAGCAGGATTGAGGACAGGCAAAGAAAATTAAAAGCTTTTAATAAATTGCCGACGTTTCGACTTTTATTTTCGTCTTTTTCAAGGCTAAAATACGAGCCCCTTCCCACTTCAGTTGGCCCAACTATTGAAATCTCAGTTTTTTTCTTATCAAACACAAAAAACAAAAATGTAGCAGGGTTATATAGGTTTAAAATATTAACAATGAATATTTTGATAATATATAGTAGAAAACACCAACTTTATCATTCCCTAATCAAATTTGCAGCATAAAAATAATACATCATGCAATTACAGCATATCAACCTATTTTCATTTCAATGCAAAAAAGGTCTATAACGCATAGGTGGCTGTGAAAAATAAAAGCCATGACAGTTGTTTTTATTAATCCCAGCTGTCAGAATACGTTTAAAATAGTTTTGTGTAGTTACGGTTTTCAAAATGGGTAGAGGAAAGGTTATTAGTGAGGAAATTCGGTTACTGATAATTAAATTTTTTAATTCTGGGAAATCAAACTCAGAAATTGCAACTTTGTTAGACTTATCGCGGTACAGTGTGAGAAATATTGTTAGAAGATAAAAAGTAACTGGTTTAGTTAATATTAAGCCACGATATGTAAAAAAAGTAATATCACAAATGCCGACCGAAGATCATTAAGAAGAATAATCGAGAAAAATAGGCGTGCCAATTATTTACAATTAAGTGCTCTGTGGAGTGACGCTGTTGAAAGGAGAATTTCGAGGTCCACAACACATAGAGAGGCCCACAAACTGGGATTTAGCACTTACAAGGTAAGTTTTCTTAAAATAAATCTGAAGTAAAAACCCTAAAGTTTCAAAACTTGGTTATAGGCCAAAGAAAAGCCACTATTAACTCCACGGCAAAAGAAAAATCGGCTTAGATGGGCTAAAGAACATAGACAATGGACACCTCAACAATGGTGTGCAATACAATGGAGTGATGAGGCCCGATTCGAAGTTTTTGTTGGTGACAGTCGCAGTAGAGTTGTTCGCAAAAAAAAATGAAGCATTCCATGTTGACTGTCTGAAGAGAAAAGTGAAATTTCCAGCATCCATTATGGTCTGGGGCAGTATGTCATCAAAAGGAGTAGGAACACTTCATTTTATTGATGGAAATGTGGATACAAACAAATATTTGGCAATTTTAGAAGAATCGCTTTTACCAGTAATGGAAGAATGTTTGACATCCGGCCAAGATTTTGTGTTTCAGCAAGATGATGCAGCGTACCATACCTCAAAAAAGGCTATAAAATGGATCGAAGAAAATAATGTACCACTCTTAAAATGGGTTTCTAGCAGTCCAGATCTGTCACCTATTGAAACTTTGTGGCACA
Source organism: Altica lythri (assembly GCA_964028335.1). Classification (NCBI taxonomy): domain Eukaryota; kingdom Metazoa; phylum Arthropoda; class Insecta; order Coleoptera; family Chrysomelidae; genus Altica; species Altica lythri. The sequence goes on from CAXIIO010000488.1 coordinate 1,187,524, forward strand.
AGATGAAAAAGGTTCTACGACAACATCCTACTCATACAATCACCGAATTGAGACAAAAGCTTCAAGAAATATGGGATTCTTTTACACCAGATTTTTGCCAAAACTTGGTTAACACTATGCCCCAAAGAATTTTAGCCGTAATAAAAAATAAAGGTGATGTTACCCAATGGTAATCTTTCAATTGTTGCTTTGTTAACTTCGCGCATTTATTCGCACATTGTTTATTAGTTCAGATGTTCTATTAGTTATAGGTCTAGTGATTTCAAATATGTATTTTTTACGACAAGAGTGTGTCTAAAATGTTTTTGAAAAAATAAATTGTTTTGAAAGTAAATAGTTTTGTCATGTTTAAATTATAAAGACATATTTTAGTACAAATCGTGAAGTGGGCCAACTGAAGTGGGAAGGGGCTCGTACATGTTATATAGATGCTTTTATGTAATAATAATAAAAACATGTTAAAATAAAAACATAATATCACACAAAAAAAATTTGAAAAGAGGTTGACCTTAAAGGCCATCCTTGCAACTTCCCGCTAGTTTTAACCGCAAAACTATAGTAACGTGACGTATTTTGACGTTTTTGACTTTTTTTGAAATGTTTAAAAAGCCATAACTTTTTAACGCATTATTCGATTTTGATGTTCAAGATGGCATTCAACGCAGTTTTTGAGACCTAAAAACGTTACTGGGAGTGCAAAATCAGTTAGTCAAAAAATCTCTAAGTTATTGAAAAAAAACCCTTTTTTTGAAATTTTTCGACAACGATATCTCACGAACGAATCCACCGATTTTAATTTGCAAAACGGCATTTGACGTGGCTTTTTAAGCTTGAGAGCTGATTAGGTTATGAAATTGATCGATAAAATAGCCAAAAAGATATGTCCAAAAAACATCATTTTTAGCAATTGTTTTTTTCGGTTATTTTGAAATTTCTCGAAATCTACCGGCTCGAATCGGTTCAAACTTACAGGGAATCTAACTTAGATGGAACTCTTTTGAATGCTTTTTATTTCATTCCGATCGGTCAAGCCGTTCAAAAGTTATAAGAGGTTTACATACATCCACACACACATCCACACGTACATACAGACATACAGACACCCTCGTAAAAATAGTCAGAGGAGGTTCCTAAGACCTCAAAACGTTGAGATCCGATGAAAACTAGATTTTCGAAAAACGGGGTGAAACCAATAACTTCCCGATTTTAAAAAAATTTTTAATTTTTTTTAGCGGGAAGTTAAAAAAGTAAATAAATTATAAAATATACAATATGTACCTTTTTAATTAGATATGCTTCTTTTATGCCTTTGATATTAAAACTATTGTAAACACATACAATACCTATAAAATTAATGATTGATATAATTTTTTTTTTTAATTTAATTTGACATTTTATATTTGATAGTCCGGCATATGATTGTAAATCATCTAGTACGGTCATAATTTTCTTTGTATTTTTTTTAAATGTATGTATATATATTACTCAATTGTTCAGTGTCCGTTCGTTAATTTATTGTATTGTTTATATATCATTTCACTTATAGATAGTTTATAATAATTTTATTCGTTGTCTAATATTGTAGGAAGATCAAAATTAAAATTATGACCAATATCAAAATGATGTTTTGCTAGAGCCGTTTTATCAATTTTTTTTTATTTTTTTCTCTACAGTCATATTGGTGTTGATATAAACGATTTTTAAATAATTGTTTTGTCATACCTATGTAACATTTGTCACAGTCTTTACAATTTATTTTATAAATAAGTTCTGAACAGTTTTGAATTGGTGTTATGTCCTTTAATTTAGTAAATAGTTTTTCTGTTGTGTTAATAGGATAGTTGTATATTTTCAGTTTCATTATTATTTTTAATGCAATTTTTGAGTTTTTCAGCTAAGCCTTTAATATATTATGGAAATTTAAAAAATATTTTGTTTTAATTTCTAATAAGTTTTCTATTATTAACAATTTTATTTTTATGTTCATTGAAATATTTATTTATAAGTCTTATTGGATAATTATTTTTTTTTTAAGAATATTTCTAATTTTATTTTCATTTTCTTGGTGAAATTCTTTACTACTTAAAAGATAAGCCCTATGACAAATATTTTTAATTGTACTAATTTTTTGGTGCATTGGATGATTTGAAAAATAATTTAAAAGTTTGCCAGAATCTGTTGGTTTATTGTACCAGTTAGTTTTTAATTGTCCATTTGGTCCTCTTATAATTAAAACATCTAAAAATGAAATTGTGTTGTTTTTTTTCTTTTTCAATTGTGAATTTGAGTTTATGATGGTAATTATTAAAAACTTCTAAAATATTATCTATTCTATTTTCTGGTATTGCTAAAATTGTATCATCAACGTATACTTTTAGAAATTCGACTTTAAAATTTATTGATGTTAAGCATGTTGTTATTAAATCATTCATCACTAAATTTGCTAGTACAGGACTGGCCGGATTTCTCATCGCAGATCCATCTATTTGTTGGTAAAATGAATTATTAAAAGAAAAATAGCTGGATTCAAATAAAAAAGTAATAATTCTTGAAAACGTATTAAAATCTAAATTAGTATAAGCCGAAATAAATCTCCATTTGGTTTCTATTATTTTAAGTCCTAAATCCGCTATCATCATTCTAAAGAAAATTTTCTCAAAAATCCAAAATTTCCATTGGTTTTTTCATATCTTTTATATTTTTTAATATACTGAGGAAATACAAAATTTTTGTTAAAATTTGTAAATCCCTCGTTACTTTTTTATTAATTAACGTACAAAAAGTTATAACCTATCAAAAGAAAGAAAATTTGATCAAAAATAAAAAATTCCAATTAGTTTTTTCATATCTGTTATAGTTTTCAATATACGGGAAAAATACAAAATTTTTGTTAAAATTTGTAAATCTCTCGTAACTTTTTATTAACTAACGTACAAAAAGTTATAACCTATCAAAAGAAAGGAAATTTTCTCAAAAATCCAAAATTCCAATTAGTTTTTTATATCTTTTATAGTTTTCAATATTATCAATTATCAATTTTTATTAAAATTTGTAATTCCCTTGTAACTTTTTTATTAATTAACGTACAAAACGTTGTAACCTATTAAAAAAAGTAAATTTTCTCAAAAATCCAAAATTCTAATTCGTTTTTTTATATCTTTTATAGTTTTCAATATACGGGGGAAATACAAAATTTTTGTAAAAATTTGTAAATCCCTAGTAACTTTTTTAATAAATAACGTACAAAAAGTGATAACATTTTAGCGGATAGAAAATTTTCTCAAAAATTCAAAGTTTTAATTAGTTTTTCATATCCTTTATAGTTTTCAATATACGGGGAAATACAAAAGTTTTGTAAAAATTTGTAAATATCTTGTAACTTTTTTATTAATTAACGTACAAAAAGTTATGGCCTATCAAAAGAAAGGAAATTTTCTCAAAAATCCAAAATTCCAATTAGTTTTTTTATATCTTTTATAGTTTCCAATATACGGTGAAAACACCAAATTTTTGTTAAAATTTGTAAATCCCTTGTAACTTTTTTATTAATCAACGTAGAAAAAGTTATAACCTATCGAAAGTAATCAATTTTTTTTAGAAATCCAAAATTTCAATTAGTTTGTTTATATCTTCTATAGTTTTTAATATACGGGGAAATACAGAATTTTGGTTAAAATTTGTAATTCCCTCGTAACTTTTTTATTAATTAACCTACAAACAGTTATAACCTATTAAAAGATAGAAAATTTTCTCAAAAATCCAAAATTTTAATCAGTTTTTTTTTTATAGTGTTAACTATACTGGGGAAATACAAAATTTTTGTTAAAATTTGTAATTTCCTCGTAATTTTATTATTAATTTACGTACAAAAAGTTGTAACCCATCAAAGGATAGGAAATTTTCTCAAAAATCCAAAATTCTAATTGGTTTTTTTATATCCTTTACCTATAGTTTTTAATATACAGAATAATACAAAATTTTTGTTAAAATTTGTAATTTCCTCGTAACTTTTTTATTAATTAACCTACAAACAGTTATAACCTATTAAAAGATTTTTTTTAAAAATTCACAGTTTCAATTATTTTTTTTATATCTTTTATAGTTTTTAATATACGGGGGAATTACAAAATTTTTGTTAAAATTTGTAAATCCCTTATAACTTTTTTATGAATTAACGTTATTTCAACGTCATTTTCCGAAAGATTAGGCCACTTATTTTCCGGTAAACTTATCCATGGAGGTCCTCGTAACCATAACTGATTACCAACTAATTCTGATGGCGTAAGACCGCGTGATAATACATCTGCTGGATTTTGTTTACCAGAAACATGAAACCATAAAGCATTTTTCACGTTTTCTTTTATTTGATCTACACGATTTGCTACGAATATGTCTTTAAGATATGGTGTTTTCAACCAACTTAGAACTGAAGAAGAATCAGAGAAAGCGTATATCTTGGAGATTAAAATTCGATTCTCATAAGTTTCTACAACGAACTTTAACAATTTTGACAATAAATGACTTGCCAATAATTCTATCCGCGGAATAATCATAGATTTTGCTGGACTAACTTTAGATTTTGCGCATACTAAATGTGCATCAACATTCGTCTTAATGCATGACATTACCGTCCGTAAATTTTCTCCGTAGAAGTTAGGCATTCCCAACAGTATTAGAAACCGTATTATTGTTCACCGTATTTTGGTTCCGTGAGTTGAGTTTTTCGGCCGCCACTTGAATGTAACAACAAAGTTCATTAATAGTTTGTATAATTTTATAATCTGGTGTGTATTCCTCGTTCAAAGAAAGTTGTCCATTATTAATTAGATCAGTAACTTTATAAATACTCCGCTTCGTGTCTTCATACGTAACTAATAAAGTCTGAAATTTAGTCCCTAAAATTTCGCTAGATAAATCCTTACTCAAATTGTACAAACTTTGTAAAATAGCAAACAAATTTTTCCTCTTAGAAATTAGTTTTTTCAACTCCCGCTCCGACATTTTGAAAAATTATAAGATCAGTAAAATTAACCGTACAAATTTTTACCGGATTAATTATTACAGAAATTCTATATCCGCACCTAAGTTTCAAAATACTTTTCCTTCCAAACCTTAATTTATAAAACAATCTGACTTCTCCGCAAATCAAGTAGTTGTAGGTTACTCAAAAAACTAACTACTGATTACCGCCCGGTTTTGTGTTTACCGTTTTAACAATTTAATTTTGAGATAACAATTAAAAGTTTAACAAATAAAATCTTAATAAATTATTATTATTCGCCGATATCCGTGCTCAATGGACCAATGTTCCTTCGTTAACTCAGTTGGTTAAATAATAGCAAATTATTTGTACTGACCGGTGTTCTTGATCAATTTTCTTCTTTCTTCTTCACTCGGATAATTCGGGTTTGAAGGAAAAGAGAAAGGATAGCTATAGGTTCACTGAAAACGATTTTATTTGTTAAAAGAAGGACCAGGTTACGAATTAACCACCGAATACAAAATATTAACACAATTAAAGTTTGGAAGGCCTTTAAATTATCGAACCTCTACAATATATTTTTAAACGTTTCGTACCGCTGATTTTACTACTACTACTACTGATTACTACTTATTTTAAACTGAAAACTAAAACCAAATACACTGATGCCAATTGCTCAGTAAAATTTCCTACAAAAATAAATATGCGAGAACACTAATCATGACAACTATGGTTATTAAGAGTAGGATGAAATTATTCACAATCAAAAGGTTTTACAAGTTTGGAGCGAATTCTGTAATAATTTAACGGTGTTACATGATATAAAAATTCCAAGACACATTACGTTGAACAAGGAAGTCTCACGCGTTGAGCTTCATGCATTTTGTGACGCTAATTCTGTTGCTTTTGGGTGTAACATTTATGTACGTTCTGTTTACTCTGAAAATTCTGTTCATTGTTCCTTGTTAACCTCAAAATCAAGAGTAGCCCCCATTAGTAAGGTATTAACAATCCCCAAGTTGGAGTTATCATCAATGGTATTATTATCTAAATTACTAGCAAAATGCATCACAAATATCGAATCACATTTACAAGCTCATTCTGTTAATCTTTGGACAGATTCACAAATTGCACTATCTTGGGTAAGAGGACATCTATCGCGCTGGTCTGTTTTTGTCAGTAACCGGGTAATTTAGGTTCAGGAACTAACAAAGAATTACAATTGGAGGCACATAACATCAGAGAAAAACCCTGCCGATTTACTATCTAGAGGGATTTTCAGTCAGAAGAAACTTCATTTTTGGTTTAATGGACCTCAATTTCTTCACGAACATCATACTAATTTTGATCAATTAGACACGTTCAAGTTAATTCCAACACCCCCAGAGGAGAAAAAGATTCCTTTAATTTCATTTCCAGTTTATAGAGCAAATAGTTTATGGGAACCTTTGCTCAATCGGTTCTCTAAATTTTCAAAATTTCAACGAACTCTTGTTTATGTTGTAAGATTCATTAAAATCAAATGTCCAAAATTTAACTCGAAACCAAATTACTCAGGCCCATTACAAGTACCTGAAATCATCCATTCGACTAACCTTGTCATTAAAGCACTTCAATCCTACCATTTTGGCAAAGAACTCCATGAAATACAACATAAGAAACAGCTATCCAATAAAACTCTTTTGTCATTAAAACTTTTCGTAGACCCTGATGATGGTTTCCTTAGTGTAGGAGGAAGATTATCGAATGCACCAATACCCTATAACCAAAAACACCCCATTTTGTTCCCATCTCACAATCATACAGTTTCTACCATGCTACTTCAAGATCATTTAAGATTAGGACATGCAGGGGCACAAACTGTGTTAGCAAACTTCCGTTTAAAATATTGGCCCCTCAATGCTCTTAAAGAAATTAAAACCATTATCCACAATTGTAAAATTTGTTTTAGATTCAAGGCCCAGACAGCATCTCAAATAATGGCTGATCTGCCCTCTGATCGACTAACCATCACTCGTCCCTTCAATAAAACCGGTTTGGATTTTGGGGGACCGTTTCTTATCAAATTATCAATTTACAAAAACCCCAATTGTTAAAGCATATGTAGCACTATTTGTGTAAATGGTGACGAAAGCAGTTCATTTGGAACTGGTTAGCAGCTTATCCACTAACAATTTTCTTTTGGCATTAAAACGATTCATTGCCAGAAGAGGTAACCCTTTAGCTATTTTTTGTGATAATGGCACAAATTTTGTTGGTGCAAAGAAACAACTTGAAGAATTACACTTATTATTTATTAAGTCAAAAAATGCACAGCACATCATTGATTTCTGCTCTCAAAACTTAATCCAATTCAATTTCATTCCACCAAACGCACCTCATTGGGGAGGACTGTGGGAGGCAGGCATAAAAAGCACCAAGCATCACCTTAGCCGCATAGTTGGCATCATATGTTTCCTTTTGAAATAATGTCTACAATTTTAGCTCAAATAGAGGCGATATTAAGTTCGCGTCCCTTGTGCAAGCTTTCAAATGATCCTAGTGACCTCAACAGTCTAACCCCTGGTCACTTCCTGATTGGTTGCAGTTTAACTTCACACTCTGAACTTGATGTCACTCATCTACCTGAGAACCGTCTTAATTTGTGGAAACAGTTATCTAACATCCAGCAAGCATTCTGGAAACGATGGTCAACAGATTATCTTCATTACATTCTTTATAAATTAATATATATTATGTATTAAGTATACTTAAGGAAAATATTTCAAATCGAAAGCAAACTTAAAATAAATTATTAAAAATTTAAATCCCATTGGTTTTGGCGCGTTAAATTTATATGCAAAATTTATAACATTGAATGTTTGACCTTGATGCACCCTATTTAACGTGTACTAATTCAAATCTTATATTTTTATTTCCATCTCAGAAAGTTCTAGAAACTTTTTTACCCTTCTGCGCCTGATCAAGAATCCTAGATTGGTGCGCATAGCGATAATTAGGGCGTTGTCTTAGATGAACAGCGGTGTGAACAGCAAGAAAAAAAGACAAGATAGTACCGCCATATTAGCATTAATAGTAAAATCTATAACAGTTCATTTCTACGTTTTAAAGATAAAGAACCTTTCATATTGGCAAAAGTTACGAGTAATCAACATCTATGTAGTATTTATTAGTAAATTAAAGTGCTGCTAACTGTATTTATGAAGAAGATTAAACAATTTTGTGCAATTGTAATATAGCATCATGGAATCAATAATAAATGGCTTAATAGTGATTCAATAATTATTTCTCACCAACTTCCATGTTCCAATAAAAGAACCAGCGATCGGAGAATACATCCAATAATCAAAGTAATTCCTGGTCACTAAAGCAGGAATTTCTTCACATACAATTCCCGTTATTTTTCACAACTTAAGTGGTTATGATGCATATTTTGTGATAAAAGATATCGCTACTCACATGAAAGGAAATGTAGACTTACTGCCTCTCACTAAAGAAAAATATATTTCTTTTACAAAGTATGTTGACGAGTTCCGAATAAACTGTAGATTTATTGATAGTTTTCGGTTTATGGCATCTCCTCTAGATAAATTATAATCTTATTTAACAGAATTTCCAAATCTTAAATCACAGTTTTATAATACTCCAGAAGAACAATTTAATTTATTGACAAAGAGAGGAGTAATGCCGTATGATTACATTGATAATTTTGATCGTTTTAATGAATCCTGTTTACCACCTCAAGATGCTTTTTATAACAAAGTAGAAGATAAACCTTGCCCCAAGCGTCTGTATAAAAGCTCAAGAAGTTTGGAGTATGTTTAACTGTACTACTTTAGGAAACTATGTTGATTTGTATATGAAAACCGATATTCTACTTCTAGCAGATGTTTTTGAGCAGTTTAGAACAAGCTGCATCAAAACGTATAAACTGGATCCAGCTCACCATTTCACGCTACCTGGATGCACTTGGGATGCAATGCTAAAGTATACTGGACAGTAGAGAAGGACCCACTGTAGCATACTTTGACCTTTGAACCCTTGCCAGCCACCCGGGCTACCCCTCCACTACACCCTTGCAGCAGGGTGCCAACTTCAGGCTAGAGATGTTAAGACGCAAACCTTTGTGACGTCAGTGTTGCCAACTTCAGATCGTTTTCAAAATAATAAAACGTTTAATAATATTTAAAAAAAAATTCCTTGGCTTGTAAAAATTCATCACATTAAATTATAACCATTTCGTTATCAGAAGGTATATTTACCCCTTGTACCCTTCACAAATGATATTAAAAACTTATTGCAGTAAATTGTTCAGTAATTGTTAAGAATTAAATATATTAAATATATTTTCAAAGTTTGTTCGTTATATCACTAGGCAATAGAGTCGAAATACATATAATCCGCAATTGGCGATAAGTGTTTATATAAAACATTTTTCTTTTTATAATAAATTTTTAACGTAATTAGGTCACGTGACATGTAAAGAACAATATCAGTTTTTTGATTTATGTTACAAATTATTTTAAAAGAATTAAAAATTAAAAAAAAATTTGAAACGAGGTTTACCTTAAAGGCCATCCTTGCAACTTCCCGCCTACCCTCCATACTTCCCGCTAGTTTTAACCGCAAAGCTATAGTAACGTGACGTTTTTTGACGTCTTTGACTTTTTTTGAAATGTTTAAAAAGCCATAACTTTATTAAAAAAAACACTTTTTTTGAAATTTTTCGACAACGATATCTCACTTTTTTTGAAATGTTTAAAAAGCCATAACTTTATTAAAAAAAACACTTTTTTTGAAATTTTTCGACAACGATATCTCACGAACGAATTAACCAATTTTAATTTGCAAAACAGCATTCGACGTGGCTTTTTAAGCTTGAGAGGCTGATTAGGTTATAAAATTGATCGATGCAATAGCCAAAAAGATATGCCCAAAAAACATCATTTTTACCAATTGTTTTTTTCGGTTATTTTGTAAAATCTACCGGCTCGAATTGGTTCAAACTTACAGGGAATCTAAGTTAGATGGAACTCTTTGGAATGCTTTTTATTTCATTCCGATCGGTCAAGCCGTTCAAAAGTTATAAGAGGTTTACATACATCCACACACACACCCACATCCACACGTACATACAGACATACAGACACCCTCGTAAAAATAGTCGGGGGAGGTTCCTAAGACCTCAAAACGTTGAGATCCGATGAAAACTCGATTTTCGAAAAACGGGGTGAAACCAATAACTTCCCGATTTAAAAAAAAAATTAATTTTTTTTAGCGGGAAGTTAAAAAAGATGACGTAGTCTAGATAAGAACTTATTGAGAAATTATGCCTAAAGGAGTGTATGTTTGAAGTTAATTAAGAAATAATGTAGGAAACAAATCAAGTTTTTTAAAAAATCCAAAATTTACCAAAATAATAGAAAAAAAGACAAAATTTCTACCTTTTATTCATCATAACTAATTATACATTTTATTAATTAATAAATTAAAACAGTTTGGAAAGTGTTCTGTGGATCCCTTTGGAGCCCCCTTGGTTAACAGGTTGTCACAGCCGCATACCTAGAACTGAAAGTGGTTTTATGAGCAAAACTCAGTATGTATATTTACAGGTAAAAAAAAATAGCAGTTGTATGAGGGGTTAAGACAATATATGTCTTTATATATATAGTCAAGTTTGCTCTAAAAGAAGAGCCCGCGCTTTCAATAAGTATATGCCGAATTTTGATCCAAAAAAACCTGAAAACTATCTGATGTACTTCGATGTTAACAATCAATATGGATGGGCAATGAGTCAACCTCTACCATATGGGGTTTTGAGTGGGCGGATACAAATATTGATATTACTACGATTGCTAATGATAATGACAATGGCTATATGCTGGAAGTAGACTTGGAGTATCCTAAATATCTACATGATAAACATAAAGACTTACCGTTTTGTCCTGATCATATGAATACTAAAACAATGAAGCCTCCAAAGACGTTTGATTCAAATTCCAAGATAGATGAATCAGAAATTGATTTAAATATACTAGAGTTTAAAATTAAATCTATACCTCCAAACGCGGAGCCTGTAGGTTGGGTTAAAGATGCCGTCGAGAGTATAATTCTTAGAGGGACAGAAGGTGTTGAACCCAACGATCAAGTAGGATTCACCTTCTGTTCAAAAGTTTTTGCGAGAGGTGAGGGTTGGATAGCATTTAAACCCGCAACTGAAGTGACCTATGACGATGTTTGGGATTAAATTTCTTCTATATATCAATCCAACTCCACTGGCCTTAAACAGAGACATTTTGTCTTAGTGTTACAACGGTAAAGATGCCTCGAGGAACAGGTACACCTAGAGGTCGCAACTACAACAATTTCGAGGAGGAGTGTGGTCAGAGAAAAGGGATAGTTACTATTAAGAATAAGGACCATCTCTGTCTTCCTCGCGCACTCGTGGTAGCCTTAGCCCACAAGCAGAAAGACTACCGCAAAAATAATACGAGATACTGGTGAACTACAAACCATAAGAGTTACAGAGCTGCTAAAAGGTTCTAGTGTTGTCATTCCTTCTGAGGAAGCAGGTATACCAGAACTTCAACAGTTTCAGAAGTATCTCAAAAATTATAAGATAACATTGTATTCGTATGGTTGCAAAGGGCGAGATGTAGTTTTTAGTGGTAACGGTAATGGCCCTTCTTTAAATTTCTTTTACCACGAGGGTCATTACAACCCCATAACCTCTCTTACAGCGGCATTCTGTTGTGGTTATTACTGTGAGGTGTGCCACCAACCTTTTAACAATAAAAATGAACACAGATGAGGAGGAACCTGTCCTGGGTGTCAGCTTTCACCGGCTTGCCCTAAAGAGAGTATGAAGAAACTATGTGACGGTTGTAACCGCTACTTTAACGGTGAGGATTGCTATCAAGCACACTTGTCGAAAGTTTGCACTTTTGGTGAAAAGGTGTGAAGAGTGTTTGAAAACAATTAAAAAAGGAAGAGAGCATTACTGTGGAGAAATATTCTGTAAAATATGCAATAAACATCAACCCCTTGGTCATTTGTGTTATATGAAACCAGACAATTTATTTTAAATGATATTCTGATAAAGAGGGATTTAAAACCTGAATTAATCATGCGTGGTACAAAATTAGTTTTGATGAGTGTGGGAAATGTAAAATTTTTAGATTCTCTAAACTATTTTCCCATGCCGCTCTCTTCTCTTCCTAAAGTTTTTGGTTTATCCGAATTGAAAAAGGGTTATTTTCCTCACCTATTTAACAAGATGGAAAATCAAAATTATATAGGATCGATGCCTGGTTTGACTTTTTACGATCCTGATAATTTAAAGGAGGACGCACGTGAAAAACTAATTAAATGGCATGCAGAAAGGGTTCTTGAGGGGTACATTTTATGGAGAATTGATCAAGAAATCTAAGGTACAAAGTAGTAGAATTGTGGGAGTGTACATTTAGAATCATGATGACTAATGGTTAGTCCGGGTTCCCACGTGGTAAAAAAGGCATAAAGAATAACCGGCTGAAACTTTCAGAATCGCTTAATTGCACTTAGACCTACAAACTTCCATAGCAACAATATCGATGGATGGGGCGTTTTTTCTTCAGCAGCGGTCAAACATGTCGAAAGATATAACCCTCCCCGGAGTGATGGATAACCGATTTATTTTTTGTGAATCAACAGTTTTTTATTATTACTACATAATAAAACACGTGACCTACAAAAAGAGGAGGGCGTTTGGCGGGGCCTACGCGCTTAACATGTAATAGTTACGACTGCCAACGACATAACAAATAACCAGTTAACGCCCTCTTCTTTTGTAGGTCACATAAAATAATAAAAAACTGTTGATTCACAAAAAATAAATCGGTAATCCATCACTCTGGGGAGAGTTATAACTTTCGACATGTTTGACCACTGCTGAAGAAAAAACGCCCCATCCATCGATATTGTTGCTATGGAAGTTTGTAGGTCTAAGTGCAATTAAGCGATTCTGAAAGTTTCAGCCGGTTATTCTTTATGCCTTTTTTACCACGTGGGAACCCGGACTAGGTGTTATCATATAAATTGCACGTTTTTACCATTTCATAATGATTATATTGGAGAAGACTGCATGGATTGGTTCTCGTCTGATCATGTAGAATGCACAGAAAAAACTGCTAGAACCTTCCATGTAAAATGAATAATAAATGCATGTTTGTAAACTGCCGTAAGTGTGGAGTGTTTCCAAAGTTGTTTAACAGACTACTGTTTAACCTCTAATACGATCAAGCAACAACCATACCAAACTGAATGCATTGGTTCTCGTCTGATTATGAAGAATGAACAGAAAAAAACCTTCCATATTAGAAATGAAAATTTACAGTAAACTGAGCAATTTAACATGATTAAAGACAGTGTAGTATTTTGTGGAGGATTCATCAAGAAAATGTAAGTAAAATGAACTTTAACAGCAAAGTTCTTGAAAGTCAGTGTGGTATTTTGTGGAGAATTCATCAAGAAATTCTTTCATTACTAATACTGAAATGTTAGTTAGCAGCGAAAATGATATTTTCAAGTCAAACTAATCATGAGATGAATCTTGAGTGTGACATTAAAAATAATTATATGAAATTTCAGTAGATTCGGAAGTACTTAGAGAAATTTTATACAATAAACGTAAGTTTATATAATATAATAATAATCTTTATTTATTTAGCATATTACAGCTATTACATAGTACAAAAAAAAAGAAAAAACAATATTTAACAAATTTTAAAGATTACAATTAAGTCTATTTTGTAAAATGAGAGTGGACACTTTTTTTATGAAAATACTCAATGAAGGTGATTGTTTTATTTCGTTTGGCAGTTCATTAAAAAGACGAACGCCTTCATGAAACAGGGATCTCATTAAAAAAGTTTTGTTCGTGAAGTCTATATTAAAAGTATCCTTAGATCTTAGGGCACGAGAATGTAAGCCATGTCTAGTAGTCAGCTGTTCACTAAGGTACTTTGGAATATCTTCATGAACCATTTTATAAATAATTGTTAAGTTCGCTTTTTTAATTCCCTCTTCAATTGTTAGCCAATTTAATGTACTTAGCATAGAGTCTATTGATGTGTATATATTACAACCTAATACCACCCGCATACATTTGTTTTGCAAAACTTGGAGCCTTTGTATCTGTTCCTTTGAGCAAGATATCAAAAGTGACATACAATATTCAAAATGCGGCTTAATCATACAATTATAAATTAATATTCTAGACCATTGGCTTAAATTATATGAAAACCTTTTGAAAAAACCAATCTTTTTACCTATTTTCTTGCAGAGATAATCTGCAAAATTCTTAAAAGATAGCTGTGGGTCAATTATAACCCCTAGATATTTAATTTCATTGACCTTTTCAATTTTTTCATTATTTATATGAATAATATGGTCTTCTTGGACATATTTTATACAATTAGTTTTAGTTCCCACTACAAGGTATTTAGTTTTTGATGCATTTAATTTTAACTTATTTAAACATAGCCACTTATATAATATCAGTAATTCTTTGTTTAAAATATTTGTAATTTCATTACCATCATTTCCTGAGACAGATATTACGGTGTCATCAGCAAATAAATTTATAAATGAGTTAAGTAAATAATTTTGCAAGTCATTAATATATATAATAAACAGAAGTGGCCCTAAAACACTACCCTGTGGCACTCCAAATGAACTCTTAATTTTACTAGATGACACATTTTCGATTTTAGTTCTATGATATCTATCACTTAAGTAATCACTAATTAAATCTAACGCTTTATCTTTCAAACCATATTTTTTTAGTTTAGTAATAAGAAGTTTACGGTTTATAGTTTCAAACGCCCTTTTTAAATCCACAAAAACATTTACAACAATCTTTCCACTATTAATTTCTTTTCTCCACTTTGAACACACATATTGAACAGGAGTTTCGCACGAATGCTTAACACGAAAACCAGACTGACCCCTGTAGAGTAGGTTTTGATTTTCAAAATATTCTTGTAGTTTCATATTATTATTATTAAAGAAAGAAATTAAACAAAAAATATATACGTATTTTGTCTTCATTTAATAAAATAATTTTCCTAAGGAGATATTTGGTGTTTAAAATAGTATAGATAGGTTTTACAAAGTTTTGTAATAATAAAGGACCAAATAAAATATTATTGTATTAAAAAATGTTTGTCATAGAACCCTAATATGGTCAGACAACGACCATACCACAATTAAATTTCAATATATTAGTGAAAAACTAAAAAAAACCTAAAAGAGCCGAAGGCAATGCTAAAATATACCAAATGCAAATTGGAGCTACTAAAAGAAGATTTGGGAAGAGTAAATTCTGAATTAGGAGCATTAGATTTATTAATTGACGAAAATAAACTTAAGGGGTAGGATAGTAGGATGGAAAATATTAGGTTTGGTGAGGAGCTGAGGTTGGGACATTGGTTTCCCTCGTATGGTATTGGGAGATAAACCAAGGCTTGCGTGGGCAGGGGCGCATCCCTGAAGTAGATCTGTCATATATTGGGAACATAAATGAGTATCTACCCGCTACCCTGCGAATATTATTCCGTCGGTGTTGAAAGTGATAAAGAAATTGTCAAGATGGCAAAAATGCGTGTACTCAATGGTGACGAAATTAAGAGAATTAAAACTGACTCTTCTATTTTTTCTACAAACAATATATCAGAAAAAAAGTTAAAATATGCCAATGATGAGATTGAGCAAATAGGCCAAGATGTACACACTAAACATTACAGATAGGTCTAGTGCTACTGTAAAACAGGTGTCTGAAGCATATAAAGCGTTTACCTCTAATTAATAAGTGTAAATTAATATTCTGAAAATTCTCAGATAAAATATTAACGCATAAAAGAAGTATGGTTTTAAAAAAATATTAGAAGAGAAACACAGTCGATGGTTATTTCTCTGCATTTGAGTGACGAACAGGAGTCATAACTAAACTTAAACATAAAGGTATAATAGAAGGCCTAAAACTAAATTTTGGTGTTTAGTCTTATTGAAGTTAAAGAAAGCAGTCATATTTTCTAACCCAACGGGGGTAACAACTCAACCAAATGTATTGAAAACAGATAAAAACAATGGTTGTGACGAACATTTTAGCAACTAGTAATATTTGATATAAAAAATATACATACCATTCTGTTGTTGTTGATTCTTAAATAAAACGAAAACTAAACGTCTTAGTTACAAAACAGTAGCTTTTATACTCCTTATCAATTGTTAAAAAAATACTCCATAATTTTCCCAGACCACAACTTTGTAAGAAGGATATGTTACCAGGAAATAGATATGGGTGCGGTCTATCACAAAACCCCATGCAGCAACGCTGGAGACGGTTTTACTTAAAAATATTTTTATAAAAGTTATTACGTAAAATAAATTAGAAAAAAAATATTAATTTTAATTCTATCACCCCCTATAGACAACAAAGCCCAGGTTCTCGTCCCGTCTATCGTTACGTTTAACATTTAAACAACTAAGAGACTTTTTTCTTACCCTTTTATCAAAATTGTATTAAAATTCTTACCTTTGAGAAATTAAATAGGAAATAGAGCATTTGTACTTGAAGGTGTAAAAACCGTAGCAGTCGTACTATGCTCGAAGTATCCTTCATCCTCAAAATTTACATCCTTAACTTGATCTTCGTTGATGTGAAAATTTACCACGTAAAACACTACTTCGTCAATACAGAATTGTAATTGTAATAAATCTCCGATTCCGTAGTTATTACCTAAACACATTTCGGCACTAAAGAAGAGATTGTTGATTACAAAATCTGCATAGACAGCATCTATTCTTTGATACAATTCTAAAAAGTTTACATTTAAATTAACATTCTGAAAATTCTCAGACAAAATATTAATACGAAAAAGAAATTCACATTCAGTCATCCTTACATAAATACAAAACAGAACTGAAAAGTCAACCATCGTTACATAGATATAAAACGGAACTGAAAAGCTTGATAGTAAAACTTTGCGGTTACTCTTTTCATGATATGATAAACGTATAAGTATTTAAGTAACTAGGTATCCTAAAAACCTATAAAAAACCTGTGCAAGGAAATTTTAAAATATAATGTGGGATTGTGCGTAGCAGAGCGTAGCAGAGCATCATAGCAGAGCGTAGCAGAGGGTAGCAGAACATCATAGCAGAGGGTAGCAGAGCATTATATCAGAGCGTAGCAGAGAGTAGCAGAGCGTAGCAGAGCATCAAAGCAGAGGGTAGCAGAACATCATAGCAGAGCGTAGCAGAGGGTAGCAGAGCATTATATCAGAGCGTAGCAGAGGGTAGCAGAGCATCATAGCAGAGCGTAGCAGAGGGTAGCAGAGCGTAGCAGTGTATAGCAGAGCATCATAACAGAGCGTAGCAGAGGGTAGCAGAGCATTATACCAGAGCGTAGCAGAGCATCATAGCAGAACGTAGCAGAGGGTAGCAGAGGGTAGCAGAGCGTAGCAGAGGGTAGCAGAGCGTAGCAGAGCATCATAGCAGAGGGTAGCAGAGCATTATAACAGAGCGTAGCAGAGCATCATAGCAGAGGGTAGCAGAGCGTAGCAGAGCATCATAGCAGAGCGTAGCAAAAGGGTAGCAGAACGTAACAGAGCGTAGCAGAGCATCAGAGCAGAGCATAGCAGTGCACAGAGAGTCAGAAACGTACACAACAAGGGTATAAATCAAGAAGTCAAAGTCGAGAATTCATTTGTTAACATGCCTTTAAGCAGAACGGTTCAAGTAAACAAACTCGCAGCGATTGTGAGAGAAAAGTACAACGCTCTCAAACGAATGCAAGCTGATGAAACAGAACTACTAGAATCAACGTTTAAACCAATAACTACACCTCTTAAAGAAATAGCCAAATATGTGAACGAAAATGCCCCTAAAACAGAACTTAACGAAAATGACTCACTTACCAATCAATCAACAGACGAGGAACATAATCAAATATCTTATGAAAATAACATCATTAATCTTGAAAAATATATTCAAGATTTAGGAAATACCGATCAAATATACGGGCCAAAGTTCAACTGGCCTACGGGAGAATGGTCGCTTGGAAATAAAACAATTGAGTTTGATAAAGATATCATTCAGATGGACTCACACAAGTTTAAACCTACGCAGGGTGTCTACGACCTGCTGTTTTCAAAGCAACCAACACAATATACGCTTGCGATCAAAAAATCTACAAAGCTCTTTTAGACATATCAGGTGTCCACAAGGATGGTCGAGGCCGACTACGTCATCAATCTCATTCGTCAAAATACGAAAAAATTATTAAACCAATGTACCTAAAAAAAACAGAAAAATGTCACATACCCTACATGGAATTGACAAAACACATGCCCTAGACGTACAGGAAAGAAGCCATATATCCGAGAATAGTCAAACACGTACCCAAGATATCTCAGACAAGCAATCTCAGTGTAAAAGAAGACATAAGGTTCAATACATACAGTCAAAGAAAAATCGTGCTGATTTCTCCATAAGTGACACAAAGGGTGTGGTAGACAAGCAGATACTTAAACCAACTGGATGAAATATGTACCCTCTATAACGAACATGACGACCCAAACTTTCTTGTAGAAGGACTTAAAATTTTATCAAAAAACAATGCGTTAAATGGAAAAGAAGCAGAATTAATTGCAGACGAATTGCGCTATCTAGAGATTATTTACTAATTAAATACTTTACTATAAAAATCTAAATTTATCTCACTAAACCAACTATCAATAATAAATATGTTGTTTTATATATTTTTATCAAATAAAAATAAAAATGAATTTACCTTTTTTATTATCTACATAACCCAAAGGATTGCTCATTATCTTTATCTAAAAGCAGCGATGACGTAATTTCCTAATCTTGTTAATTTCGCCCAAAATTTTACCGAACTGTCTCTGAAAAGGAACAACGCCCTAAATTTTATCATTTTCTGAAAAATTATCATCGCTTTTCGAAAAACTGATTTTGTTTTCTTCTAAAAATTAATGATAAAATTAAATACTATTATTATTGTAAATAAACTAGCTCGTAAATTTTTATCACAGCATGAAAATCTGAACTCGAAAATATAGATAATTTACAACAGGGATTTCGTAAAATGACTAATTGTAGTGTTTTATACACGTAATTCACCTGATTTTACGAAAAATTAAAAATAAATACCCCCGATTTTTCTCAATCAGCATTTTCTTACACCATTTTTCCTTATCAGAGAGTACCACGTGACCGTTTTGAAAACCTATAAAAGAGAGCAGCAGTAGCGTCATTCATTTCTGTTGCTGCTGCTGCTGCTGTTATCAGTCGCAGGAAATTTGTTAGCGTTTTTTGAGATTTTAAAAATTTTGAATTTTTCGAAATTTTTTGAGTTTTTACTTTTTTAACTGGTAACGTTTTTATCAACTTTTACCGTAAGATTAAATTTTTTTGAATTTTAAATTTTTTCGAGTTTTTACTTTTTTAACTGGTGGCATTCTTATCAACTTTTACGGTAAGATTGCATTTTTTTAAATTCTTAGTTTTTCTTTAATTATTTAAAATGAACCAATGGTCATTAAAGGTTTTAGCTCGTAGGTTCATAACTACTTTTTGTGCGTACCTACATAGTTTTTAGCTCGTTTGTGAGCAGTATACAGGGGGTTCTCTTAACAACGACCAAGAGAATTTAAAAAATCTGTTGGAAACTGCATTGACTGATGCAAAGAAGAAGGTTGGCTACGAAACGGGTGATAAAATTCGCATAATTGCACGAAATCGTAATTTTAACCACCCTATTTCGACACCCACCACTGCAAATACCTCTATAGAAAAGTTGTTGGACCAAATTAAAAATATAGTAACATCTAACGAAAAAGTCATGGTAAGTGACACTATTTTTGATATACAAATTTTTAAAATACCTAGGGGTAGCGGTAGACATAAAATGATAAATTTGTCAGAGGACCGGCGCACCAAAAAAAGCATTACCCTGATTAAAAACAGTGATACGCTTTGTGGTGCAAGAGCAATTGTAACTGCTCTTACATACGCCACAACAGAGATTTTGGGTTACAAACTAACAAATAATGATATTAAAATTATACGTATGGGCCGACAATTGCAGACTGTTTTAGCCGAAAAGCTTTGCAGTATGATAGGAGGATGCTATGTCGACGGCTTCACGTTGGATGATTTTAAGCAGGCTGAGAAGATGTTGGATATACAAATTAAAATTATATGCGCCGAGAGTTTCAATAGTGTAATATACGAAGGTGGTGAAAATATTACGAAAATTTCTTTATATAAAAATGGTAACCACTTCGACGTGATTAGTAGCTGAAAGGGTTTGTACGGTACAAAATTTTACTGTGAGAAATGCAATACACCTTACCAAAGGGTGCATAAATGCAAGAAAGTACCACTTTCACTATCTGCAACCAACCTGAACACTTCTTATTGATGAAAAATAAAATTCTCTGTGAGAGCTGTAATAGATTTTGCTTTAACGACGACTGCCTACTTCATCACACAGAATCTTGCAAAAACGTATTTAAATGCAAGGTCTGTAACAAGGTTTGTAACAGGAATCAGAAACAACAGTGTGGTTACACAATGTGTAGAAACTGTAATAATTTTGTTCAAATATTCACACACCATTGTTATATGATGAAAAAAGCAGCCAAGGGTGGTTTTTGTAAAGTCCCTTGTCAATGTAATCAACGCTCTAATGTTATAAATATTTTTTTTATTTATTTATTTATTTATTAACATCACAAAAATATAATAAAATAAAATAATTTTACAAATATAAGATGTCAAAGTTAACATGATAAGTTGAAAAATATAAAAATTTTAACACTAGTAATATAAAATATGAAATAATTAATAATATAAACCAGTAAACGCCTAAGTGAATGAACACTTGTATTGCGCTGGTTAGTAATTTAATTTCATTTTAATACAATATATAATTCTATGATTAGTATAAGTCAAAATAACTATTCGATAAACAGACAAGTTTATCCATACCCTACTCTATTAGTTTTAAAAATTCATAATAATGTTGAAAAATAAATTTTTTACTTAGTTTAGAAATTTTTTTTAGGTTTGTGACATTTCTTGTACTATGAGGTAAAAGGTTATAGGTTTTTGGCAATGTATATACCAAGAATCTATGACAAGCATTTTTATTAAATCTAGGATAATATATAAGCTCATTGGATCTACTTCGCGTGGAATACACAGAAATTACGTAATTTTGTTTAGATTTATTTTTAAAAGCATATGTACAAAGGCTGTGAAAGTAAAGTGATCTAATATTACAAATATCTTCTGTATACAGTAAGTTAGTATGATAGCGTTTGTTTTTGTTGTAAATAATTTTTAAGATATAATTTTGTGTAATATTTAGTTTTTGTAAAGCATTCTTATACAATCCACCCCAGACTAGAATACCATAACGAAATAATGATTCAGCTAAAGATTTATAAACTAACATTAACAAATTTTTTGATAAAATTTCACGCAATTGATAAAATTTATAAATGAGCTTCCTTACTTTTTTTGTCAGGTAGTCGATATGATAACTCCATTTTAAATGCTGGTCAATAATTATTTCCAAGTACTTGATCTCATTCGTTTCTTTAATTGACTCATTCATACCTTTAATTTTTATGTTAGTGAAGTAAGGTCTATTTGTATCTGTAAGACTAAAAGAAATGTATCGAGTCTTATTTATATTTAGTGATAGCTGGTAGAAGTTTAACCAATTTATAATCTTTTCCAACCCTACCCCAACTGACAATTTGGTCTCTGCCCAGGTTTTTTTACAAAATATTATAACTGTGTCATCAGCATATGATACAATGGTAGAATTTGTCTTTAATGAGAGCAACGAGTTAATATAAACTAAAAATAAGACTGGGCCCAAGACAGTACCTTGAGGAACTCCTATTTTAACAGTATCAGCTTCACTTATTTCTTCATTTAACTTAACACGCTGCTCACGATCTGATAAGTAGCTCTCAAAGACGTCCAGCACTGAACCTCGAACTCCATAATTTTCAAGAACTTTAAGAAGTTTTCCGTGATTTACAGTATCAAACGCCTTTGCAAGATCTAAGAATACTGCAATACATTTTTATTTTCATCTAGTTTGTTTGTTATTTCACTAATAACAGTACACATTGCATCAGATGTCGCTTTACCAGTTCTAAAACCAAACTGATGATCATGTAAAATATTATTCTTATCCAAAAATGATACAAGCCGATATTTTAAACACTTTTCAAAGATCTTGCCAAAGTTACCTATCACACTAATTGGCCTGTAATTACAGATTTTTGTTTTATCACCTGCTTTATAGATAGGTGTAACAAGAGAAGATTTAAATTGCGATGGAACAATACTTTTTTCAAAAATTAAATTTATTATATATTTTAGTGGTTGTAAAATAAGCAAGTGAGTTTTTTTAATTATCTCAGCCGTTATCATATCACTGCCAGGTGCACTGTTATTTTATAGATTTGAAATGTAATTAATTAGTTCAGCATCTGATACCGGGGTGAGAAATAATGAGTTAACATTTCTAGTTACATTTTCAGTGAAAGTATCTGGGGCTTTAATATCTTTAAGCATATTTAAACCGATGTTAATGAAATATTCATTACAATGGTTTGCCATTTGTTTATTATCAGTAAAAGGAATTCCATCATTTTTAACAAATTGAAAATTATTGACTTTATTTGTGTTTTTATTTGTTGCATCATTAATTAACTTATACATTTTTTTTAGGTTATGTTTATTCATTTCGATTTGTCTTAGATAATAATCATTTTTTGTTTTTTTTTAATAGTTTATTTAGGGAGTTTCTATATGTTCTATATTCAAAATCCAATTCTGGGGAGAAATGTTGATTTAGACGTTTTTTTAATTTATCTCTATTCTTTATAGATACTACTAAGCCATCTGTTATCCATGGTTTGATTTTGTTAGCATTTTTTTACAATTTTTTTAATATTAGTGGAAAGTTTAAGATAACTTTTAAATTTATCAATGAATAAATTAAAAGCGATTTGAGGATCATTTGATTGCAAACAATTATTCCAGTTCTCATTTTTTAAGAACATTTGTAGTTTATTAAAATTAATTTTTGATCTGAATTTTTGAGAGGGGTTTATAACTTTTTTTATATTATCTGGTTTATTTATGTTTAAACTAACTGGGTAATGGTCTGTAATGTGACAATTAAGTATATATGATCTATAATTAAAATTTTCTTTATTACTGAATGCTTTTTTCAAGAAAATATGATCCAAACAGGAGACAGTTTCAGGGGTAATACGAGTGGGATTTAGTATGTATGTATTTCGCAAGCATGGAAAGATATTTGTTTACATTTATATCATTTTCTTCTAAAAGGTTAATATTAATATCACCAATTAATATTTCATATTTACTATTTTGAGTATTTTGGTCTAGATATGTATCTAATTCCTCGATGAATGAGATCAAATTACTTGGGATTGGTCTATACAATGCAGTTATTCTAAAAGATACATCATCAAACATCAGGTTTGTGACACACAAAGTTACACCACATACAACTAATTTTTTAACACAGATATCATAATTTAAATCAGATTTAATCATAACCAAGACACCATCATTTCTGTTAAAATCACCACCATTATGAATAGTTGAGAATCCAGGTATATTGAAATTATTAGAGGATGCTGACTGAAAACATTCGCTTAAGATAAAAATATCACACGTTTCTAAGTTATATGTTTCAATTAATGCTAAGAATTCATCAAAGTTTTTGTTTGCACTCCTAATATTGAAATGCATGATATTCAAGAATTTTTTTGATGATGATACTTTTGAGTTGAATTCGCCTGGGTCTATAAGGTCACCACGATGATCTTGTTCAAGTTGTCCTAATTCTTCTAATATTATATCTTGATCGATTATTACCATAAAATATTTAGATGAGTGAAATAAATAAGTCAATTTCCCACAGGCTACGTAGAGTGATAGTCAGTAAACTTACCCACAATAATTAGTATTATCTATCTTTTAAATTAAGGTCCCTTCCTTTACGGTTATCCCGTTACACTGCCCCCTCCTTAGATTCATTCCTCCTGGAATGTTATTTCCTACATCGGAATCCCGCACACTCCCTGAGCCAGCCAAACCATCTTCTTGGAGTTGCTGCGCATCTCCACTGTGGTTTCCCTGGTAAGGCGCCAAACGATCATGATGGACCACGACGGGTTTCCCTCTGGGAATTTTCACGATCCGATAAATGACATCGTTAATCTTCTTCTTGATGGTGTAAGGACCTTCCCAGTTCTTTTGTAATTATATAGAGCCAGACTAAATCTCCAACTTGGTAACTCTTTTCCATTGTCCGTGTGTCATAGTACCTCTTCATCCGATCACTAGATAATTGTAGTTTTCCACGCACCAGGTTGTGTATATTTTCCATTCGATTCTGAAGGTCGGCGACATATTGTTCACGTGCCATTTCTTCACCAGGTTTACAACCAAACACCAAGTCACATGGTAGCCTCATTTCTCTACCGAACAGGACCTTCGCAGGCGTTTGGCCAGTTGATTCGTTGATGGCCGATCGAATTGCCATTAGAAATAGAGGAATATGTCGATCCCAATCCCTCTGACAATCTGACACCACTTTCGACAGATAGTTGGTTATAGTCCGGTTCATTCGTTCCACCATTCCATCAGACTGAGGGTGCATCGCTGTGGTTCTCGTTTTGTGGATGCCTAATCTTTGGCAAACTTCTTGAAACAGCTTGCTCTCAAAATTTCTTCCTTGGTCTGAATGTAATTCTAATGGTACCCCAAATCGGCTTACGAATTCTTCAACCAATATATCTGCTAAAGTGGTAGCTTCCTGATTGGGAACTGCATATGCTTCAACCCATTTAGTGAAGTAGTCCATTACAACAAAGATGTACTTGTTTCCTACATCGGTCTGTGGAAGTGGCCCCAATACATCTACTGCGATTCTTTCAAAAGGACTTCCAACCAGGTATTGCTGCATTTCCGCCTTCGGTTTTCGGTGCGGACCGTTACTGGCAGCACATGTAGTGCATTTACGACACCAATCTTTAACATCATTAGTGCAATTTACCCAGTAAAATCTATCTCGGATCTTTTGCAGCGTTTTCGTGATACCCAGATGTCCTCCAGAACTATCATTATGCATCTGTTTTAAAATTTCCGGTACAGCATTTCTTGGGACCACTATTTGTTTCCTTGTTTCTGTGCCCTCGGAATTTTCTACAAGTCTTTTAACGAGCCCTCCGTCCAAAATTAAAGAGTTCCATTGGGACCAGTATGCTTTTAAAGCAGGAGAGGATGAGGATATCTCTCTCCACAACGGACGACGGTCCATTCTCTTCCACTCCCTAATCTTTCTCAGAACGGGATCGTTTTCTTGTTGCTCCTCCAGCATAGAGCTCTCGTCTTCTGGCACAACCTTAACTAAGGCAAGTTTTTCCTCGTTCTGCTCCATACGGGTACAATGGGGGCAATCAGGTCGACATGGTCTTCTGGAAAGTGCATCAGCATTACGATGTCTGGTTCCAGGTCTGTGCTCGATTTCAACATCATATTCCTGCAGTTTTTCGAGCCATCTTGCTATCTGTCCTTCTGGGTTCCTAAAGCTAAGTAGCCACTTTAAACTAGCATGGTCTGTTCTGATCAGGAATTTTCTGCCATACAGATATTTATAAAAATGTTCGACGGATTTTACAACTGCTAACAGTTCCCTCCGAGTTACACAGTAGTTCTTTTCAGCTTTCGATAAAGTTTTGCTGAAGTAACCAACCACTCTTTCCTTACCGTCTTGTAGCTGTGACAAGACGGCTCCAATTCCCACATTGCTGGCGTCGGTGTCCAGAATAAGCTTACCATCAGGAAGTGGATAAGCAAGAACAGGTGCTGACGTAAGCTGTTTCTTCAATATTTCAAACGCCTTTTGACATTCCTGATCCCAACAGAAGGACTTATCTTGTTCTGTCAAACGTTTTAAGGGTTTGGCGATGTCTCCAAAATTCTTGACATATCGTCGGTAATAAGAACAAAGACCCAAGAAACTCCGGAGCTGATGTTTGTCGATAGGGATTGGCCATTCCTGAACGGCTTGTATCTTAGCGGGGTCAACAGCAACGCCATCCTTGCTTACGTTATGTCCTAAATAGTTGACCTGTCTCTGGAACAAGTGGCATTTCTTAACATTCAATGTTAGATTAGCGTTCTGTAATCTTTTAAAAACTTCTTCCAGGTTAGATAAATGTTCCTTAAAGGTCTTACCCATTATGATGATGTCGTCTAGATAAACTAGACAAGTTTCCCATGACAAACCCCGCAGGATGTTCTCCATTAGTCGTTCAAACGTCGCAGGAGCATTACAGAGGCCAAATGGAAGGACTGTGAATTGCCATAACCCTGATCCACTGGTAAAGGCAGTCTTTTCTTTGTCTGCAGAATTCATTTTAACTTACCAGTATCCGCTTTTAAGGTCCAAGGTAGAAAACAGAGTAGAACCCGCCAAAGCGTCGAGGGCATCATCAATCCTGGGCAGAGGATAACTGTCCTTCTTAGTGACATCATTTAGCTTTCGATAGTCGACACAAAACCGCATTGATCCGTCTTTCTTTCTCACTAATACCACAGGAGGAGCCCACGGACTACTGGATGGTTCGACTATGCCATTTTGAATCATTTCTTTAAGGGCTCTGTCTGCTTCTTCCTTTTTAACTTGAGGCATCCTTCGGGGTACCTGTCGAATCGGACGTGCATCACCAGTGTCAATTCTATGTTGTACAACATCAGTTCTTCCTAGTTTACTTTTAGAACCAAATACAGGTTTATAACGGTAAAGTAGATCTCTTACCTGTTTCTTTTCTAATTTTGACAAAGAGGGGTCTAATTTTGTCATTAATTGTTCAATTTCGTTGGTCTCATCTGTTTCCGTAACATTTATCTTGTAAATTATGGCCATTACTGGTTCTAAACTTCCCATTTCCGTGTTCTTTCGGAGAAGAACTGGATGATCGTTCAAGTTGATAACTCGGATGGGTACCTCTTTGGCGGATCTAACAAGAGTCTCACCCACAAGGAGTCCTTTTCCCAATTCATGGTCATGGTTCTTCGGCTCTATCATGGCTGGGGCACCATCTGGCTCCAGTCCATCCAACCGCGCTGTAACGACACATTCGCAGCTTGCCGGAAGTTCGATATCATCGATTAGCTTAATCGAGGCATTGTCAACTTGTTTTCGATGTAGGAATATTTCTTTATTACCAGTACGAAGGATGCGTTGGCGAAGATCCAAATGAAAACCACAGTGGAGCATAACATCCATGCCCAGAACAACATCTTCATCAACGTCAGCCACCAGCACTGAGTGAACAAGAGAGGTTGAACCAAACTGTAGCGTCACCTGTATCTCACCGTAGACTCTAGCAGAATCTCCGGTAGCGGTACGCAGTCTCCAACTGGTAGGCAACATCTTATTTCGCATAATGATGGTTGGTCGGACGATAGTTTTTGTAGCTCCAGTGTCTACCAGCATGCTAATATTCTTCCCATCAAGGAGGCCATCTAGATATAAGCTGTCCACGTGATGTCGCAGAGTTGCCAATTTAATGGTGTGAGGGACTTCGGGAATGTTTGGGGTCGATTTCGCCCTCCAGGAGTCGACCCGTTCTAGTTTTCCTGCTGCTGGGGTACTTCAGCAAAAGATTTTTCTTTTTGGGGGCAAGTATTTCTTATATGGCCTAGTTCTCCGCAGTTCCAGCATCTCACTTGGCGCCTTCTTCTTGGAGATAACTTCATTAATCTACTACCGCTTCAACGTCGCTAACGGAATGAACGGCATGGTCGTAGTTACCGGTGATTTCCCTTAGTCGAGCAACTCCACGTGAGGCCTCCGTCGCCGCCTCAAACTCCAGGGCAATGGTCAAGGCGTCCACAAGAGTCTTCGGCCGCGCCAACCGTACAGCGCGCTGCAACTCGACGTCTCGAAGACCATCGGTGAAGGTTTGGACTGCTAGGCACTCGAGGAAATCCTCCGCTGCATTTGAATACGCAAGTCGTACCATTCTTGCTACATCCGCTTCAAATTCCTGGATAGTTTCTCCATTTTTCTGTTTTCGACTCTTCAACTGCATTCGGTACACCGGTTGTAGATGAGTTTGACCATAACGCATCTCTAGACGATTGACCAATAACTCGAAGTTGTCAGCTTCATCCGGTGTCAATGATTGCAAGACGTCTAAAGCTTCGCCTCGCAGAGCTACGGTTAGGGACAATGCTTTCTCCTGGGATGACCATCCATTAGCTCTGGCCGCTGCGTCGAATTGTTTCAGGTAATTTGGCCAGGAAGTCTTCCCGTCGAAGGTCGGGGGTTTCATCGTCGTTCGTACATGGGTCGTCTCCTCGCTTCTTTGTCGTTCGACGTCTGCGTGGCAGGTTTCCATCCTTCTTGCATCTCCGTCGCCGTGGTGGATGGTTTGGTTTCGGCGGCTAGCTTCCTGTTCTTGTTGAAGCTTCCTTATCTCGGACTGCATTTGCTGGTTGATCTGGTTTTGCTCGTCTCGCAAGTTGGCGACTTGTTGATTTTGCTCGTCTCGCATGTTGGTCACTTGCTGATTCATGTTGTCCACTTGCTGATTCAAGTTGTCTACCTGCTGATTCAAGTTGGCAACTTGCTGATTTTGCTCGTCACGAAGGTGTGATATTTGCTGGGAGAAGGAACTGGATAACTCTTCTGGTAGGGTAGACATCCGTTGTGATAGCTGGGACACCTCTTCGCGCTGGCTTCTTATCTGACTGGATAGCTCCTCTTGTTGGTTCGTCATTCGCTGTGATAGCTGGGACACCTCTTCGCGCTGGCTTCTTATCTGACTGGATAGCTCCTCTTGTTGGTTCGTCATTCGTCCTGATAGCTCCTCTTGCAGCCGGGAAAGTTGTTGAGTTTGTTCTTCTTGTTGGCTCGTCATTCGTCCTGATAGCTCCTCTTGCAGCCGGGAAAGTTGTTGAGTTTGTTCTTCTTGTTGGCTCGTCATTCGTTGCGATAGTTCAGAAATTGCTTTTTGAACCGGGTCATCGAACTCCACAACGTCAGGGTCCAAATTATTACTTAGGTAGTATTCACGGAGCCTATTCAACAATACAGATTTGGTCCCAGTAGTTTCCAATTCTAATTCTTCGAGCTCTCTTCTGAGCTCTGCCACCAATAGTTCATTTATCTTTTTTCCAGGCATTCTTATATCTTCACCCCACACCTGACACCAATTTGAAACACTTATTGGGGGCTTTTTACACAATTTATTTACAAAATTGTTAAGATACACTGAACTCTGCTGGATAACGTCTAACTACTTGACAATACAATGAACTCTTGCGAACACTTGACTCGAACTGACGTTAACTGCTCATGCATCCCCTTATATACAACATTATTTAATCTAGTCAGTGTGTTTAGAAGTTTCTAGAATTTTCTAGAAACATTATTTAAAATGGTCAGTTGATTTTTTTTACAAACTTCTAAAAATCAACTGTCAACAAGAATCTTTTAAATTAAGGTCCCTTCCTTTACGGTTATCCCGTTACAGTATAATAAAACTTTTAAATTATTCAAGCAGTGGTAAAAAAAAATTATTTTGAGTTTAACATAAAAACACAGTACTCAAAGTCTATAGGTATCCATCTTTTTTAAAGTCTTCTATTTTACATCCAAATGGCATCGTAGTGTAACATTATTGTATTAGTGGCTGTAGGATAATAAAATTTCACATCCAATGGGTTAATTGAGGAAACTATACTCCAGTAAAAATTTGATTTTCCTGGTCCGCCCCAGGTGGTGTCGCATTTGACTTAAATATGCTGATGTTTTAATAATGTTCTTTATAACAGAAATTTTTCAGAAAAATTAAGATTTGTTAGACATTTCAAACCGATACAATGAAAAAAATATTTTAATAAATTACATAAAAGCAAATAAAAACAAATACAGATGCAGATTTAGATGTAACATGTAAATGTTGTCGGTGTATTTGTATGATCAATCCTCTTCCATTATTTCACTGGAAGAATCAGAGTCACTATCAAA
Organism: Altica lythri; assembly: GCA_964028335.1. NCBI lineage: Eukaryota > Metazoa > Arthropoda > Insecta > Coleoptera > Chrysomelidae > Altica > Altica lythri. The sequence goes on from CAXIIO010000488.1 coordinate 1,217,679, forward strand.
TCCAAAATCGGAATCGTCAGAATCTGATTCCTCCAATGAAATAATTAAAGGAGGAATATTGTCATGTGAGCAGTTTCCCATGTAAGTAGTCCAATCTGCCAAAATAAGTTCGTCTGTATGTCTACAAAAATTTTGCCACATGTCTGGTGTACATTTAGTCAATGCTTCTGTCCAAGTTTTTTTAACTCTTTCCTGGTCAAGATAAGTAGATGTAATATGTTTGTTATAATATGTCTTAGTAAACCCCCATGCTAGTTCTATTGGATTGTAGTGACAATGGTATGGTGGTAGTCGAAGTACTTCATGTCCTCGTTGTTTTAAAATTTCATCCACTACATATGTCTTTTCGTCAGTTTTATAAGGTAAGATTATAGAGTACAGTTGTTTCTTTGTCATTTTTGTGTCAAACCTAATGTTATTGTTAATCAACCATTCCTGCATCATTGCTTTTTTCGCTGAAAAAGAGGGTGGTTTGTTAATTTGAACTGAATGGTATGGCGCGTTGTCCATGACCACCACACATTTTTCTTGAAATACAGATAGAGCAGGAATGAGTTGATTAACAACCCAGTTTTTAAAAAGGTCACCATTCATACTTTTGTGATAGTCAAGGTCTGTATTCGAAGAGTCTAGTAACAAGTCACATCCTTCCAAAAATCCAGTATCAGTCCCTGCGTGTAAAATAGTAAATCGCTTTCCTTCGGATTTTACACGAGCTGGATTACTTTTTAGGTCAGAATCGTGCACCCACTGACGCAATGAACTACCATTTTGATAGATCCATGTTTCATCTAGGTACACGAATCTAACTCTCTCAGCAAGACTTTTTAGTTGTTTATATCTCCGAATGAAAGCGATCTTTCTAATTTTAACGTGTCGTTGTTCACATAAAATATGTCGTCCATTTACTTTTTTAAATTTGTATCCCATTAATTTTATAAGTTTGTATAGTGTCGTACGTCCCCTTTAAAATCAAAATTTTGTTAGCATCAGTCAAAAGTTTGTCTAAAGTAAAATGTTCAGTTTTAGCATGGTACATCCAAATCTGTCGCTGTAAGTCTTTTTTTAAAATAAACTTCTCAAATGTATCAGTTTTACATCCTTTATCTGCGACTTTCTCATTATTTTTCAATCCTTCTTTAATAATCTTCCGTATTTTCGATACACTGATCTAAAAAAATTAAGCATTTAGAATGTTTGTCATATTAATTAGATTCAAAAAATATACCTCAGTTACACAACGGTAGTTAAGGGATTTAAAAATATTTAACAAAATTTTGAATTAAATTATAGTTACAAAAATGTATAATTTCGAAATTTGAAATCTGACAACATTGTATATAATTTATTATGATATCTGTCAAAAAAGGTTATGTGTTCTTTTAATAATATAAATTTTATTTAAAAAAGTGATACACTGATACATATTTATAAATTCATTACAAAAACCTCTCTCAATTAATCTAATGCAAAATATATAAGTTTATGTTAGCGACTAGCATTGATTTAAAAGAAATACACATAAAATCGTACTTACTTGAAAAACCTCGGCCAATTGATTTAAATAAAACACTCTCACAGCTTTTAGCTTGTTTCCTAAACATACCATAACATCTAACGATGCTGTTGTGAATTTCTGTACTTATTTTTTTTGGCATTGTATATTGAATCTAAGAAAGCATCAAATATTTCGTTATTGAATCTTCAACAATTTTACCTTTGACAATGTGCTGTCAATATTTCGACAGTAGGTACCAACCCAACAAATTGAAGTGCCAATCCAAGAAATAAAATGCATAGTCTACTGAGATTGAAATAAGAACTGAATGAATTATACAGGGTGTTTCATTAAGAATTATCCATATAGTAACTAGAGAAACCTTAGCACGAAATATGAAGATTTAAGCCAAAACACTTAAATAAAATATTCCTCCTAACCGAGATACAGGGTGTTTTATTTTAAATATTCTAAATGATTTTATTCTATATTTTTGACACCTTCCAGTATTTTTTGTTCATACTTGGCAAAAAATTTACACATATTAGCTTACTTTAAACAGTGGCCAAAAAACGTTTTTCTCTATTACCAGAGGCGTGCGGTAGGGATGTATACTTTCTTTTATCCCCCTACAATTTACGCCACTGTCGTAATAATTATATCTTCATGTTTTTTTGATTTTCCGTCACTTTCTACGTAAATATCATCCTCTTGTCTCAATACGATAGAGTGAGTAGTTTTCGAGTTATTTGCATTTAAATGTAATGTTTAAAATATCCATTTTTCTTTTATTGCTTATTTAACATAAGTGACCTTAATAATTTAACCACCCTGATGATGAAATTTGTTAATTCTAATCGTAAATTCACATGAGTCAATAACTATTTCACTAAATAAATAAAATTTATTAGTTTCAAATGATTTTTTCATATTAATATTTATCAAAATTTCAGTTTTAAATTTATGACAAAACAGAACCATGATTTTTATTATGAAATAACATGATGAATACATAAAATAAACGTACTAAAACAATTATTTATTTAGACTACTGTAACAAAAAATCTGGTTAGTTAACATTATAGTAAATTTTCAAAGTGGCCTCCATTGACTTCAATACATTTATTAATCCTTTTGGAAAATTTCTCCTAACCTTTAGAAATATGTTGGGTTGATTCTTAATAAAATTTGCAGCATTTTCTATTTGCTGCCATAATTCCTGTCGGCTATTAATTTCTTGAGCGTACACAAGTGTCTTCATATGTCCCCAAAAATAAAAATCTAGAGGATTAAAATCGGGACTCCGAGCAGGCCATGGAAATTCACTCCCTCGCCCTATCCATCTATGAGGAAATGTATTGTTTAGATAATTTCGCACCGCTAAAGGATAATGTGGTGGGGCGCCGTCTTGCATAAACCACATACTTCTTCTTTGGTTTAATGGTAAGTTTTCCAGCTCATCAAAAAGTGGATTTTGAAGAAATTCCAGATATGAACGGCCATTTAAATTTGAAGGTAATTCAAAAGGACCTATTAAATTATCTCCAAAAATTCCGCCCAAACATTTATTCTCAGTTCATGTTGAAAATGTGCCTCTTTGACGGAGTGTGGATTTTCATTATCCCAAATATGGCAATTTCTCCAGTTAAAAACGCCTGTACGTGTGAAAGTGGCTTCATCACTAAAAAGGATATTGCTAACAAAATTGTTATTTACATTTGTCCTATCCATAATAAATTGTGCAAACTCCATCCGTCAAAGAAGATCTGTTGGTAGCAAGTTCTGCACTGGAGTGAAATGGTAAGGTCTTAAGTTTTCTTTTTTTAATATTCTGAAAACTGAAGAATGGCTTATTCCAGTTATTGCTGACAAACGTCTGGTACTTAATTCAGGATCATTAGCAATTCTTACTAACACATCATCCTCCTGATCTACTGTAATTATTTTAGGACGTCCTAGATCTCGCTTTGGACGGAATTGACCAGTTTCCGCTAATCGGTCGTAAATATTTTTAAAAGTCTTGTAATGGGGTTGTCTTCTGTTAGGATATAATTGTAAATATCTTTGAGCAGCAACACGCCCTGTATAATTAGCTTGCGCATAAACACAAACCATGTCACGCATTTCTGCATTTGAGAAATTACTATGACGAGGCATTTTCACAAAAAACTTTTTTATAACAGTAACAATTTTTACGCTTTTCAATTAAAATTATCTGTCAGTTGTAACGCAAATAAGTGACATCAGCCTACTTAGTCTTTGTCGATAAATAAGCCCTACAACCCATCATTGTAATGTTGATAATACCCAACAAGAATTATGGTAACAAAATGAAAATGCTACGAATTTTATATTATTTATTAGTATTTGATAATAAAAATCATATTTCTGAATTTTCATAAATTTAAAATTGATAAACATTAATATGAAAAAATCTTTTGAAATGAAATTTACTGAAACTAATAAATTTTATTTATTTAGTGAAATAGTTATTGACTCATGTGAATTTACGATTAGAATTAACAAATTTTATCATCAAGGTGGTTAAATTATTAAGGACACTCATGTTAAATAAGCAATAAAACAAAAATGGATATTTTAAACATTACATTTAAATGCAAATAACTCGACAACTACTTGCTCTATCGTATTGAGACAAGAGGATGATATTTACGTAGAAAGTGACGCAGAATCAAAAAACATGAAGATATAATTATTACGACAGTGGCGTGAATTGTAGGGGGATAAAAGAAAGTATCCATCCCTACCGCACGCCTCTGGTAATGGAGAAAAACGTTTTTTTGCCACTGTTTAAAGTATTCTAATATGTGTAAATTTTTTGCCAAGTATGAACAAAAAATACTGGAGGGTGTCAAAAATATAGAATAAAATCATTTAAAATATTTAAAATAAAACACCCTGTATCTCGGTTAGGAGGAATATTTTATTTAAGTGTTTTGGCTTAAATCTTCATATTTCGTGCTAAGGTTTCTCCAGTTACTATATGGATAATTCTTAATGAAACACCCTGTATATAGGTTTGTCACATAAGCTAATTAAAAATACTGATAGTAAATTAAAATCATACACAGAAAATGAGTTGCCAGTCATTGAAAATGTAGATTACCCTGCTTAAAAAGTGATAAATGTTATGACGTTGATTTTTTCGTGGTTAAGGGTGACCTTCAAGCAATAATAGGTCTTAACTCTAGTATTTATTTAAATTTAATTTAAAAAAAAAGAGTGTGCGTGTAACCTTTACACGCGATTGAAGTAAAACTTATTTGACGTACGTATCATCGCAAAATAAATTCAAATTCAAATTATATTTATTAACAAGTAGCTACAGTAAGTTAACAGAAATTAGATGCTTATATAAATTATAATATTCAATATGAACAATTTTTTTTTCTAAAACTAACACACCAAGAGATTACAATAATTGTAATCTCTTGGTGTGTTAGTTTTAGAAAAAAAAATTGTTCATATTGAATATTATAATTTATATAAGCATCTAATTTCTGTTAACTTACTGTAATAAATATAATTGAATTATTCAATTATATTTATTACAATCTATATATATAAAAAAGGATGTGTTTTTATGTAAGAACTCAAAAACTACTGGACCGATTATTATGAAAATTGGTATATATATATATATGTATTTTTCCACGGAGAAGGTTTATATGATATGCTCATTGATGCCACTTGCCAGCAGGTGGCGCTGCAGAGTAGCAACTTCTGCCCCGTTCAACCGATTGTCATGAAAATTGGTATGTATTTTTTCACGGAGAAAACGAATATGCTATTCTCATTGATGCCACTCGCCACCAGGTGGCGCTGCAAAGTAGCAACTTCTGTCCCGTTCAATCGATTGTCATGAAAATTGGTATGCGTATGTATTTTTTCACGGAGAAAACGAATATGCTATGCTCATTGATGCCACTCGCCACCAGGTGGCGCTGCAAAGTAGCAACTTCTGCCCCGTTCAACAGATTGTCATGAAAATTGGTATGTATATGTATTTTTTTACGGAGAAAACGAATATGCTATGCTCATTGATGCAACTCGCCACCAGGTGGCGCTGCAGAGTAGCACCTTTTGCCCTGTTCAATCGATTGTCATGAAAATTGGTATGTATATGTATTTTTTCACGGAGAAAACGAATATGCTATGCACATTGATGTAACTCGCCAACAGGCGGCGCTGCAACGTATCGCCTAAAAATGAACTATTCAAAAAGCAAATTAACTAACTTCACTTTTATCATCTGTCAATAAGCTTAAAATATTCACTCAAATAATAAATAATATAAATAAGTTATAGAAATATATAATATATCTAATCGATAATTTACAAAACCGTAAAAATTTGGAAAAATAGTAAAAAAACATCAGTAGGCGGTACGAAGTTCGCCGGGTCAGCTAGTTTAATTATATTTATTGTCTATATACTTTACAAAAAATGATATACTGTTATATTTTAGAAAGTTTTTATATTTTCGCCGTGTTCTTCCTTATTTTGGCAACAAGTAATCCTGGTAAATTTATAGCAGAATCTAAATTCTACGTTTGGTGTAATCTTGTCACTCCATGTAATTTCTTTATTAAACTCAAAAAACTGCATTTTGATATCTTTTTTTGGTTTTTGAGGTATGAGAATTTGGAAAAAAAGCTCGAGTGTTTTTTTGAAAAATCGCCATATCTCGCTTAATTTTGGGAATTTTTGGAAAATTCAACAAGTTTCTGAATCAGGACAAAATTTCGAATCGAAATCAAAAAACTGTATTTTGATATCTTTTTTGGTTTTTGAGATATGAGATTTTGGAAAAAAGCTCGAGTGTTTTTTTTTTGAAAAATCGTCATAACTCGCTTATTTTTCAACCGATTTTTAAAATTCAAAAACTTCCTAAATCAGTGAAAACTCCCGAATAAAACTCAAAAAAACAGCATTTTAATATCATTTTTGGTTCTTTAGATATCGATATCTCGATTTTTTTTTATAATTTTTCCAGAAAAAACAAAAAAATCGCATAACTCGCCGAATTTCCAAAATTTTTCAGAATTTCAAAAACCGCTTGAATCAGAACAAAATTTGGAATCAAACCCAAAATACCACATTTTGATACCATCTTCTATTTCCGAGATATCAAAAATCCAAAAAAAGCTCGAGTGTTTTTTTGAAAAATCGCCATATCTCGCTTAATTTTGGGAATTTTTGGAAAATTCAAAAAGTTTCTGAATCAAGACAAAATTTTGAATCGAAATCAAAAAACTGTATTTTGATATCTTTTTTGGTTTTTGAGATATGAGAAATTGGAAAAAAGCTCGATTGTTTTTTTGAAAAATCGCCATATCTCGCTTAATTTTGGGAATTTTTGGAAAATTCAAAAAGTTTCTGAATCAAGACAAAATTTCGAATCGAAGTCAAAAAACTGTATTTTGATATCTTTTTTGGTTTTTGAGATATGAGATTTTGGAAAAAAGCTCGAGTGTTTTTTTTGAAAAATCGCCATAACTCGCTTATTCTTCAACCGATTTTCAAAATTCAAAAACTTCCTAAATCAGTGAAAACTCCCGAATAAAACTCTAAAATTAGCATTTTGATATCATTTTTGGTTTTTTAGATATCGATATCTCGATTTTTTTTATAATTTTTCCAGAAAAAACAAAAAAATCATATAACTCGCCGAATTTCCAAAATTTTTCAGAATTTCAAAAACCGCTTGAATCAGAACAAAATTTGGAATCAAACCCAAAATACCACATTTTGGTACCATTTTCCATTTCCGAGATATCAAAAATCCAAAAAAAGCTCGAGTGTTTTTTCGAAAAATCGTTATAACTTATGTAATTTTTAAAACTTTTGAAAAATTCAAAAAGTTTCTAAATCAGTACAAAATTCTCTGAACCTAATAATGACAGAAAGTAAAATGAAATTATTCTTAAATTATTTCAACCGATAATATAAAAGTAAATTAATATTATAAACTAGCAGCCCGCCCCGGCTTTGCACGGGGATTAAAGAAAAATAACAAAAGCCACTAAATATATTGGGTCAACGCTTCCCTGTAAACAATATTACATGTTGTTTTATTTTCTGGCAACAAAATAAATTGATTTTCAGGTGCTCGACCCGCCATAGGCGGTTGGCCATGAGAAAAACCGATCCCTACTAATTGGAAGGTTTGACCTTGAGGCTAGTATTCTCAGCTCATGCGATGTAAGGGTTTTAAGGTTATTTTTGTTTACATTAATGGCATTTTAGTAAGGATCCCCATCTTTTTTGAAAATAAAACATAGCCTATGTCACTCGGGAATAGTGCAGCTTGCCAACGGTAAAAGAATTTTTAAAATCGGTCCAGTAGTTTCGGAGCCTATTCATTTCAAACAAACAAACAAACGAACCTTTCCTCGCCACTAAATATATTGGGTCAACGCTTTCCTGTAAACAATATTACATGTTGTTTTATTTTCTGGCAACAAAATAAATTGATTTTCAGGTGCTCGACCCGCCTTCGGCGGTTGGCCATGAGAAAAACCGATCCTACTAATTGGAAGGTTTGACCTTGAGGCTAGTATTCTCAGCGCACGCGATGTAAGGGTTTTAAGGTCATTTTTGGTTACATTAATGGCATTTTAGTAAGGATCCCTATTTTTTTTTTAAATAAAACATAGCCTATGTCACTCGGGAATAGTGTAGCTTGCCAACGGTAAAAGATATTTTGAAATCGGTCCAGTAGTTTCGGAGCCTATTCATTTCAAACAAACAAACATACAAACAAACAAACAAACAAAAAATCAAACCTTTCCTCTTTATAATATTAGTATAGAAGTATACTTGTAGCTGCAGTATTATCAGTATTACGTTTTGTGTAAACTGGAATAGTACCATCAATAATATTTTTAACCAATTCGATCTTCTCTATCAATCTCAACTTCATTTTCATAAATGTTATGTTTACCTTCGGTAGGATCTTCATCATAATTGTCACGCAATAGTTAGGCCCATCACCATGGGCCTAATTTTGGGTAGTGTCTGGTATTGTCTCCAATAAATCTGATACTTCGTAAAAATGAATCCAGTTTTTTGTGTCATTCGCTTTAAAATGACAATAGATGTGTCTTGATTCTTTGTAGTTATGTTGTAAAAACAATAATGTATACAAACATTTTGATTGTACATTTTTGAAAATAAATACAATCAATCCAAATCTCCATAATCATTAGTGCTTGATAGAATGTTATATGCTTCTTGCGGATTGTGGCAGGAGTTTAAATAGGGTGAACCACGTAACTGATTTCTCAACAACAAAAATTGAAGCTACAGATTTGATTAAAACTATTGTTAATCTGTTTGGTATGTATTTTTAATCCACCTCCATTATTTCATTGGATATATTAGAGTCACTATCAAATCCAAAATCGGAATCGTCAGAATCTGATTCCTCCAATGAAATAATTTATTGTCATGTGAGCAGTTTCCCATGTAAGTAGTCCAATCTACCAAAATAAGTTTGTCTGTATGTCTACAAAAAAATTTCCACATATCTGGTGTACATTGTCTTAACGTTTCAGTTCAAGTTTTTTTAACCCTATCCTTGTCCGAATATAAAGATGAAATATTTTTGTTATAGTACGTATTTGTAAAGCACCATGCCAACTCTATTAGATTATATTGACAGTGGTATGGGGGTAGTCGAAGTACATTATGTCCATGTTGTATATATTTCATCTACTACATATTTATATCTTATTGTTACTTTTGTATGGTTGAATTATAGTGTATAATTGTTTTTTTGGCATTTTTTTGCAAAAGGCGATGTTATTGCTGTTCAACCATTCCTTTAACAACTATTTACGATAAAACCATACCAATCGAACTGTCTGTCAACTATCAAATTTGACATTTTCGAACAATTTTATAATGTTATAAATTTTTGTCCATTTCCACCTGTTAAAATCATAATTTCGCAAAATCCTTTCTTAGCACTTCCCTACATTATAGCACGAAGGTACTTGTCCAAATTTCAAGTCTCTACCAATAATAGATTGGGTTGGGCATTGATTATGAATCAGTTAGTCAGTCAGGACATTTTCTTTTATATAATACTAGCAGCTTTGCACGGGGATTAAAGAAAAATAACAAAAGCCACTAAATATATTGGGTCAACGCTTCCCTGTAAACAATATTACATGTTGTTTTATTTTCTGGCAACAAAATAAATTGATTTTCAGGTGCTCGACCCGCCTTCGGCGGTTGGCCATGAGAAAAACCGATCCCTACTAATTGGAAGGCTTGACCTTGAGGCTAGTATTCTCAGCGCACGCGATGTAAGGGTTTTAAGGTCATTTTTGGTTACATTAATGGCATTCTAGTAAGGATCCTTATTTTTTTTGAAAATAAAACATAGCCTATGTCACTCGGGAATAGTGTAGCTTGCCAACGGTAAAAGAATTTTTAAAATCGGTGCAGTAGTTTCCGAGCCTATTCATTTCAAACAAACAAACCTTTCCTCTTTATAATATTAGTATAGATAACAAAGGATGTTATAAATATAAACAGATTTTTATTTCGTTGACATTTCTTGACTTTAAACCGAAAAGAGAAGAATCGAATTGATTCTTTTGAGTTATCCTATTATAGAAATCTGCAATTATTTCGATCATCCTTGTATATTTTTTAATAAAAAATGCATTTCTGACTAATAATAATACTTTATTATTAAAATTTGATAATATTTTTAACAAAAAACCAAAATTTTCATCAAAAATTAGTAAATGTCGATGAGGTTTGAATTTAAAACGATTCCATCAGAAAAGAAGAATTATACACAGATTCTAAATTTTGACATTTATACAAAAAAATGCCATATTTTAACAAAATATTGATAAATTTACATTAAAAATACGTATTTAGGTATATTTAGATCTAAAAGAGAAAAATTGGAAGATATAAAAAAAAACTTTTATGTCATACTAGTTGATTAGTGTTTTTATTGCTTAGTTACCAACTAGGTATCTAATGTCGTACTTTATGCCCGTGCGGGCATAAAGTTCACGGGCATAAAAAAAAATAATTTTTTGTTTAACTTATTTAATAACCTTTACTAATTATAATTACACAAACGGAATATAGTAATATATTATGTAAATATTCGATGAACATTATTTTGACGAGATCGCCGAAGTATCCAAGCAATACAGTTTCATTAACATCTTTTAAGTAGGTAGTTTTCTTACATCCAATTTAATAATTTTTATTTTTTTTATATCGTAAACTTCTTTAGACTTTTGTGGCAACAGATTTTCAGTTGCTTCCTTTGTTTTTTTAATAATTTCGTCAGGAATTCCAAAATCTTCGTCCATTTTGACTTGTTACTTTGACACATGTAACAATTATTGCGATTTTATTACATTTACGTTTGTCAATATTCACCTAGCAACGATATTGCCTACTATGAAAAAGTGGCACTGTTATTAATTCAAACCGAATTTTTAAAATACTTATTTGTATTGAGATTGGATTGCAATAACGAACTAGTATGACTCGAAGTGAACGCGCGCCGGGTACGGTGTCGTCTCTAACATTTAATTAAAATTAAACATTAAACACTAAAATAAAAATAAAGTAAAAAATGTGTAACTAACGATACATTTTTGTGAAAAAAGATATTTCATAATGTTATATCAGTTGTTTTGATCAAATTGTTTGTTTAAATTGGAGTGACCTTCCTCAACCTTACGGGCTGTGACCCTGAAATAGTTTTCGGTAAATATTGAACTCTTTGTTTATATTCAAAATGAATGGAAAATTTAAATGTTGCAAGAAAGTTTTAAAAAAATATTGTTGCATTGTTTGTTACAATATTTTTCACCCCAGTTGCCTTGATAGAATGAAAAATGTTAAAAAATTGTCGGAACATAAAATTTATTGTTCTAATGAATGTGAGCGAACGGCGAAATTTGCTGAGAAGATTTCAAAAGAACTTAATGATCAATTAGATTTGGCGAAAATACTCCTGTTAGAAAAAGAAAGTAGAATAGAAGAAATTACCTTAAGTAATGATAAAATTGTAAAAAAACTTCAAGTAGAATTGGCTAAACTCAACAATGAAAATGCTGAAAAAGACGAATACATTGTTAAAATAAATAATAAAAACAGTAAATTTGAAGAATCTGCGTATGAAGCAGAAGGATCATTGCTTAAAGAAATCAATCAGCAAAAAGAGTTATATCAGAATTTACTAAAGTTGTGAGGACCAAAGATGAGGATTTTAGTAACTTGCAAAATGAAACAAAAAAGATTGCTGAAGAGTCTAAAAAGTTTCAGAATGATGTGAAACAATTAGAGAGCATTAATAGACAAATGGTATCATCAATTAAAATTTTAGAAGCAGACAACAAATTATATTGTGGTGACATTTTAAAATTAAATAATGAAATATTGAAGTTAAAAAAAGCAGTGGCTGATTCTGATGTAAGGCTGGCCCAAGAAAACAACAAACCTACACATACTTCTACCCCAAAAGCTTTAAAAAATATTCCAACTAAACCTGGCAGTGCGAGTAATTTAACACATGTGAAACGAACAGAATCTAGCCCCAATAATTTTACAGCATATCCGAAGAAGAAAAGAATCTTGTTTTTAACAGACGACTTTGGTAAAAATCTGTATTGGCCTATGGAAAAAGTCCTAGACGAAGGTTTTCAACTGCAAATCATCAGTAAACCATATGCCAAGTTCAAAGAGGTTACCAAAAATGTTGAATTGTTCATCAAGGACTTTACTAAAGAGGATTTTGTAATAGTTCTAGCTGGCTTTAACAATTCGGATATAAAATTAGATGACTTATCGAAATTGGCAAACAGCTGTTTTAAGACAAACTTGTTGATCTGTACTATTCCTGTTAATAGTGTCAGTTATGCGTCACACATTAACCGCAAAATCCTCAACACAATTCGACGTTTCAAGAGCTTTTCTTTAAATATTGAATGTGTTGACTTATGTTATCAGTTGAATCATTTTTGTTACGATAGACATAGCCTGTACTTGAATAAGGAAGGGTTACAGAAAGTTGCTGAGGCCCTAAACGTTAAAATTACAACTTTCTACACAGCTAAAAATAAAACCTGTAACCTTAAATTTGTCCAGATAGCTCCACACAACACGATTCATGAAAATTCACAAAATCTGTCAAAGCTTTCCCCTGGTGAAGTTAATAACATCAGTACTGCGCAAGTAGCATCCATCTCACCTAACAAGCAAATTGTCTGTAAAGAGCCACGGCATGGATTGAAGATCTTCCCACATACAATCGATAATGTTGATTGTTCTAAAGTGTTAACCATATCATCGGACAAACAAGCCATCTCCGCTTGCAAATCTAAGAGTTTCTCTTATGATAACTTTATCCAGTTCTCAGGTGGATCTAAACAAATAAACCAGCTTGATCCGTTGACTCCTCCTAGGGTTAGATTGACTATGAAATCTCTTGATGCAAAAAATGGGCGCTATCATCTGGCCAGGTTAAGGGAACCTTCAATATTTAATGCGATCAAGCTGTTTCTTGCATACCTTCATGACCAACCATTATCAGTGTGTTATGAGGGGTTTACGGTGACTAGTGTAAAGGTGCTTTTGGCTTCTGAAGGTCTTCCAGTTGATGTGACTACCCTTCGCAAAATATATTTTGATTACCACGGATTATATGGTATACAAGCGGATGAAGTAGTAGCTGACCTTTCCACTTTTAGGTCATATGTTGGCTCCGAAAGGATCAATCACCTGCAGAGATCGAGACTTAGCCACGCCAGTTATTTTTCTGCCAGCCCTTCAAAGCGAAATTTTTAACTAGTGAGACGTGCCTTGGGGGACTAGATTCCTCCTTTAGTTTTAGTTTACCTAGTAGTACGTGTAATATAGAAGGCATTAATTCGGATAATACTAATCTAAAAAATAATTCAAATAACTCAAGTAATTCTAATTCTAATAGTAGATTGATTTGTTTGAAAAATAATTGTAACACTGGCTTAAGTAAAATCTTAAAATGTAATGGAAAATTTGACCAATCTCATAAAAATCTTGTTATCGAAGCATCACATTCAACTAATCTTTTTTTGTTAAATATACTATCAGCTCGCTCTAAAATGGATGACTTATATATTTATTTAGAATCAATCAACTTTCCACATATAGTCTTGTTAACTGAAACGTGGTTGGAAAAACAAGAGTGTGTACACTTACAAGACTATGACATCATTGCAAGATATGATAGATCTCAAATGGAACATGGTGGTGTCTTAATATTGCAAAAATGTAATGTACCTATTATGCATCTATCGTACAGATAATAAGAACCTTCCACACAATGCTAACATTGAACTTTTTTTAAATGATCTTAAGAATTTACTGTTAGGTATTCCACTGGGCTCAAAAATCATTCTAACAGGTGACCTAAACATACATTTTGAAAATAAATTGGCACCTGACACTGTATCACTCTTAAACTTATTAAACTCCTTTGACTTGCTAATGCATGTTATGTCTCCTACCTATATTACACGTACATCTATGTCCATCTTAGATTTTATATGTTCAAATATAGATACTACTAACGTAAGATGTACTGTTGTGTCACCTCAAATATCTGACCATGAAGGAGTATTTTTCTCCTTCTCTTCTCCTAGTTCTCCTAAATTGTTGACGCAAACAAATAGATTTGGCAGGGTTTACTCAAAAAAAAACTATAGTAAGTTTTATAATATGTGTGAGGTTATCAATTGGAATGAAATCACCAACTTCGTTGACTTTCTCAAAAAGTTAATTGAATTATTTCATACTTCTTTTCCACTTGTAAAGTTAAAATTTAAATCGAGAAAACCATGGATAACAAAAGGAATAAAAAATTCCTCAAAAAATTTAAGGTCCTTAAAATACATCAAGAAATACATTAAAAATGAGCAATTCAATGCTTATGTTACTCTTTATCACAAAACCTATAAAAAAATTATAAAAAACGCAAAATCTAGATATTACGATCAGAGATTGGCTAACTCGCATAACAAAAATAAAGAAAGCTGGAGAATAGTAAATGACGTCACTGGAAGAACTAAAAAGAAAAATTGTAATGAATCTAGCATACATCCAAACCAATTAAATTCTTATTTTTGTTCTATAGCTGGCCAACTAACTAGTCATCTTAAGTGTAGCAAAAGTCCGCTGGTATATTTACCCCCAAGGGTAAGTAACAGCCTGTTTCTTAGTCCTACTGATACTACTGAAATTGGAGAAATAATAAGTAGCAAGAAAAACAAAAGCTCGGCTGGAGTAGATAGCATCAGCTTAAAGCTGATTAGAAATCTACCAGTTGTGGTCATAAGTGCAATGGCCCATCTAATAAATAATTCATTTGAGGAAGGTCAGTTTCCCTCATCTCTAAAAACTGCTATAATCGTTCCCATACATAAAGGAGGAAGTACAGCTGATGCTGCTAATTATCGCCCAATAGCTCTCCTCTCTACATTTTCTAAAATAATAGAAAAAATAGTAAAAAAACGATTAATGTCATTCCTTAGCTCCAATAAGATAATCAGTAATGCTTAATTTGGTTTCCAGCAAAATAAGAACACGAGTGATGCGGTCTATAAGTTTCTGGAGAATATCTACACTGGCTTAAATAACGGTTCTCCGGTAGCTGCCGTTTTTTGCGATTTTTCCAAAGCTTTCGACTGTGTTGATCACCACATACTTTTGCAAAAGTTAGAGCGATATGGCATCAGAGGATTGACTTTAAACTGGTTTAGCTCATACTTAACAGGTAGAGAACAAATTGTAAGGAATCTAGGAGTAGATTCTATAAAGATGGCCCTCAATAGTGGTGTGCCTCAAGGTTCTATTCTTGGCCCAATTTTATTTCTGCTTTACATAAATGATATCGCTAAGTTACCCACAAAAAGCAGTTTTACCCTATTTGCTGACGATGCTACTTTATGTTGGTCGAATGTGCCCTCCTCTTCATTGGGTGAAACAATATCTTCTGACCTCGGGCTGCTGCTAGATTGGTGCTCAACAAACAAAATCGTGTTAAATATTCATAAAACAAATTTGGTGTCCTTTAGAGGCACGGTAAATAGCATTAGTATAAACGACCTTACACTTGAGGTAAAAAGTGTCACTAAATACTTAGGTATCAACATTGACTCCCAAATTAAATGGGACTCTCACATAAACAATTTGTGTCATAAAGTTTCATCTGGATGTTTTGCAGTGCGCAATATATCCTACTATTGTGACGTACGCATAGCAAAACAGGTGTATTTTGCGTTGGTTGAGTCACATTTAAGATACGGAATAGCTTTTTGGGGTTCATGTCATGGCTATCTTTTTGAATCTGTTTTTACTCTTGAAAAGAGAGCAATCCGTTATCTATGTAAGAAAGGTTACCGTGAACATTGCAAGCCGTTATTCATCAAACACGGAATTTTAACGCTAATGTCTATTTATATCTTAGAAACTGCGTCCTTAATTTATAAACATAAGGGTAATCTCACTGAAGTTGGCGATTTCCACAATTACAGCACGAGACAGGACTCTCATAATATTAGACTGCCCATTCCTAAATATTCATTATTTCAAAATTCTTTCGTATATAAAGGGGTGCAAATATATAATCATCTTCCTAATGCCCTGAAAACCCTTCCAAATCTAAATCTGTTCAGGAGACAACTTAAAAACATGCTGGTTAAAAAAGCATATTATTTGTTAGATGATTTTTTTACTGATGTTCTTTAATGTGTGTTTTATTTTTTTTATTTTGACCAACTTCTCTCTGAAGTTATAAAATTTTTAGTTCATATAAGGTCCTCTACCTTATCTTTTTTGTTTTTGTTTGTAATTTGCAAAATGTAATGTGTTTATACCCTGTTTATACTTTTTACTACTTTTTATACTTTGTTTACAAAATTCTTGTAATTTTAAAAAACAATAAAGTACTATTCATTCATTCATTCATTCATTCATTCATAAAAGTTTGTATTATAGTATAACTAGACCCACTTAGATAGGAATTATTTTTACGATTTTACCAGGGGAAACTCAAAAGAACGTCATTATATGAACGAACCTAGTAAAATATCTATTTAATGTTGGTTTTAACTTCCCGACCTCCACCTGTACGCCCATGAAGAGAATTCTTGGAAATTCGAAAAGAGCGTTGACCACGCCTATTCAAGTGGTTTTAGATAAACTATACCAATGGCATAAACAGATGTGTATACCCTTGATACATAAATAACTATTATTTAGTTGAATTATACGTTTATTTACAACATTATGTTACGTTTTTGTCAATGTTGAGTGGTAATATGTTTTTTTAAATTACAGAATTGTGTGAAACATTTCGAACAAATGTTACATTTAAAAGGTTTCTCGTCACTGTGAGTTCTAATATGAGTTTTTAAACTACCGTATTCTGTGAAACATTTCGAACATATTTCACACTTATAAGGTTTTTCTCCAGTGTGAATTCTATTGTGCCTTTTTAAATCACTGCTTTGTGTGAAACATTTCGAACAAATTTTACATTCAAAAGGTTTCTCGTCACTGTGAAATCTAATATGTTTTTTTAAATTACCGGATTCTGTAAAACATTTCAAACAAATTTTACATTTAAAAGGTTTTTCTTTAGTGTGAGTTCTAATATGACTTTTTAAAGTACTCGATTTTGTGAAACACTTTGAGCAAATTTTACATTCAAAAGGTTTCTCACCAGTGTGAGTTCTAATATGATTTTTTAAATCACTGGTTTGTGTGAAACATTTCGAACAAATTTTACATTCAAAAGATTTCTCGTCACTGTGAAATCTAATATGAGTTTTTAAACTACCAGATTGTGTGAAACATTTCGAACATATTTCACATTTATAAGGTTTTTCTCCAGTGTGAATTCTAATGTGCTTTTTTAAAGAACCAGATTCTCTAAAACATTTTGAACATATTTTACATTTAAAAGGTTTCTCGTTAGTGTGAGTTCTAATATGCCTTTTTAAATCACCGGATTGTGTGAAACATTTTGAACATATTTTACATCCAAAAGGTTTCTCACTAGTGTGGGTTCCAATATGAGTTTTTAAACTACCGGATTGTGTGAAACATTTCGAACATATTTCACATTTATAAGGTTTTTCTCCAGTGTGAATTATAATATGTTTTTTTAAATGACTGGAATATTTGAAACATTTCGAACATATTTTACATTTATATGTATTTTTACAATTTGGTTCCTGTTTTCTGGAATCTCTATTGATGCTCCGCTCTGAATTTAATTCTTCATTAAAATGTTGAAATTCTATTTTAAAATCCGGTAAATCTATTGTAGAGTGTAATTCTTCTTTTTTAATGTCAAATTCGAGATTCAACTCATGATTAGTTTGATTTGAAATTTCATTTTCACTTTTAGTATTGTTGAAAGAATGTTGAGGGTTTTGGTATTCCAATTTCGGTTCTCTATTTTTGTATGGTTGTTCTTCAACTAAAAATAAGCAAATCTGTAAGTGTCGGTAACAAGATTACAGTTTTTTACAATAAATTTTGAAATCTACAAATATTTCGCGCATCCTCGTATATTTTTCAAAAAAAAAAAAAGCATTTTTGACTAATTTTGATACTTTTTTATCAAAATTCGATAATATTTTTACCAAAAAAATAAAAATTTTTATCAAAAATAAGCAAATCTGTAATTGTCGGTAACTAGATGAAATTTTTTTAAAATAAATTTTGAAATCTGCAAAAATTTTGACCATCCTTGTATATTTCTTTAAAAAAATCGCATTTTTGATACATTTTTACAGTTTTCTATTGAAATTTAATCGTATTTTCATCAAAAAATTAAAATTTTGTAAAAATTAGCTACTTTATCTATAAAAATCGATTTTTTTGATATATTTCCTTAAAAATTCAAATTATTGATTAATTTGTGTTTATAATGGATTAATTAAGCTTGTTTATCAAATTTTAAATTTGAATTTTGACATTTATACAAATAAAATGGTGTAATTTAAGAAAATATTGATAAATTTACATTAAAAATAAATAAATAATGTTTATTTATAAGTTTTTATATAAAAATAACAAAGGATGTTATAAATATAAACAGATTTTTATTTCATTGACATTTCTTGACTCTAAACGAAAAAAGGAAGAATCAAATCGATTATTTTGACAGTTATTTAATTATTGTAATCTGCAAATATTTCGAGCATCCTCGTATATTTGTCAAAAAAATTATATTTTGACTAATTTTAATACTTTTTTATCGAAATTTTATAATATTTTTGCAAAAAAAAACGAATATTTTTATCAAAAATTAGCAAATCTGTAATTGTCGGTAACTAGATTATAATTTTTTACAACAAATTTTGAAATCTGCAAATATTTCGACCATCCTCGTATATTTTTCAAAAAAAATTGCATTTTTGACTAATTTTAATACTTTTTTATCGAAATTTGATAATATTTTTGAGAAAAAACGAGCATTTTTATCAAAAATTAGCAAATCTGTAATTGTCGGTAACTAGATTATAATTTTTTATAACAAATTTTGAAATCTGCATATATAATTATCTATATTTCCTCCTATATTCTCACCTGAAATTAAAAATATAAATATTTTTTTTTAAATTGATATTTCGTTATTTTTGTGTTTTATTAAATGAAAATTCTGTTTATTTTTTAAATTTGTAACTTTCAACAATTTTTTTATACATTTTCCATACACAAAATATTTCCAATGATAAAATTTGATCTTACCAAATTCATTCAAAATTTCAATTTCTTCCATTTTAATTCCAGTTTCCGATTTTACTTTGGTAACATCCATTATGGAATTTTCTTCAGCTGAAATATATTGGAAAATTATTTTATAAATAATTAACATAAAACAAAGTATCCCAAAAACATAAATTCCAAAATTTATACCTTCACATCTAAAAATGCAAATTTCATAAAAAAAAACTGATATTAACGCCTGAATTTTAAAGAAAAACCAAAAACCATTTTTAGTAATCCAAAATTTTTATCAAAAATTAGCAAATCTGTAATTGTCGGTAACTAGATTATAATTTTTGACAATAAATTTTGAAATCTGCAAATATTTCGACCATCCTCGTATATTTTTCAAAAAAAAATTGCATTTTTGACTAATTTTTATCAAAATTTAATAATATTTTTACCAAAAAATCAAAATTTTTATCAAAAATAAGCAAATCTGTAAGTGTCGGTAAATAGATTATAGTTTTTTTAGACAAATTTTGAAATCTGCAAATATTTCGGCAATCCTCGTATATTTTTCAAAAAAAATTGCATTTTTGATTAATTTTGATACTTTTTTATCGAAATTTGATAATATTTTTGCAAAAAAACGAACATTTTTATCAAAAATTAGCAAATCTGTAATTGTCGGTAACTAGATTATAATTTTTTACAACAAATTTTGAAATCTGCAAATATTTCGACCATCCTCGTATATTTTTCAAAAAAAATGCATTTTTGACTAATTTTAATATTTTTTTTATCAAAATTTAATAATATTTATACTAAAAAACCAAAATTTTCATCAAAAATAAGTAAATCTGTAACCGTCGGTAACTGGATTACAGTTTTTTGCAATAAATTATAAGTTCATTATCGACGTTATTTCAGAAGTTCTGTAGGATTTTTCGAAAAAAAAACGATCTTTTTCCAATTTCTCATATTTTGAAAACCAAAAACCAAATTTAAGGTAAATAAAAAAAGATTTCCATACACAAAAAATGTTTCCAATGATAAAATTTGATCTTACCAAATTCATTATAAATTTCAATTTCTTCCATTTTAATTCCAGATTCTCTTTTTTCTTTGGTAACATTCATTATGGAAGGAATTTTCTTCAGCTGAAATATATTGGAAAATTAAAACATATAAATTCCAAAAATTTTACCCTCACATCTAAAAATGCAAATTTCATAAAAAAAATGATATTAACGCCTGAATTTTATAGAAAAACCAAGAATCCTTTATAGTTATCAATTTTATTAAAACAAATTACTCAAAAAACTAGCAAATTATCCCAAAAACTACAAAAATCAAAATTTTCTAACCTTACATACAAAAATTTTCACATTAAAAAAAATGATTTTAAAGCGGGATTTTTGTAGAAAACCAAGAAAAAGTCGGGATCAATTTGACAACTTAAATCTTGAATTAAGCAAGTTATTAGCTATTGCTTCTGTCGGTAACGAGTTAACGATTTTATTAGTCTGATTATTCTTGAATTTTTTAATGTACTATTCACACTATTGTCAATATTTATTGTATAATTTATTTATTTTATTTGAATTATTAAGTCCTATTCCTGCTCCTGTAATGTCCATTCTCTCATTTCTTCATTATTCGTGTCCACGTTAGATTTATCGGGAGAATCAGCTGGTTTTTTGCCGCCATTTTATTATGATACCATCACAATTTGCGATTTCCACGTATATCGAAAAACAATCCCAAATAGTAACTAAATAAATATTAAATAAAACTCACCTATGCTAATATAACAATTTGTTTTAACAATAATTGACGAGAGATGATTAGTAGAACAACACAAGATTTAATTTTAATTTTTTTATGATTCCTTCCCAAACACAAAACACAATCGCTTTGTTTGACAATCGATCGAAAAGTCAAACAGTATAACCAACCATATCTGTGAAAAAACCTAAAAGTAAAAACTTTTAAGGTTAAGGCATTCTGCTAATTCTACTTTATCGAGTAGTACAAGTCCTGTCATTGTCTTATAGATGGCGCTCAAATCATTTTTATTAGAAACTTTGTTTATTTTTTATGTAAATAATAATAATTTATATTAAATATGTTTACAATCACTTTTTTTATAAATATAATTACTATTATTTTCATTATCGGAACCAAAATAAATTGTTTAATTGGAAAATTTGTTTGAATTAATATTACGTAAAGCGACATCTGTTAAAAGAAAGTTAAAATTGTATTTAATTATTGATATATTTCATAAAAATTGTTTTGTAAAATCATTTTATATTTTTAAAATATACTTTTACGTATTGTATTAATGTTAGTATAAACAAAACTATTAAAATATATCGTTTAAATTAAAAAAATTGATAAAGACATTATTTTTATATGTCACAAAGTTTAGATTTTCTTATACTAGATGGCGCTTTAGATTTATTTTTAATATTTTTCTATAATTAGATTTTATTGTATTGTTTTGCTTAAAAACAATAAAAAACCGTCTAAAAAACATTTAATAAATATAAATTTTATAAAAAAAACTTAATTTTAAATTAATTATTATAAAAAACAACAGTCGAAGGTGGATTAGAATTTGACAGAATTGACATTTAGTGTTTTTTTGTTTAAAAGTAAGTTTTTTATAATTAAATTTATACGTATTTAGTATTTATTACACTGTTTTAATCGTTTTTTTTATTATATTTAAGCAAAACGATACAATATTATTCAATTAAATGGTAATATTAAAAATAAATTTAACAGGCCATCTAGTATCAAAACTTTAAACCTCTCTCCTTTTATCTGTCATTTCCATTAGTTCTTCTTCTTCTTCTTTATTTTTGGCTTGCGTGTCATTTCCATTAGTTTCCATTAGTTTAGTGTTAGCTTTTCTTCGATTAAGATTGTTTTCAAAGTTAATTATGAAATTTTGTGTGAAAAATCTAACTTTGGTGATTTATTCGTCTTATTTATCTCACTAATTTAGTTATTGATATGAAACATCTATATCTGTGGGTAAAACCGATTTCTGGCGTGGCGACGTAACGCAAAAAACCTAACACGACTCCGCCTACTATCAAGTGATGAAAATCTAGGATTGTTGTAAGTGTATTATTTTGATTCTGATAATGAAAATGTTAGTAATTATTTCTAAAAAAAGCTATTATAAATATATTGTTAAAGATAATTAATTATCATTTACATGAAATGAAATAAATTTTCTAATAAAAATAATTTGTGCGCCATCTATAATACAATGACAGGACTTCTAATACTCGATAAAGTAGAATTAGCAGAATGACTTTATGACTTAACCTTAAATTTAAAATAAAAGTGAAAAGTGTTTTTAGTTTTTTAGGTTATACTGGTGCCACTGGTGGTGCTCATTTTGAAGTTAGCTGTTTTATTGGTAAAAATTGATCGAGTGTAAGTGTTTTTTTTATAAAACTGTTTATTAAGATGTGTTTATGGATTTTGTTTCAAAATTTTGATTATAAAATCAGTTTTTTTTATGTGAAATTTGCATTATTGTTAAAGGGTATTTCAAAGTATAGATTTTCTTGTTTTTGAACTAAACTTTGTTTTTTTTATTAAAATTTTTTATATAAAATCGTTGATTATTGTGTATTTCTTGATTTTATGTAAAAATTTCATCATCAAAATTTGTTTTTGTTTGGTAAATTAGCATTTTTGTAGATGTGTAGATTTTCTTGTTGTATGGGGTGAGTTTTGTTTTTTTCATTAAAATTTCTTGTATAAAATCGATTATTAAGACTCTTTTTTGGTTTTCTACAAAAATCCGGCGTTAAAATCATTTTTTTGAGTGTGAAAATTACATTTTTGTATGTGAGGTTAGAAAATTTTGATTTTTGTAGTTTTTGGGGTAATTTGCTAGTTTGTTTTGTTAACTTTTCATGAAAAAATCTTTTGTAAACGAATTTTCTTGGTTTTTCTACAAATATTTTCAAATTTTGATGAAAAATTATTAAAATTAATCAAAAATAGAATTTTTTTTTAAATATACGAGGATGGTCGAAATATTTGCAGATTTCAAAATTTATTATCAAAAGCTATCATCTAGTTATCGACAATTACAGATTCGCTAATTTTTGATAAAAATTTTGGTTTTTTTAGTAATAATAAAATAAAATCAACTTTTGATAAAACTTATTAAAATTAGTGAAAAATGCATTTTTTTTTGGAAAATATACGAGGATGCGCCAAATATTTGCAGATTTCAAAATTTATTTTGAAATCTGCAAATATTTCGACCATCCTCGTATATTTTTCAAAAAAATGCATTTTTGACTAATTTTAATACATTATTAATAAAATTTGATAATATTTTTCCAAAAAACCAAAATTTTTATTAAAAATAAGCAAATCTGTAATTGTCGGTAGCTAGATTATAGTCTTTTACAATATCATCTAGCATGCTCACTAAGAAAAAGGAGAAGAATTGTCAGATGATCGATAAAATCGCAATTTTTAATAAAAATATCGATTAATTTGTGTTTATAATCGATTAATTAAGTCAATAGATGGCAAAGAATAATATAATTTCATTCTGAACGCTTTACAAGTTTTTGAAAAAACATTTTCAAAGACAATGACCGTTCAACTAAGAAGAAACAACTACTTCCTGAGCTATATGCCCCAACGGATATTGGATTATACTTGTTTCTTCTTTGAATGTTTTTTCAAAAACTTGTAAAGCGTTCAGAATGAAATTATATTATTCTTTGCCATCTATTGACAAACACGCTTTATTAAATATGACAATGATACAGTTTTCTGTAATTATTCGATTAATTAAGCTTATTTATCGATTTTTAGTCGTAAATAATAAAGGATGTTTAAAATATAAGGGGATTTTTAATTTTTGACAGATCGAACTGTCATTGGTATATTTTTTGAAATCTGCGTATATTTCGAGCATCCTTTCATATTTTTTTAAAAAAATTTCATTTTTGACAAACTTTAACAGTTTTCTATTCAAATTTAATCATATTTTTATCAAAAATTTTTTTTTTTTTAATTAGCAACTTTTTCTATAAGGTTCAAGGACACTTTTTGACAGAATATCGATTTTATGATATATTTCGCAAAAAATCGAAATTTTTATGAAAATATCGATTAATTTGTGATTATAATCGATTAATCAAGCTTATTTATCGATTTTTTTTCGTAAATAATACAGGATGTTTGAAATATTAACGGATTTGCAATTTTTGACATTTGTCATGCTCACTAAGAAAAAGAAGAAGAATTATCAGATATTCAATAACATCGCAATTTTTAATGAAAATATCGATTACTTTGTGTTTATAACCGATTAATTTAGCGTATTTATCGATTTTTAATCGAAAATAATGAAGGATGTTTGAAATATTAACGGATTTCTAATTTTTGACAGATTGAAATCTCATTTGTGTATTTTTTTAAAATCTGCGTATGTTTCGACCATCCTTTCATATTTTTTGAAAAAATTTACATATTTGACTAATTTTAATACTCTTTTATCAAAATTTGATAATATTTTTACCAAAAAACCAAAATTTTTATTAAAAATAAGCAAATCTTTATTTGTCGGTAACTAGATTACAATTTTTGACAATTAATTTTAAAATCTGCTAATATTTAGACTATCCTCGTATATTTAAAAAAAAACGACGGGTTGCACTCCGGGAGTGCCAGTAGAAGTGAAAACTTGATTATTAACGTTGTGCATGTTTGATATTTTGGAATGGTTAGGGAATAATTTTACACGAATTGCTTTATCAGTATAAAATTATTATCATTTATGTGGTAGAATACAATATTCATTTATTGCGCTATCGTATATCGTACACAAACATGACAATTTATATTACATTAAAAATTTAACACTTTAAAAGTATTACAATTATTTTTTTGATAAACCTACACCGCACATGTGCTTATTGTGATGTTATATGAAAATATAGGTTAATGCTATAAAGTATAAACAGTAAACATATTACAAATATTACATCTATAATGTGTAAGTACATACATATGTATCTATATTAATAATTTCGTTAAGCAGTACGATAGACTAGATCGAAACCTAAGCTTAATAATAAAATTATATTAATTAAAAATTAAAACTTATTAAATTTTCATCTAGTATATTTATAAAATACTCACTCATTTTCTTTCGCTATTTCTTCGTCACTTTTATCATTAATTTGTTTAATATCCATATTTTAAATACTTAAAGAACACTAAACACAGACGTTTGAATTTTGAATTATTAGCTGTCACCTGTCACTATTTATAGGTGCGCGTGGCATAGGGATATTCACACATCGATATATCAAATTTATTCGATGTTTTCCATACGATATGTCGGATTAATTCGATGTTTTGAGTTTTGACAAATATTTATTGTATCCGATATATCGATATTTTTATTCATAGTAACATCGAATATTCGCTTTTTTGTCGAATCTATTTAAAACCTATATAATTTTTTCACAGTTTGATAATTTCATAATTTTATTTATAAATAAGTTTATTAAGACTAAGGCACTATAAACATAGGTATTATCGAAAGCCATGTTTTGACCAATGTCAACTACAAAACCAGAGATAATAATAGAACAGATGTGTTGATGCATAATATAAAGTAGGCCACAAGTTCCGACATCAGTGCACCATGTTTAAAACTATTCACTATACTTCTACACACTTTTTATGCTTAAAGTACCTTAAAAAATTATATTAAAATAACACTACTAGTACTTACTAAGGCACTATACGGTTATAACTACTTTTCCGCTTTTCGCGCTACCAGCTGGTTTAGTTCCTATTTTCACCACTACAAAATATGATTGCACGTCTCTTTAATTTGTTTATTTGTCATCTTACGTTTTTTCGATCAGGGTCACGTGTCCTGACGCGAATTTAAGATTTTTTACCCATTACAGAAAAAATGCTCAACGCGGCTAAAGAAGTTTTCACTTCAAAAAATATTAATTTTTGACTAATTTTTGGGGTTATTTTCTAGTTTTTTGAGTAATTTCTTTTAATAAAATCGATTACTAAAAAGGATTTTTGATTTTTCTTTAAAATTCAGGCGTTAATATCAGTTTGTTTTATGAAATTTGCATTTTTAGATGTGAGGGTAAAAATTTTCGAATTTATATGTTTTTGGGATACTTTGTTATATGTTAATTATTTATAAAATAATTTTAAAAATATATTTTAGCTGAAAAAAATTCTATAATGGATGTTACCAAAGTAAAAACAGAAGCTGGAATTAAAATGGAAGAAATTGAAATTTTTAATGAATTTGGTAAGATCGAATTTTATCATTGGAAACATTTTGTGTATGGAAAATGTATAAAAAATTGTTGAAAGTTACAGATTTAAAAAAAAGAAAAAGAGAATTGTTCATTTAATAAAACACAAAAATAACGAAATATCAATTTAAAAAAATATTTATATTTTTAATTTCAGGTGAGAATATAGGAGGAAATATGGATAATTTTTTAATAAAAGAAGAAGAAATTGTGGACGAATCAAAACCCGAAATAAGTAAGCTCATATATAATTATATTTTATATCATTTTACCTCCAAATCTTTTTTTATTTTCCTTAAATTTGGATTTTGGTTTTCAAAATGTAAGAAATTGGAAAAAGATGGTTTTTTTTTTTTCGAAAAATCGTTATATTTTTGTTTTTTTTATTTTTTGCGAAATTTAAAATTAGGATCAAATTTCTGATTGAATAGAAAAAACTGCATATTAATATCTTTTTTGGTTTTTAAGATATGAGAAATTGGTTTTTGAATATATAAAAATTTGAAAAAAGCACGGGGCGGGGCGTTTTTTCGAAAAATCCTACAGAACTTCTGAAATAACGTCGATAATAATTATTGGTGTTGTTTTTAAAATCTTTCTACTTTCTACCATGGAACCAACTTATAATTTATTGTAAAAAACTGTAATCTAGTTACCGACAGTTACAGATTTGCTTATTTTTGATGAAAATTTTGGTTTTTTAGTATAAATATTATCAAATTTTGATAAAAAAGTATTAAAATTAGTCAAAAATGCAATTTTTTTGAAAAATATACGAGGATGGTCGAAATATTTGCAGATTTCAAAATTTATTGTAAAAAAACTAGCTGACCCGGCGAACTTCGTACCGCCTACTAATGTTTTTTTACCACTTTTCCAAATATTTACGGTTTTGTAAATTATCGATTAGATATATTATATATTTCTATAACTTATTTATATTATTTATTATTTGTGTGATTATTTTAAGCTTATTGACAGGTGATAGAAGTGAAGTTAGTTGATTAGCTTTTTGAATAGTTCATTTTTAGGCGATACGTTGCAGCGCAACCTGGTGGTGAGTTACATCAATGTGCATATCATATTCGTTTCCTCCGTGAAAAAATACATATACTTACCAATTTTTATGACAATCGGTTGAACAGGGCAGAAGTTGCTACTCTGCAGCGCCACCTGGTGGCGAGTGGCATCAATGTGCATATCATATTCGTTTCCTCCGTGAAAAAATACATATACATACCAATTTTCATGACAATCGGTTGAACAGTGCAAAAGGTGCTACTCTGCAGCGCCACCTGGTGGCGAGTGGCATCAATGAGCATAGCATACTCGTTTTCTCCGTGAAAAAATACATATACATACCAATTTTCATGACAATCGGTTAAACGGGACAGAAGTTGCTACCTTGCAGCGCCACCTGGTGGCGAGTGGCATCAATGAGCATATCATATAAACCTTCTCCGTGGAAAAATACATTTATATACCAATTTTTATAATAATTGGTCCAGTAGTTTTTGAGTGCATTGATTTCAAACATAAAAACATTATAATCTAGTTAGCGACATTTACAGATTTGCTTATTTTTGATAAAAATTTTGATTTTTTGGTAAAAATATTATCAAATTTTGATAATAAAGTATAAAAATTAGTCAAAAATACAATTTTTTTTGAAAAATATACGAGGATGGTCGAAATATTTGC
The DNA here is from genome assembly GCA_964028335.1 of Altica lythri. Lineage (NCBI taxonomy): Eukaryota > Metazoa > Arthropoda > Insecta > Coleoptera > Chrysomelidae > Altica > Altica lythri. Next base: position 1,246,005 of record CAXIIO010000488.1, read on the forward strand.
AGATTTCAAAATTTATTATAAAAAAAACTGTAATCTAGTTACCGGCAGTTACAGATTTGCTAATTTTTAGTTGAAGAACAACCATACAAAAATAGAGAACCGAAATTGGAATGCCAAAACCCTCAACATTCGTTCAATACTAAAAGTGAAAATGAAATTTCAAATCAAACTAATCATGAGTTGAATCTCGAATTTGACATTAAAAAAGAAGAATTACACTCTGCAATAGATTTACCGAATTTTAAAATGGAATTTCAAGATTTTGATCAAGAATTAAATTCAGAGCGGAGCATCAATAGAGATTCCACAAAACAGGACCCAAATTGTAAAAATATTGGCGATAAATATAAATGTAAAATATGTTCGAAATGTTTCTCACAATCCTCAAATTTAAAAACTCATATTAAAACTCACACTGGTGAGAAACCTTATGAATGTAAAATTTGTTCGAAATGTTTCACACAAACTAGTGATTTAAAAAAGCACAATAGAATTCACACTGGAGAAAAACCTTTTAAATGTAAAATATGTTCGAAATGTTTCACACAATCCTGTAATTTAAAAAAACATATTAGAACTCACACTAACGAAAAACCTTTTAAATGTAAAATATGTTCGAAATGTTTCACAGAATCCGGTAGTTTAAAAAGTCATATTAGAACTCACACTAGTGAGAAACCTTTTGGATGTAAAATATGTTCAAAATGTTTTACACAATCCGGTGATTTAAAAAGGCATATTAGAATTCACACTAACGAGAAACTTTTTAAATGTAGAATATGTTCAAAATATTTTAGAGAATCCGATTCTTTAAAAAATCACATTAGAATTCACACTGAAGGAAAACCTTTTAAATGTAAAATATGTTCGAAATGTTTCACAGAATCCTGTAATTTAAAAAAACATATTAGAACTCACACTAACGAAAAACCTTTTAAATGTAAAATATGTTCGAAATGTTTCACACAATCTTCTAATTTAAAAAGACATATTACCACTCACATTGATAAAAACGTAACATAATGGTGTTGTAAATAAACTTATAATTCAACTAAATTAAAGTTTTTTTTCTACAACCGTGCGTAAGGTATTACCTTTACGCACGGTTTAAGGTTCGTAAAATTTAACTTTTTTTCACTAGTGAAAAAAAAGTTTTTTTTTCACTAGTGAAAAAAAGTAAAATAAGCACTGTTTTGTATAAGATTATGCAAATACGTTTACGTGTCTTATTGGCCGAGATTTGAAGGTGTTAACCTTCTACCCAGATGACTCGGGTTCAATTCCGGGTAAGGAATTTTTTTTTTATTATTTAATTGTGTAAATTTGTGTAAATATGTTTAATTGTTAAATTATTGCAGTTTAATACATACAAAACTAGATATTATATTCAGTAATTTTTAATTTGATTTTTTAATATGACAGAAATATCAGTTCATGAATAAGGGTAAGTATTTTTATTTAAATATACTTAGGCTCTGACTAATTGACATTTCAATTAATTTCTAATTCAAGCATTTCGCGTTTCTACGTACCGTTATTATAAGGTAAGATTAATTTAGAAAATAAATATTTTGTTATCTAAAATATGTTTTAAATATAATATTTTTTTCGCAGTATTGCGTAAAAAAAAAATCAGGCCTATACTTTTATTTCTTGTAAAGAAATTCGGTTGTAGAAAAAATATTGTATGCAACTCGTGCGTAAATGTTCCTTTTTTGACTCATGTGATTGTCGCATTCGCCTGCGGCTCATGCGACAACATTCACATTCGTCAAAAAAGGTCACTTTACGCACTAGTTGCATAAATAACTATTTTATATTCTCCAATTTTTCTCTTTTAGATCTAAATATAAATAAGTATTTTTAATGTAAATTTATCAATATTTTGTTAAAATATGGATTTTTTTTGTATAAATGTCAAAATTTAGAATCTGTGTATAATTCTTCGTTTCTGATGGAATCGTTTTAGATTCAAACCTCATCGATCGACATTTACTAATTTTTGATGAAAATTTTGGTTTTTTGTTAAAAATATTATCAAATTTTAATAATAATTTATTATTATTAGTCAGAAATGCATTTTTTATTAAAAAATATACAATGATGATCAAAATAATTGCAGATTTCTATAATTTCAAAAAAATCAATTCGATTCTTCCTTTTTAGAAAGTTTTTATATTTTCACCGTGTTCTTTGTCTCTGTGTCATTCCGTGGAATTTTGTAATCGAATTTAAACCTATTTCCCGACTACCTAGAGCTCTGAAATTTTCAGGATAGCTAAGAACTGGATGACAATGCATGTTTTAAGTGTGTTTAGGCATATACATATAGATTTCGAAATTTATACTGAATTGTTATTAAATTAAATATGTAAACATATTACCATTTTGAAAGACTTCGTATAAGGTTTGGCTTGGCCTGTTTGGATAAGCGGGTGGTTGTGACAATTCTGTTGGGAATGTTGGGTTATCGTAATGGGATCGATCTCGCGAGAGAGAAGTTTTTTTTCTTTTTTTTTGTTCTTACATGTGAAAGTAGCAAAATAATTTATATAATAGTAATATGACCTAAAAATCAGTAAAAAAAACTTTCTACTATAAAAAGTCGTTTTTATAAATTGTGATTTTTAACACGCTTTTATTAACTTCACCTGTATTTATGTATGTATGTTTGTAACTCTCCACTCCTTTGCGCATGTCTGCAGTTTGGGCTAATATTTCGCTCGGACACTCGACACAGCACAAGAAGCCAGAGACTCAAGGCAGCTGTGTACTCATCTTGTTTGCTTCTTATCAAAATGATTTTAAATGTTGCAAGAAATTATTACAAAAGATATTTAATAATACAATAACATAAAAAAACAATATTTTTAATCTTTAATCTATGTACCGCTTATCGTCAAATTTTATTAACTGGGTGTGTAGCTCAGATAGTAAAGCGCTCGCTTAGCATGCGAGAGGTACCGGGATCGATGCCTGGCAACTCCATTTTTTTTTGTTCTAATTAATTTGGTAAAGATGTGATAATTATTTTTTTAACACGCTTTTATTAACTTCACCTGTATGTATGTATGTTTGTTTGTTTGTAACTCTCCACTCCGCGGCTGCTGCCTTGGATGAGTCCCGTATCGTTATTTTTTTTTTAATCACGTTTAATACGTTTAATTATAAACGATATGAATGAAATTGTCTTAGAATTAATCTAACAATTCTTTAGATTTCACAATAATATTTTTTTTTCCAAGTGATTGAAACAATATGTTTAATCATCAACAATATGAATACAATAAATATAATTTGAGAAATCAAAAAAACACGCTTTCAAAGCATTTCCAACTAAATAAACGAATAATGATTGAGTGAGGGTCTTGTAATTGTCACAGCAAATTAACGAATCTATTGAAATAAAATAAATTGGACTAAAAAGTAAAAAATAAATATAGTTTAAAAAAACTAAAAAACACGCTTTTATAAAGCATGTTTCTGAAAAACATCGAACTAAAAAGTTAAAAATAATTTTCAAAATAAAATTAAAACAAAAATAAATGAAAAATACTAGTATTATTGTGAAAAAAGCGTGGGCGCTGCATACCATATTTTTCGAATGTCAAGCGCCCACGCTTTTTTCACAATAATACTAGTATTTTTCATTTATTTTTGTTTTAATTTTATTTTGAAAATTATTTTTAACTTTTTAGTTCGATGTTTTTCAGAAACATGCTTTATAAAAGCGTGTTTTTTAGTTTTTTTAAACTATATTCGGTTTAAAGTCAAGAAATGTCAACGAAATGAAAATCTGTTTATATTTATAACATCCTTTGTTATTTTTATATAAAAACGTATAAATAAGTATTGTTTATTTATTTTTAATGTAGATTTATTAATATTTTGTTAAAATACTACTATTTTTTGTATAATTGTCAAAATTCAGAATCTGTATAATTCTTCTTTTTTGATGAAATTGTATTAGATTTAAGAAATGTCAATAACTGTAATCTTGTTATCAATATTTACTAATTTGTGAATTTTTGATGAAAATGTTGGTTTTTGTTAAAAATATTATCAAATTTTAATATTAAAGTATTATTATTGGTCAAAAATGCAATTTTATTGAAAAATATACAAGGATGCTCAAAATAATTGCAGATTTCAATAATTGGATAACTGTCACAAGAATCAATTCGATTCTTCTTCTTTTTTTGTTTAGAGTCAAGAAATGTCAACAAAATATAAATCTGTTTATATTTATAACAACCTTTATTATTTTTATATAAAAACCGAAAAATAAACATTGTTTAATTAATTTCAATGTAAATTTATCGATATTTTGTTAAAATACCGCTTTTTCATTGTATAAATATCAAAATTCAGTATCTGTATATAATTCTTCTTTTTTTCATATTAGATTCAACAAATCAAAATCGAGTTAGATGAATGAAAGGTTAGTTAAAAAAATAAAAAACAAATTAGTTTATCTATTAAATAAATAAAATTACGTAAAACTATTCTATTTATAACTTTATAAACAAATTATTTTATATGATTTTAGAAATTCTTTTTAGGGATAACCACTTTTGAAAAGTTGGTAACCCTGATTGACATTTAATTGAAACTGACAGTATTAGATATCAAAATATTATTATAAGTAAAAAATTTTTTAATAAACTATTAATTACGTAAAATAAATGGAAAATGAACAATCTTAAGGTATAGGTATAGAAATCGATGAAAAAGGAATAGAAATAAACGATTATTATTCCCAACATTCAGCAACACTAAATAACGAATAAAATATGAATAAAATAATTGTTTTTATCAGTGAAATGTACATTGAAGATCCCTTTTGTAATAAACAAACACCACTCGAACGAAATGCAAAAGCAAATACATAATTAAATTTTAAATAAATATAGGTAAACATAACCTCAAAATTTTGTATTGTAGAATATTATAATATATCGATATCCGTGTATTATTAAATACATAACACATCATGGCATAAAAATGCAAAATATCATTTAGCAGTAGAAGATATAATTCCATTAAATAAACAATTTAGAAAAATCGGTTTTTGTTTATATTCGATATTGAAAGCATTGAATTTTCTTAAGAATTGTCAATTTTTCTTGAAAATTGTCAACTTTCCTTTAAAATCGACCAATTTTTTGGAAAATTATCAAATTTTCTTGAAAATCGTCAAATTTTCTTGAAAGTCGTCAACTTTTCTTTAAAATTGTCAAATTTTAAAGAAAATTGTCAAAATTTCTTGAAAATCGTCAGAATTTCTTGAAAATTGTCAACTTTTCTTAAAAATCGTAAAATTTTCTTGAAAATCGTAAAATTTTCTTGAAAGTCGTCAACTTTTCTTTAAAATTGTCAAATTTTAAAGAAAATCTTCAAATTGTCTTGAAAATCGTCAAATTTTCTTGAAAATCGTCAATTTTTCTTGAAAATTGTCAACTTTCCTTTAAAATCGACCAATTTTTTGAAAAATTATCAAATTTTCTTAAAAATCGTCAAATTTTCTTGAAAATCGTCAAATTTTCTTGAAAATCGTCAAATTTTATTGAAAATCGTCAACTTTTCTTTAAAATTGTCAAATTGTCTTAAAAATTTTCAACTTTTCTTGAAAATCGTCAAATTCTCTTAAAAATCGTCAGAATTTCTTGAAAATTGTCAAATTTTCTTGAAAATTGTAAACTTTTCTTGAAAATCGTCAAATTTTCTTGAAAATCGTCAAAATTTCTTAAAAATCGTCAAATTTCTTGAACATCGTTAAATTTTCTTGAAAATCGTCAGAATTTCTTGAAAATTGTCAACTTTTCTTGAAAATGTTCAAATTTTCTTAAAAATCGTAAAATTTACTTGAAAATCGTAAATTTTTCTTGAAAGTCGTCAACTTTTCTTTAAAATTGTCAAATTTTAAAGACAATCGTCAAATTGTCTTGAAAATCGTCAAATTTTCTTGAAAATCGTCAAATTTTCTTGAAAATTGTTAAATTTTTTTTTAAATCGTCAAATTTTCTTAAAAATCGTCAAATTTTCTTGAAAATCGTTAAATTTTATTGAAAATCGTCAACTTTTCTTTAAAATCGTCAAATTGTCTTAAAAATTTTCAACTTTTCTTGAAAATCGTCAAATTCTCTTAAAAATTTTCAACTTTTCTTGAAAATCGTCAAATTCTCTTAAAAATCGTCAGAATTTCTTGAAAATTGTCAAATTTTCTTGAAAATTGTAAACTTTTCTTGAAAATCGTCAAATTTTCTAGAAAACCGCCAAATTTTCTTGAAAATCGACAAATTTTCTTGAAAATCGTCAAATTTTCTTGAAAATCATCAAATTTTCTTGAAAATCGTCAAAATTTCTTGAAAATCGTCAAAATTTCTTAAAAATCGTCAGAATTTCTTAAAAATTGTCAACTTTTCTTGAAAATGTTCAAATTTTCTTAAAAATCGTCAAATTTACTTGAAAATCGTAAAATTTTGTTGAAAATCGTCAACTTTTCTTGAAAATCGTAAACTTTTCTTGAAAATCGTCAACTTTTCTTGAAAATCGTCAACTTTTTTTCAAAATTGTCAAATTGTCTTGAAAATCGTCAAATTTCAACTATCAAATATCAGAAATGTCATATTTCAACTGTCAAATGTGAGAAATGACAAATTTCAACTGTCAGAAACTTCAAATTTTAACTGTCAAATGTCAATTGTCATCGAGTATACAAATGAAGATTCCAATGTTGTATGAGGTCCATTCTGGATCTACAAAATTTTCAAAAAAAAAAAATCTTTTTCAATTTTGAATTTTTCAAAAATTTTCAAAATTGAGCGAGTTATGGCGATGTTTCGAAAAAACACTCGATATCTCTCTTTCAACTGTCAAATGTCAGAAAATGACAATTTTTACACGTCAAATGTCAGAAAGTGTGAATTTTCAACTGTTAAATGTCAGAAATGTCACATTTTAATTGTCAAATGTCAGAAATGTAAAATTTCAACTGTCAAATGTCAGAAAATGTTAATTTTCAACTGTCAAATGTCACATTTTAATTGTCAAATTTCAAGTGTCAAATGTCAAATTTCAACTGTCATTTCATTGTCATCGAGTGCAAATGAAGATTCCAATATTGTAAGAGGCCCATTCTGGATCTAAAAATTTTTTAAAAAAATATCAAAATCAATTTTGAAATTTTCAAAATTGAGTTATGGCGATTTTTCGAAAAAAACACTCGATCTCTCTCTTTTAACTGTTAAAAATGACCAACTTTAACTGTCAAATTGTCTTGAAAATTGTCAACTTTTGTTAAAAATCGTCAAATTTTCTTGAAAATTGTCAACTTTTTTTGAAAATCGTCAAATTTCCTTGAAAACATTCAATTTTTCTTTAAAATCGTTAAAATTTCATGAAAATCGTTAAATTTTCTTGAAAATCGTCAAATTTTCTAGAAAATCGTCAAATTTTCTTAAAAATCGTTAACTTTTCTTGAAAATTGTCAATTTTCTTTGAAAATTATCAAATTTTCTTGAAAATCGTCAAATTTCAACTATCAAATATCAGAAATGTCAACTGTCATTTCATTGTCATCGAGTATACAAATGAAGATTCCAATGTTGTATGAGGCCCATTCTGGATCTACAAAATTTTCAAAAAAAAAAAATATCAAAAAATAATCTTTTTCAATTTTGAATTTTTCAAAAATTCCCAAAATTGAGTGAGTTATGGGGATTTTTAAAAAAAAACACTCGATCTCTCTCTCTCTCTCTTTCAACTATCAAATTTCTACTGTCAACTATCCGAAATGTCCAATTTTAATTATCAACTTTCAAAAATGACAGATGTCAATTTTTTACATAATACCGCTTTAGTTTCGCATTTATATTGCGAAAGATGGTAATTGGAGATTGGGTGGAATGGAGTTTTTATGTAAATATATCGATTTAAATAAGGATTTAAAACACATCTACTCGTTATGGTAAAGGAATTGATTCGAATGAAGAAAAATTGTTTTTAAATCATTTGAATAAAAGAGATTTTATTGATGTTTATGCTTTTGGTGTGTTTAGTGAATGATTTATTTACAATTAATAATAAAAGTAAGTTTATTTATTTATTTATTGATATTTGACATTGCGTTGTTTAACGTAGTTGACATTTGATAGTTGGTATTTGACAGTTGACGTTTGATAGTTATCATTTGACAATTGGCAGTTGACATTTGATAGTTGACATGATCTAAAAGAGAACAATTTGAGGATATAAAAAAATCTAACTTTTATTTAGTTGAATTATAAGTTTATTTATTAATATTATGTTACGTTTTTATCAATGTGAGTGCTAATATGTTTTTTTAAACTATGGGATTGTGTGAAACATTTTGAACATATTTCACATTTAAAAGTTTTCTCGTCAGTGTGAGTTCTAATAATTTTGTTTTATTTATCAAAAATATTATTAAATTTTGATTATGTTATATCAAAATTAGTCAAAAATTGAATTTTTTTTGTAAAATATACGAGGGTCGATAAGATATTTGCAGATTTCAAAATTTATTGTAGAAACTCTTCTCAGATACTAATTTAAAATCTTCAAATATTTTGATCATCCTTGTATCAATTTCGAAAAAAACTGCATTTTTAAATAATTTTAATACTTTTTTATTAAAATTTTATAATATTTTTACCAAAAAACTAAAATTTTTATCAAAAATAAGCAAATCTGTAATTGTCGGTAACTAGATTATAGTTTTTGACAACAAATTTTGAAATCTGCAAATATTTCGACCATCCTCGTATATTTTTCAAAAAAAATTGCATTTTTGATTGATTTTAATACTTTTTTATCAAAATTTGAGATTATTTTTACCAAAAAATCAAAATTTTTATCAAAAATAAGCAAATCTGTAATTAATTGTGGATAACTAGATTACGATTTTTTACAACAAATTTAGAAATCTGCAAATATTTCGACCATCCTCGTATATTTAAAAAAAAAAATTGTATTTTTGACTAATTTTAACACTTTTTTATCAAAATTTGATAATATTTTTACCAAAAAAACAAGATTTCTATCAAAAATAAGCAAATCTGTAATTGTCGGTAACTAGATTAGAATTTTTTAGAACAAATTTAGAAATCTGCGAATATTTCAACAAAAAACTCAAAATTACCAACACTGAAAACACAAAATTATCGAAAAAAAAACGAAATTTCCATTCAAAAGAGTTAAAAAACAAGAAAAAAGTAGAAATTTTACTTTTTTTAATCAATTTTTATCGAAAAAACTCCAATCAGTTATTTTGTAACGTTTCATTAACAAACCGTTATTTTATAACATATAAAAACATTCCTCGCCACCTCTATTTTCTAAATATCGTTCCGATCTGTCATTTTAGTTCTTGAGCCCAACGGAGTGCTCTAATCGCGTCTTTTACGTCAATTTGTATTCATTTCGTAGATTTGAAATGGAACAGGTGTAATCTGCAAATATTTCGCGCATCCTCGTATATTTTTCAAAAAAATTGCATTTTTGACTAATTTTAATACTTTTTTTATCAAATTTGATAATATTTTTACTAAAAAATCAAAATTTTTATCAATAATAAGCAAATCTCTAATTGTCGGTAACTAGATTATAGTTATTGACAAGAAATTTTGAAATTTACAAATATTTTAAGCATCCTCGTATATTTTTCGAAAAAAATTGCATTTTTGAATAATTTTAATACTTTATTATTAAAATTTGATAATATTTTTAACAAAAAACCAAAATTTTCATCAAAAATTAGTAAATGTCGATGAGGTTTGAATCTAAAACTAAGAATTATACAGATTCTAAATTTTGACATTTATATTAAAAAAATGCCATATTTTAACAAAATATTAATAAATTTACATTAAAAATACGTATTTATATTTAGATCTAAAAGAGAAAAATTGGAGGATATGAAAAAAAAAAAACTTTTATTTAGTTAAATTATAAGTTTATTTACAACATTATGTTACGTTTTTGTCAATGTTGAGTGGTAATATGTTTTTTTAAATTACAGAATTGTGTGAAACATTTCGAACATATTTCACATTTAAAAGGTTTTTCTCCAGTGTGAATTCTAATGTGCTTTTTTAAACAACCGGATTCTCTAAAACATTTTGAACATATTTTACATTTAAAAGGTTTTTCGTTAGTGTGAGTTCAAATATGCCTTTTTAAATCACCGGATTGTGTGAAACATTTCGAACAAATTTTACATTCAAAAGGTTTCTCGTCACTATGAAATCTAATATGAGTTTTTAAACTACCGTATTGTGTGAAAGATTTCGAACATATTTCACATTTATAAGGTTTTTCTCCAGTGTGAATTATAATATGTTTTTTTAAATGACTGGAATATTTGAAACATTTCGAACATATTTTACATTTATATTTGTCGCCAGTATTTTTACAATTTGGTTCCTGTTTACTAGAATCTCTTTTGATGCTCCGCTCTGAATTTAATTCTTCATCAAAATGTTGAAATTCCATTTTAAAATCCGGTAAATCTATTGTAGAGTGTAATTCTTCTCTTTTAATGTCAAATTCGAGATTCAACTCATAATTTGAAATCTCATTTTCATTTTTAGTATTGAAAGAATGTTGAGGGTTTTCGTATTTCAATTTCGGTTCTCTATTTTTGTATGGTTGTTCTTCAACTAAAAATAAGCAAATCTGTAAGTGTCTGTAACTAGATTACAATTTTTTTTAGAATACATTTTAAAATCTGCAAATATTTCGACCATCCTCGTATATTTAAAAAAAAGCATTTTTGACTAATTTTTATACTTTTTTTATCAAAATTTGATAATATTTTTACTAAAAAACCAAAAATTTTTATCAAAATTAAGCAAATCTGTAATTGTCGGAAACTAGATTATAATTTTTTACAACAAATTTTGAAATCTTCAAATATTTCGATCATCCTCGTATATTTTTCAAAAAAAATTGCATTTTTGACTGACTTTGATACTAATCTATAAAACTTTGATAATATTTTTACCAACAAACCAAAATTTTTATCAAAAATAAGCAAATCTGTAACTGTCGGTAACTAGATTATAATTTTCTACAACAAATTTTGAAATCTGCAAATATTTCGATCATCCTCGTATATTTTTCAAAAAAAATGCATTTTGGATTAATTTGAATACTTTTTTATCGAAATTTGATAATATTTTAGCAAAAAAACGAACATTTTTATCAAAAATTAGTAAATCTGTAATTGTCGGTAACTAGATTATAATTTTTTACAACAAATTTTGAAATTTGCAAATATTTCGACCATCCTCGTATATTTTTCAAAAAAAAATTGCATGTTTGACTAATTTTATTACCGTTTTATCAAAATTCGATAATATTTTTACTAAAAGACCAAAATTTTCATCAAAAATAAGTAAATCTGTAATTGTTAGTAACTAGATTACAGTTTTTTTAATATAATTTTTAAAGTTCTGTAGGATTTTTCGAAAAAACCGATCTTTTTCCAATTTCTTAGATTTTGAAAACCAAAAACCAAATTTAACGAAAATAAAAAAAGTTTGGAGGTAAAATGATATAAAATATAATTAATTATGAGCTTACTTATTTCGGGTTTTGATTCCTCCACAATTTCTATTTCTTCTTCTTCTTCTTTTATTAAAAAATTATCAATATTTCCTCTTATATTCTCACCTGAAATTAAAAATAAAAATATTTTTTTAAATTGATATTTCGTTATTTTTGTGTTTTATTTAATGAACAATTCTGTTTTTCTTTTTTCAAATCTTTAACTTTCAACAATTTTTTATACATTTTCCATACACAAAATCTTTCCAAAATATGATAAAATTTGATCTTACCAAATTCATTCAAAATTTCAATTTCTTCCATTTTAATTCCAGCTTCTGATTTTTCTTTGGTAACATCCATTATGGAATTTTCTTCAGCTAAAATATATTGGAAAATTATTTTATAAATAATTAACATATAACAAATTATCCCAAAAACATAAAAATTCTAAAATTTAGCGTCACATCTAAAAATACAAATTTTATAAAACAAACTGATATTAACGCCTGAATTTTAAAGAAAAATCAAAAATCCTTTTTAGTAATCGATTTTATTAAAAGAAATTATTCAAAAAACTACAAAATAACCCTAAAAATTAGTCAAAAATTATTTTTTTTTTTTTTAATATTCGAGGATGGTCGAAATATTTGCAGATTTTAAAATTTATTGTAAAAAACTATAATCTAGTTACCGACAATAATTACAGATTTGCTAATTTTTAATAAAAATTTTGGTTTTTTTGGTAAAAGTATTATCAAATTTTGATAAAAAAGTATAAAAATTAGTCAAAATGCAATTTTTTTTTGAAAATATACCAGGATGGTTCAGATATTTGCAGATTTCAAAATTTATTGTAAAAAAACTCTAATTAGATACTTATTTAAAATCTTTAAATATTTTGACCATTCTTGTATATTTTTCGAAAAAAACTGCATTTTTTAATAATTTTAATACTTTTTTATCAAAATTTGGTAATATCTTTACTAAAAAATCAAAATTTTTATCAAAAATAAGCAAATCTGTAACTGTCGGTAACTAGATTATATTTTTTTATGATAAATTTTGAAATCTGCAAATATTTCGACCATCCTCGTATATTTTTCAAAAAAAATTGAATTTTTAACTAATTTTTATACTGTACTATCAAAATTTGTTGATATTTTTGCCAAAAATCCAAAATTTTTATCAAAAATAAGCAAATCTGTAATTGTCGATAATTAGATGATAGCTTTTGACAATAAATTTTTTAAATCTGCAAATATTTCGACCATCCTCGTATATTTTTCAAAAAAAATTCCATTTTTGATTAATTTTAATACTTTTTTATTAAAATTTGATAATATTTGTAGAAAAACCAAGAAAATTCCTTTATAAAAGATTATTTCATAAAAAATTAACAAAATAAACTAGCAAATTACCCCAAAAACTACAAACTTACAAACAATCAATTTTTACCAAAAAAACAGCCAAATTCATAAATGAGCACCACCAGTATAACCTAAAAACACTTTTCACTTTTATTTTAATGACAGGACTTGTAATAATCGATAAAGTAGAATTAGCAGAATGACTTAACCTTAAAATAAAAGAGAAAAGTCTTTTTAGGTTATACTGGTGGTATTCATTTGTGAAGTTGGCTGTTTTTTTGGTAAAAATTGATGGTTTGTAAGTGTTTTTTTTTATAAAACTGTTTATTAAGATGTGTTTATGGATTTTGTTTAAAAATTTTGATTAAAAAATCAGTATTTTTATGTGAAATTTGTATTTTTGTTAAAGGGTATTTAACTGTATTGGATTTTCTTGTTTTTGAAGTAAACTTTGTTTTTTTATTAAATTTTTTTATATAAAATCGTTGATTATTGTGTACTTCTTGATTTTATGTAAAAATTTAATCACCAAATTTAGTTTTTTTTTTGGTAAATTAGCATTTTTGTGGATGTGTAGATTTTCTTGTTGTATGGGGTAAGTTTTGTTTTTTTATTAAAATTTCTTGTATAAAATCGTTTATTAAGACTCTTTCTTGGTTTTCTACAAAAATCCGGTGTTAAAATCATTTTTTTTGTATGTGAGGTTAGAAAATTTTGATTTTTGTAGTTTTTGGGGTAATTTGCTAACTTTAGTTGTTAAATTTTTATGAAAAAATCTTTTATAAAGGAATTTTCTTGGTTTATCTACAAAAAATATGTTTTTTTGTACAAAATTTCCATTTTTGGTTGTGATTTTAAAAAGTTTTGAATTTTTGTAGTTTTTGTGGTAATTTTCTAGTTTTTTGAGTAATTTATTTTAATAAAATCGATTACTAAAAAGGATTTTTGAGTTTTCTTTAAAATTCAGGCGTTAATATCAGTTTGTTTTATAAAATTTGTATTTTTAGATGTGACGGTAGAAATTTTAGAATTTTTATGTTTTTGGGATAATTTGTTATATTATTATGTTAATTATTTATAAAATGATTTTCCAATATATTTCAGCTGAAGAAAGTTCCATAATGGATGTTACCAAAGAAAAATCAGAAGCTGGAATTAAAATGGAAGAAATTGAAATTTTGAATGAATTTGGTAAGATCAAATTTTATCATTTTTAAACATTTTGTGTATGGAAAATGTATAAAAAATTGTTGAAAGTTACAGATTTTAAAAAAAAGAGAATTGTGCATTAAATAAAACACAAAAATAACGAAATATCAATTTAAAAAAATATTTATATTTTTAATTTCAGGTGAGAATTGTAATAAAGGAAAGATAATAGATTATTTTGTAATAAAAGAAGAAAAATTAGAAATTGTGGACGAACCAAAAGCCGAAATGCATTGTTTCGATCAGATGGAAATAAGTAAGCTCATATATAATTATATTTTATTTTATATCATTTTACCTTCAAATCTTGGAAATTGGAAAAAAATTGTTAAATCAATTTAATTTGAAAATTAAATATTATTAAAAATTTAATTTTATTATTATTAAAATAAGTATATTTTAGTTCGTTTTTTTTTTGTTTTTTCGAAAAATCGTTTTATTTTATTTGTTTTTTTTTTTATTTTTTTTTGTGAAATTCAAAGTATTTTTGAATTAGTATCAAATTTCTGATTGAATGGAAAAAAACTGCATTTTGATATCTTTTTTGGTCTTTAAGATATGAGAAATTGATTTTCAATATATGAAAAATTTGAAAAAAGCACGGGGCGGGGTGTTTTTTCGAAAAATCCAACAAAACTTTTGAAATAACGTCGATAATGATTATTGGTGTTGTTTTTAAAATCTTATAAAACCAACTTATTTGTATTCTTTCAATAGACACTTTTTAATACATTCAAATAGTTCTCCTCCTTTCTTCTACTCTTCATATTCAATTTTAGTGTTTCATAAAAAACAAATATTTCGACCATCCTCGTATATTTTTCAAAAAAAATTGCATTTTTGACTAGTTTTTATACTTTTTTATCAAAATTTGATAATATTTTTACCAAAAAATCAAAATTTTTGTCAAAAATAAGCAAATCTGTAAATGTCGGTAACTAGATTATAATTTTTGACAACAAATTTTCAAATCTGTAAATATTTCGACCATCCTCGTATATTTTTCAAAAAAAATTGCATTTTTGACTAGTTTTAATACTTTTTCATCAAAATTTGATAATATTTTTACTAAAAAAACAAAATTTTCATCAAAAATAAGCAAATCTGTAATTGTCGGTAACTTGATTATAGTTTTTTACAACAAATTTAGAAATCTGCAAATATCTTTGACATCTTTCAATATTTTTGCAATATTTTTGGTCTATTTATTAATTTTTAAAATTCTTTAATCGAAATTGACAATATTTTTGCAATATTTTGACATTTTTAATAAAAAATACGTCAATTTTAAGTAGTCATATTTTTGAGCGATTTATAAATCTTCAAATAACTTTGACATCCGTCAATCTTTTTGCAATATTTTTAGATTTTTGGTCAATATTTAACATTCTTTAACCAAATTTCTTAATATCTTAATCAACAATCATGTAAAAAAAAACTGTGAATTTATTTGTAATGTACTAACATTAGTTTATCTTTGATTTTAGTTGAAGAACAACCCAATAAAAGTAAAGAACCAAAATTGGAATATGAAAACCCTCAACAATTTGTAACAGTGGCAATGGATAATTCTTCAATTAATTCTTTCAATACTAAAAGTGAAAATGAGATTTCAAATTATCAGTTGAATCTTGAAGTTGACATTAAAAAAGAACAATTACACACTACAATTGATTTACCGGATTTTAAAATGGAATTTCAACATTTTGATGAAAAATTAAATTCAGAGCGGAGCATCAAAAAAGATTCTAGTAAACAGGAACCAAGTTGTAAAAATACTGGCGACAAATATAAATGTGAAATATGTTCAAAATGTTTCACACGATCCTGGACTTTAAAAACTCATATTAGAACTCACACTAACGAGAAACCTTTTAAATGTAAAATTTGTTCGAAATCTTTCACACAATCCTGTCATTTAAAAAAGCATATTAGAACTCACACTGACGAGAAACCTTTTAAATGTAAAATTTGTTCAAAATGTTTTACAGAATCCGCTTGTTTAAAAAAGCACATTAGAATTCACACTGGAGAAAAACCTTATAAATGTGAAATATGTTCGAAATCTTTCACACAATCCGGTAGTTTAAAAAGTCATATTAGAACTCACAGTGACGAGAAACCTTTTGAATGTAAAATTTGTTCGAAATGTTTCACACAATCCTGTAATTTAAAAACTCATATTAGAACTCACACTAACGAAAAATCTTTTAAATGTAAGATTTGTTCGAAATATTTCGCACGTTTCGATACTTTAAAAAAGCATATTAGAATTCACACTAACTAGAAACCTTACAAATGTAGAACATGTTCAAAATGTTTCACACAATCCTGTAGTTTAAAAAAAACATATTAGCACTCACATTGATAAAAACGTAACTTAATGTTGTAAATAAACTTATAATTTAACTAAATAAAAGTTTTTTTTAGATCCTACATTTATTTTATCAATCAACCTCACCTTCCATTATCATATTTATCTACTCTTTTATTCCACATAATTCGCATCCCGATCAACAGGAAAGTCCAACCATTGTATAAAGAATAAAGTAGTAGGACAACCAAATGATAAAATCTGTTTGATGCAATCGCACCTGACATCTAGTAATTTTGCACAAAAACTTTCTATTACCATTGTGTTTAAATACGCCCTCTGTGACATTATTTCCTACTAGCAGAGCGTGTTAGTAAGTGGACTGTAATTATTAAAACAAGAATGAAATAACTGATTCACTATATTAATGCTCAATATTAGAATGTTACAAAGGTATAAAAAAGTCACTTGCTTACTCTACAAACTTAGAAATGTGAATCCCTTTGTCTCGCGTCTCAACGGTTTTTCAGATAGATCGCGGAGGGCTGCATTCTGTTTCTTAGCCCTTGCAGAGTTGCCAAATCTGGCCGAATTAACATTTCACTAAAGTTAGGGAATTTTAGGGAAATTATCAGAACATAGCCCCCGACGTTGAAAGGAAGTCATCTTTCAATACTTATCTTATAACTAATACATGGGCTCAACAGCCAGAATTATAAACGAAGGATTAAAACTAACAGAACAAAACAAAATAAAGGAATCTTCTTTATTAAATGGAAGATTATTCGTTGCACAAAGGAAGTGGACACACTTTCACTATGGAACGTTTTATAACACCTAGTTTGGTCTTAACCGACACAACGCGGATAATTTCATCTTTGCCAGGATGAACTTTTACGATGCGTCCGAGGCGCCACTTATACTGAGGAACGTCATCATCGCGTACTAGCACTAAGGTACCGACACTGATTTGTCCTTGTGGAGTTTTCCACTTGGAACGTTGTTGAATTTGAGATAGGTACTCCTTTGACCACCTAGTCCAAAAATGCTGTTTTAGTAACTCTAAGTGTTGAAAATGCGAAAGTCTATTTACAGAGGTTTGCTGATAATTTGGAACAGGAATAGACAAAAGTGAGTGGCCAATAAGGAAATGAGCAGGTGTTAACACCTCCAGATCATTAGGATCAGTTGAAACCGGTGTTAAAGGCCTAGAATTTAATATACTTTCAATTTGAACTATAACAGTATAAAAACTCTCAAATGTCAAAATAGTATTAAGTAAAACTCTCTTAATGTGATGTTTTGCCGACTTGACTCCTGCTTCCCAGAGACCTCCTCCTTGATGGGGGGAATACGCTGGAATGAAATGCCATTTGATGTCATGTGTATTACCGATCTTATCGATCAATGAAGCTTCGTGACTTTTAAGAAACAATGACAACTCGCGTAAGGTGTTGTTGGCTCCAACAAAGTTGCTGCCATTGTCGCTATAAATGTGTAAAGGCTTTCCTCTGCGAGCAATGAACCGTCGTAGAGTTTCAAGGAAAGATTCAGTGCTCAACGATGACACAACTTCCAGGTGAACCGCCTTCGTTACAAGACATATAAATAAGGCGAGATAACATTTAGTGTGTTTGCATTCCCGTCCCTTGCGATCCTTTATGATAAAAGGACCTGCATAGTCAACTCCCGTATTAGTGAAAGGAAAACTTGGATTCATCCGAGCATTAGGTAAATTTCCCATTATTGGGTTTAAATTTCGAGGTTTGAATCTTAAACAAACTATGCATTGCCTAACAATCTTTTTCGCGAGGTTTGAACCTGCAACTGGCCAATACTGTTCTCGAACATGAGCTAATAATGCTTGGGGACCACAATGAAAAAGATTTATGTGCTCATGACGCATAATAAGGTAAGTGAGATGGTGCTTTGGTGACAAAAGTGCAGGATGCCTTTCATCGAATGAATAAGAAGAGAACTTGAGGCGACCTCCTACTCTGATTATTTTCTCGTCGAGAAATGGGGTCAAACTTAGTAGTTTACTTTTGCGACTTAAACATCTAGATTTTTCTAGGTCATCCCAATCCCTCTGAAATGATTTTTTTTGTGCCATAGTCACCAAATGTTTCATGGCTTTATTCAATTCCTCCACAGTCAAGGATTCGGAAAGTCGCAGTTCCTTTTTTAATTTACAATTGTTAATAAACCTAAGGCAATAGGCCATAGTCCTCTTCATACGTATTAGAGAAGAAAAACGATTGAATGGAAAAAGGACTACAGGCTTAGTTTCCACAAATGATTTTGACTGTAAACGAATTTCCGGTAATAAATCCGTTGAAATTGGATTTTGAAGAGATATGCCAGAAGGACAGCAGCACAGAGTTCCAAACGAGGGATACTAAGTGATTTTAAAGGAGCAACACGCGTCTTAGAAGTGATTAGATTAATTTGTACCTCTCCATCAAGGTTCAAACTTTTTACATAGACACAAGCTCCATACGCAGATTGTGAGGCGTCTGAAAATCCATGGAATTCAACCAAGATGGGATTCGGGCAAATGACATTTCTGCGAATTTCTACTTGCCGAAGATTATTTAACTCTTTTCGAAAATGTATGCATTTATTGCGAAGTTCTAATGGAATATTTTGATCCCAAGTTAATTTTAAAAACCAGAGAGTTTGAAGCCAGATCTTAGCCTTGATGACTACAGGACCAAGCAGCCCAAGTGGGTCAAATATACGTGCAATATCTGACAAAATTACTCGTTTGGTGATCTTTTCCACATCCAAAGACGGCTCAATTATAAAGGAAAAGTAATCTTTGTCGGGAGACCACAGCATGCCTAGAGTTTTACTGGTGTCTGTAGGTCCAAAATGAAATAAATCTTCTAAAGTGTGGGAAGGTTTGATACCCTTCAAAATATCTAAGCTATTTGACTTCCACTTTCGTAGGTCAAAGCAACCTGATTTCAATATTTCAGCTACTTGATCAGCAAGTTGGATAGCCTCGCTTATAGAGTCAGCACCTGAAAGGATATCATCAACGTAGAAGTCATGGAGTATAACCTGTGAAGCTTCAGGAAATGACTCCTTGCTGTCCAAACCACGCTGTTTCAAACATCTAGTGGCCAGAAATGGAGCACTGGCTGTGCCATAGGTCACAGTGTTGAGAGCAAATGTTTGTAACTCCGTGTCAGGAGAATCCCGCCATAATATCAATTGCAAAGGGTGAAATTCCTTGTCAACTAAGATTTGCCTGTACATTTTGCATATGTTCGCAGAAAAAACGTAACGATGCTGCCTAAAACGTAGGAGAATGGATGTCAGGTCGTCTTGAACGACAGGGCCCACCATTTGGATGGAATTATAAGAGAGACCAGTAGAAGATAGAGCAGAACCATTAAAGACTACTCGAAGCTTAGTAGTTTGACTCTGATCCCGTAAAACTCCATGATGTGGAGTATAAAAAAGAACTTGGTCCTCGCTTGATCTTTGAAATTTCGACATGTGACCAAGGTTCTCATACTCAGACATAAAATCTATGTACATGTCTTTTAATTTGGGGTTTGAAGAAAGACGACGTTCTAAACTGAAAAATTGTTTTTTACATGAAGCTTCAGTCTTTCCTAATTTTGCGATAGGCTCCTTTAAAGGAATTGACACAATAAAACGACCACACTTGTCACGCTGGTATGTTTTCTGAAAATGTTCTTCAGCTAAAGTCTCCTCCGAAGAAAGTATCGGACCTTGGGAGACTTCCTCAATTTCCCAAAATCTTGCAAGTTGATCTTGAACCTCACTCGTACTGCTGACATTACAGCTTGTAGCCTTATTAGTACCCATGCCTATAGGACCTGAGATGAGCCAGCCTAATTTACTGTCCTGTAAGACGGGCAATTCCTTGCCTAAATGCTTTCGGTTTTCATTCAATAAGGACCAGAATGTATCGGCGCCTATTAACAAATCTATGTCATGAGGCTTGTAAAATGCTGAATCAGCGAGGACAATATTTGGAGGAATGTTTAACAAGGTCGGGTTGAAATAATAATTTGGAAGTTGATTTGTGATTTCAGGAATAACTAAGTAATGAATGCTTGATGACCATTTAGAAACCAAGGAATGAAAATGGATATTACACGACGCCTTTATAAATGATTGACCTTGTCCTACACCTGTAACAACATGTTCAATTTTAGAGAGTGGAAGACTCAGACGTTGTGCGCAACGCTGCGTTACAAAGTTTGACATGGATCCGTTGTCAAGAAGAGCACGGCAAGTATGCTTATTTCCATAAGCATCTAAAACACCAACTAGAGCTGTTGATAACAAGACTTGCCCTGTGCCTACAGCATAACAGCTGTAGGATTGGAGTGAATGCGCCTGACCTTGTTGATCCGAGAGTTCAGGCTGTGGGTTCAATGCAATAGAATTTAAAGACACGGAGTTATCGTGTAAAATAGAATTATGTTTCTCTGGACAAAAACGACAATGCCCATAATTGCACTCTGACTTGGCTGTAAACAATTAGTGCATAATTGCAATTCTGATATCCTTTTCTTTCGATTGTTAATGTTAAGAGAGAGAAAGGCCTTACACTTAAATATCGAATGGGGTTTTTTGCAATTGAAACAGCTAAAAGTCTTTTTGTTGACATTTGATTCTGATTGAACTACAAACGCCTTTTGTTTTTGAACGTTAACACTATCTTTTGACTTTAATCTATGTTTATTAACTTTTTCTAAATAATCCGCTCTCTCAGTCATAAACTTCAAAAATTCTTGTAACGAAGGAAGGTCACCCTGAAAGTCAGTTTTTTCTCACTCCGCAATAGATTCATGATCGAATTTACTTGAAATTAAATGAATGATGAGGAGCTCTAATAAGTCAGTTTTTTCTACGCCCAAATTAATCAATGAATTCAGATGAATGAGAAGAGAGTCAACTGTACCTCTGAAACTTTGAGGATCTGATTTTAACTCTTTGAACTTAAAAAATGCTTTAATATGGCTATCTTCCAAGAGCTGTTTGTTGTTAAAACGTTTACACATAGTGTCCCACGCTAAATCATAGTTGTCGCCTAAAAAGTCTATGGCTTCAATACATTGAATGGGGGAACCTGCCAGTGATGCACGCAAGTAATGGAACTTTTGAATTGGTTCCATGTCAGTATTATTATGAATGAGCGATACAAATAAATCTCTGAATTCGATCCATTGCTCACTAACTCCCGAGAATTTCGGCAACTCAATTGTAGGAAGCTTGACAGAAGGTTTCTTAGGAGCAGGGTCTGTGACGGACGGAACTGGACTATTTAAACTTATTGTAGATGAATGATTACAAAGTTTTTGTTTTGAAAGGTAATTTTTAGCATCTGATAAAACATCATAGTAAGTATCTTCGAATTGCTGTGTATCTGTTTCATTGAAATTTACACAATCTAAATTTTCCAATTGAAATTGAATATCAGCAAAATTTATTAATAAATTAGCTTCTATACTGTTAATTCGCATTTCAAGCTGAGACAATGTTTTATCATCAGCCGCGGTATCTTTAATAGACTCAAAATAGGTTGCAAAACGAGTTAAACATCCCTTTAAGCCACCTCTCCTTTTGACTAACCTTGCAATTTTTGCATCAGCTGTTTCATTATCTAAATTAGGCATTTTTTAATAATAATAAGTAATAAATGTTAATGTAAAAATAAATGTCTAGCCAGGTGATATAAAATAATGTTGAATACTATTCTTAATACTAGGCGGATACCATACAATACAAAAATCTTTTATACAAATTTACAATAGCATGCAAACATAAAATAAAATAATACCACAAATTTTTATGATTTATAATAAATAGTACCTATGCAAAAGGAAATAAGTAATACCACAAAAATCAAATAATACCACAAAATAAATGTAATAATAATGTTCTGTGGTCAAAGAATACCTATGTACTTCTATAAAATGATGAAAGACGTTCCCAATCACGATGTAGTTGGATATTATGGATATTACAGCAACAAAGATCTGGATTCGTTAATAAAATTCGAATAAAAAATGTAAGTTGCTACGCTAAACTCCACGCCCCTGGAATGCACCTGTTTATAAAACAACAGGCTTGAAATGTTGAAAAGGGTGTCCACTGCGCGCTGTACTTGCGAGCTACAGTGACTAAATACCTGCTCTGGTATTCTGGTAAACGATAAACGATGAAAATGTAAGTAACTCTAACGTCACACACTGAACTTGTGTGTTTCCGCAAAGGAATTGTAATCTTAACCTAAGTTACCTGTTGTCTGACGACACTAAAGCACTTTATTTTAAATCGATGCACTGTTTTAAAGGAATCTAATGCACTATTTTCGATTAAAATGATTTAAACTAATAAATCCGGTCGAATGACCAAAAAATATGTTAGTAAGTGGACTGTAATTATTAAAACAAGAATGAAATAACTGATTCACTATATTAATGCTCAATATTAGAATGTTACAAAGGTATAAAAAAGCCACTTGTGGTTGATTGATAAAATAAATGTAGAATCTAAAAGAGAAAAATTGGAGGATATAAAAAAAAACTTTTAATTAGTTAAATTATAAGTTTATTTACAACATTATGTTACGTTTTTATCAATGTTGAGTGGTAATATGTTTTTTTAAACTACAGGATTGTGTGAAACATTTCGAACAAATGTTACATTTAAAAGGTTTCTCGTTAGTGTGAGTTCTAATATGAGATTTTAAATTAGAGGATTGTGTGAAACATTTTGAACATATTTCACATTTATAAGGTTTTTCTCCAGTGTGAATTCTAATGTGACTTTTTAAAGAACCGGATTCTGTAAAACATTTTGAACATAATTTACATTTAAAAGATTTTTCGTTAGTGTGAGTTCTAATATGAGATTTTAAATTACCGGATTGTGTGAAAATTTTCGAACAAATCTTACATTTAAAAGATTTTTCGTTAGTGTGAGTTCTAATATGATTTTTCAAGTTACTCGAATCTGTGAAACATTTCGAGCAAATTTTACATTTGAAAGGTTTCTCGTTAGTGTGAGTTCTAATATGAGTTTTTAAATTACCGGATTGTCTGAAACATTTCGAACATATGTTACATTTAAAAGGTTTTTCTTTAGTGTGAGTTATAATATGATTTTTCAAGCTACTCGATACTGTGAAACATTTCGAGCAAATTTTACATTTAAAAGGTTTCTCGTTAGTGTGAGTTCTAATATGAGTTTTTAAATTAGAGGATTGTGTGAAACATTTCGAACAAAACTTACATTCAAAAGGTTTCTCACCAGTGTGAGTTCTAATATGAGATTTTAATTCACTGGTTTGTGTGAAACATTTCGAACAAATTTTACATTTAAAAGGTTTCTCGTTAGTGTGAGTTCTAATATGAGTTTTTAAATTAGAGGATTGTGTGAAACATTGCGAACAAATCTTACATTTAAAAGGTTTCTCGGTAGTGTGAGTTCTAATATGAGTTTTTAAATGATCAGATTTTGTGAAACATTTCGAACATATTTTACATTTATATTTGTCGCCAATATTTTTACAACTTGGTTCCTGTCTTTTGATGTTCCGCTCTGTATTTAATTCTTCATCAAAATCTTCAAATTCGATTTTAAAATCTGGTAAATCAATTGTAGTGTGTAATTGTTCTTTTTTAATGTCAACTTCAAGATTCAACTCATGATTTGAAATCTCATTCTCACTTTTAGTATTGAAAGATTTAATTGACGAATTATCCATGGCCACTGTTACGAATTCTTGAGGGTTTTCATATTCCAATTTCGGTTCTCTATGTTTGTATGGTTGTTCGTCAACTAAAAATAAGCAAATCTGTAAGTGTCGGTAGCAAGATTACAGTTTTTTTAGAATAAATTTTAAAACCTGCAAATATTTCGACCATCCTCGTATATTTTTCAAAAAAAAAAATGCATTTTTGACTAATTGTGATACTTTTCTATCAAAATTTGGTAATATTTTTACCAAAAAATCAAAATTTTTATCAAAAATAAGCAAATCTGTAATTGTCGGTAACAAGATTACAATTTTTTATAATAAATTTTGAAATCTGCAAATATTTCGACCATTTTTGATTAATTTTAATACTTTTTTATCGAAATTTGATAATATTTTTGCAAAAAAACGAACATATTTATTAAAAATTAGCAAATCTGTAATTGTTGGTAACTAGATTATAATTTTTTACAATAAATTTTGAAATCTTCAAATATCTCGACCATCCTCGTATATTTTTCAAAAAAAAAATTGCATTTTTGACTAATTTTAATACTTTTTGATCAAAATTTGATAAAATTTTTACCAAAAAATTAAAATCTTTATCAAAAATAAGCAAATCTGTAATTCTCGGTAACAAGATTACATTTTTTTTGTAATAAATTTTGAAATCTGCAAATATTTTGACAATCCTCGTATATTTTTCAAAAAGCAATGCATTTTTGACTAATTTTAATACTTTTTTATCAAAATTTGATAATATTTTTGCAAAAAAACGAACATTTTTATCAAAAATTAGCAAATCTGTAATTGTCAGTAACTAGATTATAATTTTTTACAACAAATTTTGAAATCTGCAAATATTTCGACCATCCTCGTATATTTTTCAAAAAAAATTGCATTTTTGAGTAATTTCGATACTTTTTTATCAAAATTTGATAATATTTTTACCAAAAAAACAAAATTTTTATCAAAAATAAGCAAATCTGTAATTGTCGGTAACTAGATTATAATTTTTAACAATAAATTTTGAAATCTGCAAATATTTCGACCATCCTCGTATATTTTTCAAAAAAAATGCATTTTTTATTAATTTTGATACTTTTTTATCGAAATTTGATAATATTTTTGCAAAAAAACGAAGATTTTTATCAAAAATTAGCAAATCTGTAATTGTCGGTAACTAGATTATAATTTTTTACAAAAAATTTTGAAATCTGCAAATATTTCGACCATCCTCGTATATTTTTCAAAAAAAAATTGCATTTTTGACTAATTTGAATACTTTTTGATCAAAATTTGATAATATTTTTACCAAAAAATCAAAATTTTCATCACAAATAAGCAAATCTGTAATTGTCGGTAACAAGATTACAATTTTTTTTATGATAAATTTTGAAATCTGCAAATATTTTGACCATCCTCGTATATTTTTCAAAAAAAAATGCATCTTTGACTAATTTTGATACTTTTTTATCGAAATTTGATAATATTTTAGCAAAAAAACGAACATTTTTATCAAAAATTAGCAAATCTGTGTAATTGTCGGTAACTAGATTATAAATTTTGACAATAAATTTTGAAATCTGCAAATATTTCGACCATCCTCGTATATTTAAAAAAAAAATGTATTTTTGATTAATTTTGATACTTTTTTATCGAAATTTGATAATATTTTTGCAAAAAAGCGAACATTTTTATCAAAAATTAGCAAATCTGTAATTGTCGGTAACTAGATTATAATTTTTTACAACAAATTTTGAAATCTGCAAATATTTCGACCATCCTCGTATATTTAAAAAAAAAATTGAATTTTTGATTAATTTTAATACTTTTTGATCAAAATTTGATAATATTTTTACCAAAAAATCAAAATTTTTATCAAAAATAAGCAAATCTGTAACTGTCGATAACTGGATAACAGTTTTTTTTACAATAAATTTTGAAATCTGGTAAAAAGATTTTAAAAACCACACCAATAATCATTATCGACGTTATTTCAGAAATTTTGTAGAATTTTTCGAAAAAACGCGAGTGCTTTTTACAAATTTTTCATATATTAAAAACCAATTTCTCATATCTAAAAAATCAAAAAACATTTTCATACACAAAATGTTTTCAATGATAAAATTTGATCTTATCAAATTCCATTAAAAATTTTTAAAGATTCTTGATTTTTCACTTTTTAAAAAACTGTATGGCACAACTATAGACGGTGGCCCATTTAGATATCAAGTTGAGACATACCTCGTTTGAAAGCTTATAATGAGTGCTTTTCAACAAGGTATATCACAACCATACCACACATTCTAATCCTCAGATATTGATGAAATTTTGTAGAGTAATTTCGTGAAATTACAATGTTAAAGTAGGGTACATTGACATAACCTATCCAAAATCAAACCTAATCTAACCTAGGTTAGATTAGGTTAGGTGAGGTTAACCTGAGTGGAGGGTTTTTGAGGTTTTTTTTTTTTTTTTTTTTTTTTTTAAATATGGGTTTTAAGCATAATGCGTGGTATGGTTGTGACATACCTTGTTGAAAAGCACTCATCATAAGCTTTCAAACGAGGTATGTCTCAAATTGATATCTTAATGGGCCACCGTCTATAGCGCCGCCAATTGTATTTATACTAATAATAATAATAATAATAAATAATTTACCCTGTTTAATAATCTGTGATGGTCTGGTGTAGCATATTAAATTCCAGATGACTTCTGTGGAACAACATTTGGAGAACGTGAAATTATCGATAAAATTTGATGACAAACATAATTATATCACTAAAATGCGTTTTTTAATGTTTATAATGTTTAAAATTGCATTAAAAATGTTTAAAAACACAATTTTTAACACGAAATAAAGCAACTTTAACCTCACATATCAAAATTCATTGATGACATATGTCAAATGAAACAATTCTTCTTTTTATTTGATAAAATTGTATTATATAGCACAAATGTCATTACAATTAATAAAAATCTATTTATATTTTAAACATCCTGTAATATGTATTATTAATATTTAATAAATATAATTTATTAACTGATTATAAACATTAATAAATTAATATTTTCTTAACAAAACCTCACATATCAGAATTGATTGATGACATCTTTCAAATGAATCGATTCTTCTTTTTATTTGATTAAATTGAATTATATAGCACAAATGTCATTACAATTAATAAAAATCTATTTACATTTTAAACCTCCTGTAATATTTATTATTAATATTTAATAAATATACTTTATTAACTGATTATAAACATTAATAAATTAATATTTTCTTAACAAAAACTAACATATCAGAATTAATTGATGACATCTGTCAAATGAATCGATTCTTCTTTTTATTTGATAAAATTGTATTATACAGCACAAATGTCATTACAATTAATAAAAATCCAGTTATATTTTAAAGATCCTATAATATTTATTATTAATATTTAATAAATATACTTTATTAACTGAATATAAACATTAATAAATTAATAATTTCTTAACAAAACCTCACATATCAGAATTGATTGATGACATCTGTCAAATGAATCAATTCTTTTTTTTATTTGATAAAATTGTATTATATAGCACAAATGTCATTACAATCAATAAAAATCTATTTATATTTTAAACATCCTGTAATATTTATTATTAATATTTAATTAATATACTTTATTAACTGATTATAAACATTAATAAATTAATATTTTCGTAACAATATAACTTATATAAATAAATTGGATCATCTGTCAATTCTTCTTCTTTTTTTAATAGAATAATGAAAGGAGTCCGAAATTAACATTGAATTAATGGTAACAATTTAGAAAATTTTTTTTTTGTCGATAGAGGGCACTATTTACTTGTTTAAATCATATATGTAATACTTCCACATATTTTGACTAAGGTGTAGAGTTTGTGAAGTTAGGTGTAGAGTTAGGGCGTGTAGTGTTAGAAGCTTGGCTCTACATGAGATCTGATAACTTTTTGACAGTGCGAGTCATATGGGCTCGTCTTGGCAACATTTTACATGAAAATGTTTTTGGTGGGATTTCATTTCTTTTTGTAAGTTGTTTGTAACAAATTTTTTTTTTATTTATGTCTAAGACAATCGACAATCAACAAAACAAGACAATCGACGCGCTCGCTGTCAAGGACAATTTTTTTTTATTTTTAGCTACTGTAGGCAGGAGACGTTCGCACACTTCTATTCATTCATATTTATATGATCTGATCTGAAGTATATGTCTCTCAATATATGTCGATATGTCTCAATATATGTCGATTAAAATTTTTTTTTTTTTAACAAGGAGTACCTATACATATATATATCTGGGGGCACCAAGTTTTAGATTAGATTATTAGATTAGACCTCTAGCGTCATCAAAATTTAATTTAAAATTACAGGTCTCATACAAACTCCCATCCCCTAGTTTAAGGGGTTGGGGGATGAAAGTTACAAGTTTTATAATTTTTTTGTTGTTTGTGTGCTAATACTAGCTTACATACAAAATTTCAGCTTTCTAGGACATTAGGAAATACCTTAATAATTTTGATGATCATCAGTGAGTCAGTGACGAAATCAGCGTTTTTTAGATATAAATAAAATCTGAAGTATAAAAGCTAATGTAATTAAAACTTAATATGTTCAATAAGTCCGCTATTGACAATATATCCCGAAAATTTTGTTGATCTAGCATAATCCAAACCCAAGTTATGAGGGTTCAAAAAAACGACGAAGCGCTTCGAGAAAAGGTAGGTAGTGCCCGTGCGCTTCGCTTAGCTCGTCTTGGCGGGGGCACTACCGTGCCCCCAGATTTTTGTTAACTATTTTATGGAATTATCACGAGATATAAAAAAAGTCGTGTTTATTTTTGATTATCAAATTTTTTATTATTTTTTTTTTGCTTTGCAGAACCTATGATAAACGCACTCAAATCTGCAATAAAAGAAGCTGAAACAATTTATCTCGAAAATGAGGCACTCAAAGATAGACTTAGAGAGTAACAAATACATATACATATTTTTTGTTTTTGAAATTTTCCTCCAAACTGAAAAATGTAATTAATTTTTTTTATCTTTTCTTCTTTTCGATATACGAGGGATTTACAAAATCTTTTTTACAATTAGTAAATCCCTCGTCTATTGACAATTATAAAAGTAATAAACAAATTAGTTGTATTTTTAAGTTCGGAAAAAAATTTCCTATCTTTTAATAGGTTATAACTTATTGTACACTAGCGGACCCGGCGAACTTCGCACCGCCTAACACTAATGTTTTTTCCAATTTTTTTTTATTTTTACGATTAATTTTTTGTATTTTTTATCATATTTTCTCGTTAGTTGCCAGTTTTTACTGTTATTTATAGTATTTTGTAATTTATCGGTTAGGTATATTATATATTAACTGCGCCACCTAACGGTGGCGTCATAGTTCTTAAGTAAGTAAGTTTTGCTCTTTTAAATATATGAGATATCAACTGGGCCACCTTACGGTGGCGTCATAGTACTTAGTTATGTAAGAATTACAGGTGTAAATTTATAACATTGTAGCGTGTTCAAAAAACTCTAAGTATAAAATTTAATTTTTTTATTTTTTTTATAATTCTTCCTTACTTATTACCGCCCTATTCTCAACTTATTAGACGCTGAAGCGAACGGCCGTCTTGAGTACTAAAATATCGATTTTCTTAACGTAACGACCAATAAGAGCTTGAGTTTATGATCAGCTGGTTAGGCGCGAAAAAAGCATCGCGTCACCCCAGATTAACGACTTTTAATCATTCTAGTTTGGATTTTAGTACGATGAACATCTACGTACAACCACTAGTTTCAATTTCCCGGCAAATTTTCTTAAAATAGTTAAAAATTACTTGCGATTAAGTGTTTCTGTTTTCGTTTACCGTTTATTGTACCGAGGAATCACCTAAATATTCCAGACAGTGTTTTTTTATGTTTTCCTGGGTGTTCGATGTAACAACAGCATGACCGCCATTGTTATACGTTTACCGCTTCCTTTTTCGAACCCACGCTTCGAAGGATGAGTTTATGGTTTTCTCTAATTACCTATTAATCTAAACAAGAATGGGTTTAGATTATATCGTACCGTTAACACCAATTACCGAGAGAAAGAAACCATCTACTATAAATATCTCTCTGAAACATTTAGGAGACAATGTAAGTTTTTAACAATTTTTTATATCTGTATCGAGCAAGAAGTACCATTTATTTCTATGGATCATTTTATCGTAATTGTACTTATCAGTAACATCCATAAGCATAGTGCCAGTGCCGTAATAAGAATATCCGGGATGAGATTTTTTTTTGTGTTTTAGCTTATCTGTAATTTTTTTGCTCATATTTTTGTACCTGCTATTTGTAAACTGTTTTACATATTTTTTTATCTTTTAATTATTATCTCGCCTTATTTAATTAAGATCTCTCTATATTTTTCTATATGGGTACGTTTTATCTCGAGATAATTGAAAAACCAAAAGTGATATTTTTGATTTTTTTATCTAAATTTTTCTCTCTCACTTTTAGTTTTAAACATACCAAAAATAACAATAGAATTATACTTAGCTGTTGTTTTATGGTAGTAAAAGTTATGTTTTTAAATTTAAACACAAATGTGTTTAATAATATTATTTACTGTTTATGATACCGATATATGATTTACTGTTTATAACACAGATATTTTCTTTATGCTATTTTGTTTATTGTATCTCTTATCTATTATCAAACCAGATAATAAAGTCTGTTTATTATTTACATAGATTTTCTTTTCCTAGCTAGAGCCTGCTACTCTGATCAATACCTTCAGTTTCTCTAATCTCTACTTTACCAAAGTAATAGATTTTGTTTCTTAAATATACCTTATCTTATTGAAGTGATAGATTTCATTTCTTAAGCATATATTATTTTATTAAAGCAATAGATTGTGCTTTTTGAATCTATCTTTATCTTACCGATTAGATTGATAACCATAAGGATGAGTAAAAGAAAAGTGTAAGTATCATTTTTTTAATATCTTAAATAAGAGTGTGTAATTTAAATTTTTAGCAAGAACATCTACCGGGTTATCTAATTTTACCTTATCTTATCTTATATCTCTTATATCTTTCTTATTTTAACTTTATCTACAACATCTGATAAATCAGTTTATCCAACGTATATATCCAATATTTTTTCCATCTGGGTTTCTTATATTTTCCCATCCTTATGATAAAAAAATAAGTGGCGCCCATTTACCTTTCCCTTTTCCATCATTTCTGTCATTTTCTCTTTAGTCCCTTTTAAATTCTTTTATCTTTTATTTTTTCTAGTAAATATATCCCCTTATATCTTTCCAATACGATATCATCTAGCTCGTTCGAATCCACGCTCGCTCTCCTCCTACCTCCTGAGTGCCGTTCGCATTTGTTAACCTCGATAAAACGAGCCTTTAACATCTTGAGAAAAAAAGAGGTTACAACATCTCAACTGCGCCACCTTAGGGTAGCGTCATAATGATTAATTCCGTAATAAACGCGTCCGATCGCTGCAAAATTCAAAATGCTATAAGGAAAATCGCGGCCTTCGATGCGCTATTTATAGGCACGTTACCTCCGCCCCGGCCGGCCAGTACCATCGCAAGCGCTACGTCCCGCAATTTTAAATCTGTAATATCTTCGAAAATATTCATTTAAATCTTGTGCTGTAAAGGACCATATAGATCTATATTAAATAAACAGTGTATTTAGGCTATTTAATTGTATAAGGATTAATGCTGTATTGGTTAAAATCGCTTCAAAAATTAGCCACTATTTGTCGTAAAAAGTAAATGACAAAAAATGTTATTGTGGGATATCCATAAGAGATAGACACATACCATCGCGGAGTTTCCTGTAGACCTTTTCAATGTGTACAAATAATTCGTACATTATTTTAATAAATCTCGTAGGGTTCAGCCTGCGTTTGCAATGTAAGCGAAAAAAAATTGATAATTAACGACATCACATTAGAAACCTCAAAAATAACAGTATTTCTCCACTATTTAATGGATGTTATTATACATATAAACCTTCCTCTTGAATCACTCTATCTATTAAAAAAAACCGCATTAAAATCCGTTACGTAGTTTTAAAGATTAAAGCATACAAAGGGAAATAGAGACAGAAAAAGCGACTTTGTTTTATACTATGTATTGATTTATAAACAAAACAGTTATAGAACTTTAAAATTTTTGTATATTTTTCAATTTTTACATTTTTATTAACAAAAGTTTAAAATTATGAAAAAGAAAACTTTTTTTATTTATTAACATACAAAAAGTTATAACCTATTAAAAGAAAGGAAATTTTCTCAGAAATCCAAAATTCCAATTAGTTTTTTCATAAAATATCTTTTATAGTTTTGAATATACGGAGGAATTACAAAATGTTTGTTAAAATTTGCAATTTTTTCGTATATTGATAGCTAGAAAAATTATAAAAAAAATAGTTACATATTTAAATTTGTGAGAATATTTCCTATCTTTTAATAGGTTACAACCTTTTGTACGTTTACAAATATTGAACTTTGAAATTTTTGTATATTTTTCAATTTCTACATTTTTATTAACAAAAAAAAAGTGTGAGGTGTCAAGGGACACCCGCATGGAACGAAGTTCCTTTCAATTAATTAGTGAAGGAATTAGTAATTTGTAAACACAACAGAGTGTTTATACATACATAAGCATTTATTATTGTCTGTATAAAATCTCTACTTACCTAAGAGTTCGTTTCTTTTAACAAAAGTGTCCATTTATACAATACCAGAGCTTTAGATAACACATCTTTTTAGAATTACTTTTTATAATTTAAAACAGGAATTAACAATTCAATACAAAATTTTAAAATTAAAATATTTGACAGTAACTGACAGTTAAGGTAATTTGACGTAGGTACCTAAATAGTCAAGTTACGAACTATTTTTAAAATGTTTATGAATTTATTAATTTATAAAAACAGGATGAAATAAAATGTAATACTATTATAGTTAATTATTATTTTTTCTACACTATTTTCTTTTTAATGTACATTTTCTTTTAATTTAAAATAGTGTCTTTTTAATTGTAATATATCTATCTATGAGAGAGAGGGAGAGAGAGTTATTTATTTTTTGGTCTGTGAGAGAGAGAAACATGCGTGTGTCGTGTCATAGTGTCGTGACAACTTTTGGTATGAATTTTTTTTGGCTAGCTCCTAGCGTCAGTCGTAACTGTTCGTAACGCGCGAAAGGGAACTTCGTTCCAATATGTCATCAAATCCTCATCTGATCGTTTGCTTATACATATCCGCTGAAAGAGCAATGTTGGGTCAACTACTACCCTTTCATCGTGAACTTTTATCGATGAGCTGACAGAAGATATTGGCAATGCCCGATGCTTGCGCGATAACTTTAAGTCTGCAAATGTCAAGTCAACTATTAAATTCATAGCCCTTTTACCAACTACAACAGCATCATAGCATGACATCGTGGCATCTCCGACAACTCCACTCAAAATTGACATGATTTGAGAGGTTTCTGGAAAGGAAGGATGAGAATCAAACCACTGATTGAGTTTGACAATGTCTTCTGCATCTTTACTCTTGCGATCCTGTCCAATGTCCTTTTTGCGTTGTGTTGACTAACAAATTGCTGATATTGTTATCTGTAATTTAAACAAAATACACGAACAAAGGTTGTGGGTTAAGAATATGATATACAAACTAATTTTCTGAAAATTGCAAAATGCTATAAAAGTTTTAAAATAGCTGTAACTTTAGGCGGGTTGGACATTAATCAGCATATGTATATATATTCTAAAAGGGAATTTAAAAATCTACAACTTGTTTCCTATTCATACTTTTCGTTTATGAATAGGTTTAGACAATATGATGCAATGTTTATGAATATTTTGACGTAAATTGATTTTTTTTGTAAATTTCAACTTTTTCCGACGGTATAGCTCGAAAACGGTTAGGAATTAGAAAAAATCATATAATATAAAAGTTTTAGATAATTTTAAGAACTCCATTTTATTATGTAAAAATATTTCTCTCCGATGCACCGTTTTTGAGATATAAGCGAAAAACCCAAAATTCGTACCTTTACCCCCCCCTCCTCCCGCCCGCTCATCACCTAGGAGTCAGGACTTTTGATATGTTAACAACCTAAGCCCCCTGAACAAGTTTCTGAAGGAATCGCTTAGTTACCTGCTCACGCACTCTACACCTCATTTTGGGTCATTTATTGACTGGAGTACCTCTCTCATTAAATGACAAAATATTTAATGCCAAGTAATCATTGTTACTAAAACATTTGATATAAAATCTCTGGAAGAAAAATATAAGTACATAATAATGGTGCACAAAGTAAATATTAAATATCTGCTAACACTGTCGAATAATCTAAAGTCACATTGATAAACGCTCTATCTAAATTTTATACTAATTATCTTAGCAATTTTACAATTTTCTAACAACTTTGATAAGTAATGTTCTATGTAAAAATTTTCCAAGAGTGAAATGGTTTTTTTCCATGATTCATCAAAGTCTACAATTGTCACAACTACTTCTTTCAATGTATAAATACATAAGTAACATTTTTTATTTTTTAAAATATGTAAATCTCCTTGAATTTGGTGATAATATTGTGATTTGTATTTATCGTCATAAAAAATTATATATTTATTATAATTCAATTTTTCTGACAACTGCTCATTTCTAAATAAATATGGGCATTTTACTTTCACAATGGCTTCTTCTTCATCAATTATTCCATCAGGGCTAGCACCAACAAGTCCTGAATTTGTTAGCCATACTCCAGTTGGCCGAATATTAAAATCATAAACCTGCGTCAAATGATCTAGAGCAGTGTTTTCCAATCTGTGGGTCGCGACCCCTAGGGGGGTCGCGAAGCCTTACTCGGGGGGTCGCCGACTTAAAGAAAAGGCAAGGTTCTAACACTACATTATTTTAGTGAGAAGAATGGACTTGTTTATTTTTCAAAAGTTTATCAAGCCGTGGTGCTATTTTTGAAGCATTAATAATCAAATCGTTTTCTACTTGCAGTCTATTTCTCTTTTTGGTTTTAATGTCTACCATTGAAGAAAATGTCAGTTCGCACAAGTATGAACTGGCGAATGGCACTAATAATTTTAGAGCTTCCCTTGCTAGCTCTGGAAATTCGTGTTTTCTTTTCATCGAAAATACATCAATACTTTGTGAATAAAATTCCATTTTAAACATGCCATCAGCAACTGAATCTAGAAGATATTTATGTTGACATCAGCGAGATCTATTGACTTGTCCAAAAAAGGGTTTAAAATCCATCTACGCCCATTGTCAGCTTCAGAGTTCAAGTCTGGAAAGTATGTCAAAAGTTTCTCTTGTAAATTATGCGAGCTCTGTATCATTCAAGGAATGTGAGCTTTTACTATAAGACTTTGGTCTGATGCGTTATCTTTAACAATCTTCTGAAACCATGAAAAAGACTAAAATAAATTTTATGAACGAAGTTTTGCGTGAAATGCTTTGACTTTATCTTTAGCTGTTAAAATATTTTCTTCTCGACCTTGGAGGTTCTTGTTTAAATTATTAAGGTGGCTAAAAAGATCTGCTAAAAATGCTAATTTAAAGAGCCAAATAGGGTCACAAAAGCGATTAGCATATTCGTATTTTGCATCTTGTAAGAACATTAACAGTTCAGCTCTCAGTTCTAGAACTCTTGTTAATACCTTTCCTTTGGATAGCCACCTGACCTCTGTGTGATAAAGAAGATTTTGATGAAGCGAGCCCATATCTTCACCAACGATTCTGAATAGCCGGGTTCGCAAGGCTTTGCCTTTTATAGAATTCACAATTTTTATTACCTCCTTGAGCACGTCATTTAAATCAGAAGGTACTACCTTAGCAGCTAGAGCCTGTCGATGAAGAAAACAGTGTGTCCAGGATATGTTTGGCATTATCGATTTTAATTTTGCAACAAGTCGTAATAATAAATAAATGTACCAAAATAGAAAAAAAATAATTAACGTAGTGTTTTAATTAAATTTTATTATCTTTGTCTTTCTATACTTTACACAAGGGGGCGCCAGAATTTTTCAACTTGTAAAGGGGTCGCGAAATCAAAAAGTTTGAAAAACACTGATCTAGAGCATCTTTTTTATGAGTTCTACCCCACTGGATTGCTTTGATACCATCCAAATTGTATTCACCTAGAAAAATAATGAATTAATTGTAATAAAAAATGTATGTCATATTAAACTAAAGTAAGAAAATGCTATATAAAATACCGTTTATGAAAAGACTACTTTTCGAAAAATTAAACAAAGGAGCAATTATCGAATTATTTATAACATCTATGACAAAAGTACAGTTGAGTCAGTGGTTCTTTACCCGTGCGTCATCATTTAAAGCATACGAAGTAAGTCGGAAATCGCAACTTAATAACATGCGGTAGCTGTTTTGATTTTAGTTTCATGCGATGCGTGGAAGACAATGACGCTAGATTAAAAGTATGTGTTTTATCTCGCCAGGTATTAGTGACGCACGGGTAAAGAATCACGGACTCAACTGTATGTAATAGATATATGATTTGTTACTCACCTAGAAGTGTGTTGAACAGACTCACTGAGAATCTGTTTCTCCTACACGCTGCAATTATAGCTCCAAAGTGGCTGGCAGTCATAGATACCTTGTAACTTTTGTCTTTCATACTGGCAAATATTTCTCCTCTGATAATCTGAAAATCAGAGTCAAAGTCCACTTTTTTTACATGACTGGATTCTAAGGCGTTTTCACCCTTTTTTTATAATTTTGTTGTCATCTATAAAAGCATTGATGCTAGAAAGTTTTAGAACATGTTTAAAAGCCATTCTTTTCTTAACAACAAATGGATCTGAAAATAAAACAAACAAAAAGGTACTGCAAAACTTAAACAGACATAACCTCAAACAAGTTTAAAGCAGAATTAATACGTTACATTAACTCACCTGGGCAAAAACGATTAAAAAACACTTAAATAACAAGTTCATTTAACAATATATCCAACTGAAAAGTCTTATTTTATCACAATATTCACAAAAACACTAAAAGAAAAATTCCTTATGAGGATTTAACATTGACAACGGGTTTGTTTGAAGCCAAAAAAAGATCCGCCCATCGCTGTGACGTCAGACTTAGGCTGTCCATTGCATAAGATGTTGATTTTATGTCACAAAGGTTAGATTTTCTTATACTAGATGGCGCTTTAAATTCATGTTTAATATTTTTATATAATTAGATTGTATTGTATTGTTTTGTTTAAAAACAATAAGAAACAATTAAAACAGTCTAAAAAATATTTAATAAGTATGAATTTTATTCAACAAACTTTATTTTTATTTAGTTAATAATTAAAAACAATAAAGTACAATCTAATTATATGAAAATGGTAATAAAGCGCCATCTAGTACAAAAAATCTAAACTTCGTGACATAAAATCAATATCTTATGCAATTTTAATAATTTAAACGATATATTTTAATAATTTAGTTAATACTAACATTAATAGAATATTAAAAAGTATATTTTATTAATATAAAATAATATTACAAAGAATTTATATGAAATATATCAATAATTAAATACAACTTTAACTTTCTCTTAACAGATGTCGCTTTACGTAATATTAATTCAAACAAATTTTACAATTAAGCTATTTATTTTGGTTCAGATAATGAAAATGTTAGTAATTATATTTATAAAAAGGTGATTTTAATTATATTTGATATAAATTATTATTATTTATATAACAAATAAACATATTTTCTAATAAAAATGATTTGTGCGCCATCTATAAGACAATGACAGGACTTGTACTACTCGATAAACTAGAATTAGCAGAATGCCTTACCCTTAAAAGTTTTTAGGTTGGTTATAGTGTTTGACTTTTCGATCGATTGTCAAACAATCAAACAAAGCAGTTGTGTTTTGTGCTCCATAGTTTTGTGTTTGCGAAGGCATCATAAAAAAATCAAATTAAATCTTGTGTTGTGGTTCTACTAATCATCTCTCCTCAATTGTTAAAACAAATTGTGATATTAGCATAGGTAAGTTTTATTTAATATTTATTTACTTGCTCTTTGGGATTGTTTTCCAGTATACGTAGAAATCGCATATTGTGGTAGTATGGAGGCACATGGCGGCGAAAAACCAGCTGATTCTCTCGACAAATCTAACGTGGACACGAATTAACAAATAATAAATACTTTGTTATATGTTAATTATATTATAATTATAAAATAATTTTCCAATATATTTCAGCTGAAGAAAATTCCATAATGGATGTTACCAAAGTAAAATCAGAATCTGGAATTAAAATGGAAGAAATTGAAATTTTTAATGAATTTGGTAAGATCAAATTTTATCATTGGAAATAATAACGAAATATCAATTTAAAAAAATAAATATTTTTAATTTCAGATAAGAATAGTGTAATAGATAATTTTTTAATTAAAGAAGAAAAATTAGAAATTGTGGATGAACCAAAAGCCGAAATGCATTCTTTCGATCAGATGGAAATAAGTAAGCTCATATATAGTCGATTCAGATAGAAGAGTCATCAAGTGAGCTGGGTACGTGTGAGATCATCTTTAACTTTATTACTAGATTCAATGGAAACAGAACTTTAGTTAGGGAATTATATGTCATTGCGATGTGTCAAAATGTTTATAGTTATATTGAGCATATGTAGCAATCTGATCACAAGCTGGCTAATATTGCGATTCAAATTTCACTAAACGTGGGTGCTGCCACTACAAATTTGAATTTTCCAGAGACTACTTGATGACACTTCTATTTGAATCAACTATATACATAATTATATTTTATATTATTTTCGAAAAATCCTACAGAACTCCTCTGAAATAACGTCGATAATAATTATTGGTGCTGTTTTTTAAAATCTTTTTACTTGCTACTATAGAGATAACTTATTTGTTTCCTTCCAATGGACACTTTTTAATACATTCAGATGGTTCTCCTTTCTTCTACTCTCAATATTCAATTTTAGTGTTTCATAAAGAACAAATATTTCGACCATCCTCGTATAATTTGCAAAAAAAATTGAATTTTTGACTAATTTTAATACTTTTTTATCAAAAATAAGCAAATCTGTAATTGTCGATAACTGGATTATGGGTTTTTACAACAAATTTAGAAATCTGCAAATATTTCGACCATCCTCGTATATTTTTCAAAATTAATTGCATTTTTGACTAATTTTAATACTTTTTTATCAAAATTTGATAATATTTTTATCAAAAAATCAAAATATTTATTAAAAATAAGCAAATCTGTAACTGTCGGTAACTAGATTATAATTTTTGACAACAAATTTTCACATCTGGAAATATTTCGAGCATCCTCGTATATTTTTCAAAAAAAAAATTGCATTTTTGACTAGTTTTTATACTTTTTTATCAAAATTTGATAATATTTTTACCAAAAAACCAAAATTTTCATCAAAAATAAGCAAATCTGTAATTGTCGGTAACTAGATTATAGCTTTTACAACAAATTTAGAAATTTGCAAATATTTTTCAAACAAAAATTGTAATTTTGATACTTTTTTATTAAAATTCGATAATATTTTTACAAAAAAATCAAAATTTTTATCAAAAATAAGCAAGTCTGTAATTGTCGGTAACTAGATTATAGTTTTTGACAATAAATTTATAAATCTTCAAATATCTTTGACATCTTTCAATATTTTTGCAATATTTTTGGTCTATTTATCAATTTTTAAGATTCTTTAATAGATTTTGACAATATTTTAGCAATATTTTGATATTTATAATAAAATATACATCAATTTTAAGTAGTCATATTTTTGACCAATTTATAAATCTTCAAATATCTTTGACATCCTTCGATATTTTTGCAATATTTTTCGTTAATTTATCAATTTTTAAGATTCTTTAATAGATTTTGACAATATTTTAGCAATATTTTGATATTTTTAATAAAAAAACGTCAATTTTAAGTCAAGGCACATTTTTGACCGATTTATAAATCTTCAAATAACTTTAACATCCTTTCGATATTTTTGCAATATTTTTGATCTATTTATCAATTTTTAAGATTATTTAATAGATTTTGAGAATTTTTTGCAATATTTTGATATTTTTAATAAAAAAAACGTCAATTTTAAGTCAAGGCACATTTTTGACCGATTTATAAATCTTCAAATATCTTTAACATCCTTCGATATTTTTGCAATATTTTTGATCTATTTATTAATTTTTTAAATTCTTTAA
Source organism: Altica lythri (assembly GCA_964028335.1). Classification (NCBI taxonomy): domain Eukaryota; kingdom Metazoa; phylum Arthropoda; class Insecta; order Coleoptera; family Chrysomelidae; genus Altica; species Altica lythri. Next base: position 1,286,522 of record CAXIIO010000488.1, read on the forward strand.
ATAGATTTTGAAAATATTTTTTCAATATTTTGATATTTTTAATAAAAAAACGTCAATTTTAAGTCAAGGCACATTTTTGACCGATTTATAAATCTTCAAATAACTTTAACATCCTTCCATATTTTTGCAATATTTTTGATCTATTTATCAATTTTTAAGATTCTTTAATAGATTTTGAGGAATATTTTTGCAATATTTTGATATTTTTAATAAAAAAACGTCAATTTTAAGTCAAGGCACATTTTTGACCGATTTATAAATCTTTAAATATCTTTGACATCCTTCGATATTTTTGCAATATTTTTGATCTATTTATCAATTTTTAAGATTCTTTAATAGATTTTGACAATATTTTTGCAATATTTTGATATTTTTAATAAAAAAACGTCAATTTTAAGTCAAGGCACATTTTTGACCGATTTATAAATCTTCAAATATCTTTGACATCCTTCCATATTTTTGCAATATTTTTGATCTATTTATCAATTTTTAAGATTCTTTAATAGATTTTGAGGAATATTTTTGCAATATTTTGATATTTTTAATAAAAAAACGTCAATTTTAAGTCAAGGCACATTTTTGACCGATTTATAAATCTTTAAATATCTTTGACATCCTTCGATATTTTTGCAATATTTTTGATCTATTTATCAATTTTTAAGATTCTTTAATAGATTTTGACAATATTTTTGCAATATTTTGATATTTTTAATAAAAAAACGTCAATTTTAAGTCAAGGCACATTTTTGACAGATTTATAAATCTTCAAATATATTTGACATCCTTCCATATTTTTGCAATATTTTTGATCTATTTATCAATTTTTAAGATTCTTTAATAGATTTTAAGGAATATTTTTGCAATATTTTGATATTTTTAATAAAAAAACGTCAATTTTAAGTCAAGGCACATTTTTGACCGATTTATAAATCTTTAAATATCTTTGACATCCTTCGATATTTTTGCAATATTTTTGATCTATTTATCAATTTTTAAGATTCTTTAATAGATTTTGACAATATTTTTGCAATATTTTGATATTTTTAATAAAAAAACGTAATTTTAAGTCAAGGCACATTTTTGACCGATTTATAAATCTTCAAATATCTTTGACATCCTTCCATATTTTTGCAATATTTTTGATCTATTTATCAATTTTTAAGATTCTTTAATAGATTTTGAGGAATATTTTTGCAATATTTTGATATTTTTAATAAAAAAACGTCAATTTTAAGTCAAGGCACATTTTTGACCGATTTATAAATCTTTAAATATCTTTGACATCCTTCGATATTTTTGCAATATTTTTGATCTATTTATCAATTTTTAAGATTCTTTAATAGATTTTGACAATATTTTTGCATTATTTTGATATTTTTAATAAAAAAACGTCAATTTTAAGTCAAGGCACATTTTTGACCGATTTATAAATCTTCAAATATCTTTGACATCCTTCCATATTTTTGCAATATTTTTGATCTATTTATCAATTTTTAAGATTCTTTAATAGATTTTGAGGAATATTTTTGCAATATTTTGATATTTTTAATAAAAAAACGTCAATTTTAAGTCAGGGCACATTTTTGACCGATTTATAAATCTTTAAATATCTTTGACATCCTTCGATATTTTTGCAATATTTTTGATCTATTTATCAATTTTTAAGATTCTTTAATAGATTTTGAGAATATTTTTGCAATATTTTGATATTTTTAATAAAAAAACGTCAATTTTAAGTCAAGGCACATTTTTGACCGATTTATAAATCTTCAAATAACTTTGACATCCTTCGATATTTTGCAATATTTTTGATCTATTTATTAATTTTTAAGATTCTTTAATAGATTTTGAGAATATTTTTGCAATATTTTGATATTTTTAATAAAAAAACGTCAATTTTAAGTTAAGGCACATTTTTGACCGATTTATAAATCTTCAAATATCTTTGACATCCTTCGATATTTTTGCAATATTTTTGATCTATTTATCAATTTTTAAGATTCTTTAATAGAGTTTGAGAATATTTTTGCAATATTTTGATATTTTTAATAAAAAAACGTCAATTTTAAGTCAAGGCACATTTTTGACCGATTTATAAATCTTCAAATATCTTTAACATCCTTCGATATTTTTGCAATATTTTTGATCTATTTATCAATTTTTAAGATTCTTTAATAGATTTTGACAATATTTTTGCAATATTTTGATATTTTTAATAAAAAAACGTCAATTTTAAGTCAAGGCACATTTTTGACCGATTTATAAATCTTCAAATATCTTTAACATCCTTCGATATTTTTGCAATATTTTTGATCTATTTATCAATTTTTAAGATTCTTTAATAGATTTTGAGAATATTTTTGCAATATTTTGATATTTTTAATAAAAAAACGTCAATTTTAAGTCAAGGCACATTTTTGACCGATTTATAAATCTTCAAATAACTTTGACATCCTTCGATATTTTGCAATATTTTTGATCTATTTATCAATTTTTAAGATTCTTTAATAGATTTTGAGAATATTTTTGCAATATTTTGATATTTTTAATAAAAAAACGTCAATTTTAAGTCAAGGCACATTTTTGACCGATTTATAAATCTTCAAATATCTTTGACATCCTTCGATATTTTTGCAATATTTTTGATCTATTTATCAATTTTTAAGATTCTTTAATAGATTTTGAGAATATTTTTGCAATATTTTGATATTTTTAATAAAAAAACGTCAATTTTAAGTCAAGGCACATTTTTGACCGATTTATAAATCTTCAAATATCTTTGACATCCTTCGATATTTTTGCAATATTTTTGATCTATTTATCAATTTTTAAGATTCTTTAATAGATTTCGAGAATATTTTTGCAATATTTTGATATTTGTAATAAAAAAACGTCAATTTTAAGTCAAGGCACATTTTTGACCGATTTATAAATCTTCAAATATCTTTAACATCCTTCGATATTTTTGCAATATTTTTGATCTATTTATCAATTTTTAAGATTCTTTAATAGATTTTGAGAATATTTTTGCAATATTTTGATATTTTTAATAAAAAAACGTCAATTTTAAGTCAAGGCACATTTTTGACCGATTTATAAATCTTCAAATAACTTTGACATCCTTCGATATTTTGCAATATTTTTGATCTATTTATCAATTTTTAAGATTCTTTAATAGATTTTGAGAATATTTTTGCAATATTTTGATATTTTTAATAAAAAAACGTCAATTTTAAGTCAAGGCACATTTTTGACCGATTTATAAATCTTCAAATATCTTTGACATCCTTCGATATTTTTGCAATATTTTTGATCTATTTATCAATTTTTAAGATTCTTTAATAGATTTTGAGAATATTTTTGCAATATTTTGATATTTTTAATAAAAAAACGTCAATTTTAAGTCAAGGCACATTTTTGACCGATTTATAAATCTTCAAATATCTTTGACATCCTTCGATATTTTTGCAATATTTTTGATCTATTTATCAATTTTTAAGATTCTTTAATAGATTTTGAGGAATATTTTTGCAATATTTTGATATTTTTAATAAAAAAACGTCAATTTTAAGTCAAGGCACATTTTTGACCGATTTATAAATCTTTAAATATCTTTGACATCCTTCGATATTTTTGCAATATTTTTGATCTATTTATCAATTTTTAAGATTCTTTAATAGATTTTGACAATATTTTTGCATTATTTTGATATTTTCAATAAAAAAACGTCAATTTTAAGTCAAGGCACATTTTTGACCGATTTATAAATCTTCAAATATCTTTGACATCCTTCCATATTTTTGCAATATTTTTGATCTATTTATCAATTTTTAAGATTCTTTAATAGATTTTGAGGAATATTTTTGCAATATTTTGATATTTTTAATAAAAAAACGTCAATTTTAAGTCAGGGCACATTTTTGACCGATTTATAAATCTTTAAATATCTTTGACATCCTTCGATATTTTTGCAATATTTTTGATCTATTTATCAATTTTTAAGATTCTTTAATAGATTTTGACAATATTTTTGCAATATTTTGATATTTTTAATAAAAAAACGTCAATTTTAAGTCAAGGCACATTTTTGACCGATTTATAAATCTTCAAATAACTTTGACATCCTTCGATATTTTGCAATATTTTTGATCTATTTATTAATTTTTAAGATTCTTTAATAGATTTTGAGAATATTTTTGCAATATTTTGATATTTTTAATAAAAAAACGTCAATTTTAAGTTAAGGCACATTTTTGACCGATTTATAAATCTTCAAATATCTTTGACATCCTTCGATATTTTTGCAATATTTTTGATCTATTTATCAATTTTTAAGATTCTTTAATAGAGTTTGAGAATATTTTTGCAATATTTTGATATTTTTAATAAAAAAACGTCAATTTGAAGTCAAGGCACATTTTTGACCGATTTATAAATCTTCAAAGATCTTTAACATCCTTCGATATTTTTGCAATATTTTTGATCTATTTATCAATTTTTAAGATTCTTTAATAGATTTTGACAATATTTTTGCAATATTTTGATATTTTTAATAAAAAAACGTCAATTTTAAGTCAAGGCACATTTTTGACCGATTTATAAATCTTCAAATATCTTTAACATCCTTCGATATTTTTGCAATATTTTTGATTTATTTATCAATTTTTAAGATTCTTTAATAGATTTTGAGAATATTTTTGCAATATTTTGATATTTTTAATAAAAAAACGTCAATTTTAAGTCAAGGCACATTTTTGACCGATTTATAAATCTTCAAATAACTTTGACATCCTTCGATATTTTGCAATATTTTTGATCTATTTATCAATTTTTAAGATTCTTTAATAGATTTTGAGAATATTTTTGCAATATTTTGATATTTTTAATAAAAAAACGTCAATTTTAAGTCAAGGCACATTTTTGACCGATTTATAAATCTTCAAATATCTTTGACATCCTTCGATATTTTTGCAATATTTTTGATCTATTTATCAATTTTTAAGATTCTTTAATAGATTTTGAGAATATTTTTGCAATATTTTGATATTTTTAATAAAAAAACGTCAATTTTAAGTCAAGGCACATTTTTGACCGATTTATAAATCTTCAAATATCTTTGACATCCTTCGATATTTTTGCAATATTTTTGATCTATTTATCAATTTTTAAGATTCTTTAATAGATTTCGAGAATATTTTTGCAATATTTTGATATTTGTAATAAAAAAACGGCAATTTTAAGTCAAGGCACATTTTTGACCGATTTATAAATCTTCAAATATCTTTAACATCCTTCGATATTTTTGCAATATTTTTGATCTATTTATCAATTTTTAAGATTCTTTAATAGATTTTGAGAATATTTTTGCGATATTTTGATATTTTTAATAAAAAAACGTCAATTTTAAGTCAAGGCACATTTTTGACCGATTTATAAATCTTCAAATAACTTTGACATCCTTCGATATTTTGCAATATTTTTGATCTATTTATCAATTTTTAAGATTCTTTAATAGATTTTGAGAATATTTTTGCAATATTTTGATATTTTTAATAAAAAAACGTCAATTTTAAGTCAAGGCACATTTTTGACCGATTTATAAATCTTCAAATATCTTTGACATCCTTCGATATTTTTGCAATATTTTTGATCTATTTATCAATTTTTAAGATTCTTTAATAGATTTTGAGAATATTTTTGCAATATTTTGATATTTTTAATAAAAAAACGTCAATTTTAAGTCAAGGCACATTTTTGACCGATTTATAAATCTTCAAATATCTTTGACATCCTTCGATATTTTTGCAATATTTTTGATCTATTTATCAATTTTTAAGATTCTTTAATAGATTTTGAGAATATTTTTGCAATATTTTGATATTTTTAATAAAAAAACGTCAATTTTAAGTCAAGGCACATTTTTGACCGATTTATAAATCTTCAAATATCTTTAACATCCTTCGATATTTTTGCAATATTTTTGATCTATTTATCAATTTTTAAGATTCTTTAATAGATTTTGAGAATATTTTTGCAATATTTTGATATTTTTAATAAAAAAACGTCAATTTTAAGTCAAGGCACATTTTTGACCGATTTATAAATCTTCAAATATCTTTAACATCCTTCGATATTTTTGCAATATTTTTGATCTATTTATCAATTTTTAAGATTCTTTAATAGATTTTGAGAATATTTTTGCAATATTTTGATATTTTTAATAAAAAAACGTCAATTTTAAGTCAAGGCACATTTTTGACCGATTTATAAATCTTCAAATAACTTTGACATCCTTCGATATTTTGCAATATTTTTGATCTATTTATCAATTTTTAAGATTCTTTAATAGATTTTGAGAATATTTTTGCAATATTTTGATATTTTTAATAAAAAAACGTCAATTTTAAGTCAAGGCACATTTTTGACCGATTTATAAATCTTCAAATATCTTTGACATCCTTCGATATTTTTGCAATATTTTTGATCTATTTATCAATTTTTAAGATTCTTTAATAGATTTTGAGAATATTTTTGCAATATTTTGATATTTTTAATAAAAAAACGTCAATTTTAAGTCAAGGCACATTTTTGACCGATTTATAAATCTTCAAATATCTTTGACATCCTTCGATATTTTTGCAATATTTTTGATCTATTTATTAATTTTTAAGATTCTTTAATAGATTTTGAGAATATTTTTGCAATATTTTGATATTTTTAATAAAAAAACGTCAATTTTAAGTCAAGGCACATTTTTGACCGATTTATAAATCTTCAAATATCTTTGAAATCCTTCGATATTTTTGCAATATTTTTGATCTATTTATCAATTTTTAAGATTCTTTAATAGATTTTAAGAATATTTTTGCAATATTTTGATATTTTTAATAAAAAAACGTCAATTTTAAGTCAAGGCACATTTTTGACCGATTTATAAATCTTCAAATATCTTTGACATCCTTCCATATTTTTGCAATATTTTTGATCTATTTATCAATTTTTAAGATTCTTTAATAGATTTTGAGGAATATTTTTGCAATATTTTGATATTTTTAATAAAAAAACGTCAATTTTAAGTCAAGGCACATTTTTGACCGATTTATAAATCTTTAAATATCTTTGACATCCTTCGATATTTTTGCAATATTTTTGATCTATTTATCAATTTTTAAGATTCTTTAATAGATTTTGACAATATTTTTGCAATATTTTGATATTTTTAATAAAAAAACGTCAATTTTAAGTCAAGGCACATTTTTGACCGATTTATAAATCTTCAAATATCTTTGACATCCTTCCATATTTTTGCAATATTTTTGATCTATTTATCAATTTTTAAGATTCTTTAATAGATTTTGAGGAATATTTTTGCAATATTTTGATATTTTTAATGAAAAAACGTCAATTTTAAGTCAAGGCACATTTTTGACCGATTTATAAATCTTTTAATATCTTTGACATCCTTCGATATTTTTGCAATATTTTTGATCTATTTATCAATTTTTAAGATTCTTTAATAGATTTTGAGGAATATTTTTGCAATATTTTGATATTTTTAATAAAAAAACGTCAATTTTAAGTCAAGGCACATTTTTGACCGATTTATAAATCTTCAAATATCTTTGAAATCCTTCGATATTTTTGCAATATTTTTGATCTATTTATCAATTTTTAAGATTCTTTAATAGATTTTGAGAATATTTTTGCAATATTTTGATATTTTTAATAAAAAAACGTCAATTTTAAGTCAAGGCACATTTTTGACCGATTTATAAATCTTCAAATATCTTTGACATCCTTCCATATTTTTGCAATATTTTTGATCTATTTATCAATTTTTAAGATTCTTTAATAGATTTTGAGGAATATTTTTGCAATATTTTGATATTTTTAATAAAAAAACGTCAATTTTAAGTCAAGGCACATTTTTGACCGATTTATAAATCTTTAAATATCTTGACTTCCTTCGATATTTTTGCAATATTTTTGATCTATTTATCAATTTTTAAGATTCTTTAATAGATTTTGACAATATTTTTGCAATATTTTGATATTTTTAATAAAAAAACGTCAATTTTAAGTCAAGGCACATTTTTGACCGATTTATAAATCTTCAAATATCTTTGACATCCTTCCATATTTTTTGCAATATTTTTGATCTATTTATCAATTTTTAAGATTCTTTAATAGATTTTGAGGAATATTTTTGCAATATTTTGATATTTTTAATGAAAAAACGTCAATTTAAGTCAAGGCACATTTTTGACCGATTTATAAATCTTTTAATATCTTTGACATCCTTCGATATTTTTGCAATATTTTTGATCTATTTATCAATTTTTAAGATTCTTTAATAGATTTTGAGGAATATTTTTGCAATATTTTGATATTTTTAATAAAAAAACGTCAATTTTAAGTCAAGGCACATTTTTGACCGATTTATAAATCTTCAAATATCTTTGAAATCCTTCGATATTTTTGCAATATTTTTGATCTATTTATCAATTTTTAAGATTCTTTAATAGATTTTGAGAATATTTTTGCAATATTTTGATATTTTTAATAAAAAAACGTCAATTTTAAGTCAAGGCACATTTTTGACCGATTTATAAATCTTCAAATATCTTTGACATCCTTCCATATTTTTGCAATATTTTTGATCTATTTATCAATTTTTAAGATTCTTTAATAGATTTTGAGGAATATTTTTGCAATATTTTGATATTTTTAATAAAAAAACGTCAATTTTAAGTCAAGGCACATTTTTGACCGATTTATAAATCTTTAAATATCTTTGACATCCTTCGATATTTTTGCAATATTTTTGATCTATTTATCAATTTTTAAGATTCTTTAATAGATTTTGACAATATTTTTGCAATATTTGATATTTTTAATAAAAAAACGTCAATTTTAAGTCAAGGCACATTTTTGACCGATTTATAAATCTTCAAATATCTTTGACATCCTTCCATATTTTTGCAATATTTTTGATCTATTTATCAATTTTTAAGATTCTTTAATAGATTTTGAGGAATATTTTTGCAATATTTTGATATTTTTAATGAAAAAACGTCAATTTTAAGTCAAGGCACATTTTTGACCGATTTATAAATCTTTTAATATCTTTGACATCCTTCGATATTTTTGCAATATTTTGATCTATTTATCAATTTTTAAGATTCTTTAATAGATTTTGAGGAATATTTTTGCAATATTTTGATATTTTTAATGAAAAAACGTCAATTTTAAGTCAAGGCACATTTTTGACCGATTTATAAATCTTTTAATATCTTTGACATCCTTCGATATTTTTGCAATATTTTTGATCTATTTATCAATTTTTAAGATTCTTTAATAGATTTTGAGAATATTTTTGCAATATTTTGATATTTTTAATAAAAAAACGTCAATTTTAAGTCAAGGCACATTTTTGACCGATTTATAAATCTTCAAATATCTTTGACATCCTTCGATATTTTTGCAATATTTTTGATCTATTTATCAATTTTTAAGATTCTTTAATAGATTTTGAGAATATTTTTGCAATATTTTGATATTTTTAATAAAAAAACGTCAATTTTAAGTCAAGGCACATTTTTGACCGATTTATAAATCTTCAAATATCTTTGAAATCCTTCGATATTTTTGCAATATTTTTGATCTATTTATCAATTTTTAAGATTCTTTAATAGATTTTGAGAATATTTTTGCAATATTTTGATATTTTTAATAAAAAAACGTCAATTTTAAGTCAAGGCACATTTTTGACCGATTTATAAATCTTCAAATATCTTTGACATCCTTCCATATTTTTGCAATATTTTTGATCTATTTATCATTTTTTAAGATTCTTTAATAGATTTTGAGGAATATTTTTGCAATATTTTGATATTTTTAATAAAAAAACGTCAATTTTAAGTCAAGGCACATTTTTGACCGATTTATAAATCTTCAAATATCTTTGACATCCTTCCATATTTTTGATCTATTTATCAATTTTTAAGATTCTTTAATAGATTTTGAGGAATATTTTTGCAATATTTTGATATTTTTAATAAAAAAACGTCAATTTTAAGTCAAGGCACATTTTTGACCGATTTATAAATCTTTAAATATCTTTGACATCCTTCGATATTTTTGCAATATTTTTGATCTATTTATCAATTTTTAAGATTCTTTAATAGATTTGACAATATTTTTGCAATATTTTGATATTTTTAATAAAAAACGTCAATTTTAAGTCAAGGCACATTTTTGACCGATTTATAAATCTTCAAATATCTTTGACATCCTTCCATATTTTTGCAATATTTTTGATCCATTTATCAATTTTTAAGATTCTTTAATAGATTTTGAGGAATATTTTTGCAATATTTTGATATTTTTAATAAAAAAAACGTCAATTTTAAGTCAAGGCACATTTTTGACCGATTTATAAATCTTCAAATAACTTTGACATCCTTCGATATTTTGCAATATTTTGATATTTTTAATAAAAAAACGTCAATTTTAAGTCAAGGCACA